>JAVSCE010020538.1:0-166352 GCA_032199065.1 Smutsia gigantea
AAAGTGATCAATAAATTGAGATTCACATAGGAGTTTATAGCAATAGGTTATGAAACTAAGATGATATTTTCACATGGGAGGCTGGGAGGATAGTCCAAACAGGAGAAGAGGTGGACTGTAGTCACGCACAGGGACAAGGATTGCTTGGAGGATTTGTTTGGTTCTGAGAATGGGCACTCAGACTGAAGTGAGGGGTTACAGATTGGAAGGGTAAGTCTGGAGGGAGCAACTAGTTAGGAGGATTCTGACCTCACTTGTGCAAGTGACTGTGGGACCTCAAACTAGAGGACCAGCAGCAGGAGAGATGGTTCTCCTGCCTTGAATCAGACTCCATGTATTGAGGATATTGAATCAAGAGAGCTTAGTGATTGTGTGTGAGGGACGCTGAGTCGACAGATTTGAACAACTGTCTGGGAGGTGGTGCTACTTACTGGGTGGAGGCGTTGAGGATAAGTGAGTTCTGAAAGAGCACAGGAGAGATAATGAACTCCACTGCTGACTCACAGAATTCAAGTGTCTGTGAAATATGGAGGGTTGGGACTCTAAACCGTCTGGGTTGAAGATATATAACTGAAACCTATGTAAATATCATTGTTATTAAATCATAGCATTTCCACTTACTGCATTACTGTTAATAATTAAGTATAAAGCACTATGTGTGGACAGCTACTTGAGTCTTTGAAAAGCAGAAATACATTTCTATCATAATTAAAGCAGGTCCTTTATACTGTTTTTCAGGTAGGGTGCATTTTTATGCCACTCCCCTTGTGCCTAATACATGTGTTTGCTGAATTTATAGATGCAAGCTGGTCCTATGAGTATGGCAGGGCAAGTGGCTTTTCCAAGCACCGCACATGCTTTTATTGCCTTCTATCCCAATGAGTTAGAGCGATAATTTGTAATGAAGGAACACCAACTGAATGGAAAACTCATGTCAAAGAACGTGTTCTACTTTTATGTTAGTGAACTTGAAGTTCTTTCCTGAGGAATGAGAGAAGTGAAAGCTAAATTTTATGGGTTCAAAGGGAAAGTAGAAATTTCAGATGTCTTGGCCATAGCCCCTGTGAACATGTTTGCAGAGCTAGACAAGAGATGTAGGTAAGGAAGTAACTTGTAGAAGAAAGAAAAAGAAAAGAATGTGTTTGATGGTACAGTAATGCTACTCTACTAAATGTCTCAAAGGAGGGTACACAGCGGTAAACAAAGGCAGAGAATGGAAAAATAACTGGGTGAAAGTGATTGTGTCTGAGATGTCCTCAGTAAGTGGCAATTAAGCCACAGGAGATAATGTTCTTTAATTGTGGATGAATTGCTGAGACAGTTGCTCCCAATATAAATACTAAGCTCCTTTTTTCTAGTTTTTGTGTAAACATCCTCCTTCTCTACAGAGTGAGAGCATCCAACTGCCCAGCCATCCCTAACTTTGACATGTCATGATTTCATGGTTTTTCCAGACAGGATCTTTGCATGATGTCTAGGCCAATTGCCAGCACACCCAGCCTTCATTCCTCTACCTAGATAATGCTTTACTCATCACCTTTTCTCAGCATAGAAGCCACTGCTTCTGACAACTTCTCTGACACCCCACATTTAGGTCAGAGGGCATTTCCACCTGTTCCTGGAACAGCCGTCCTGCTTCTGATCATATCACACACACGTTGTACTGTAATGTCATGGGCTGGCCCTTTTCCTTCCCACTCTTCTGGAGAGATGAATGAATGAATAGAGGCAGGTTTGGGGCCTAGGAAGGCTTTTCCCATCATCCCAGGGGCATATTCAGCATGTGAGAGATCACGTGTAGATTACAGGAGAATGAGTAAGAAACTTGGAAGATAAGAAATGTGTAGATGTGCTAAACAATAGGGTTTATTTGCTTAACTGCAGACTGTTTAAGAGAGAATTGTGGGTTCTATTTAATAAATGTGAGTAAATCAATAATTGTAAAACATGTTAATGTTTAAAAATAGGAATGTGCATTTTGTAATGTAAAACATATTGTAAGTTAGAACTACTTATATCAGTAGATTTCATTTTTAAAAAATTGATAGGAAATTTAAGAAAGTCATGTGAGAAGTGCAAATATTCACCTGGATGGAAAAAAAAATGAGAGAGAACTAGACAATACTCTTCAGTCTATTCAGCATGCTGATCTTCCCTAACACATGACTGGTTAGGGGAAAAAAATGAAAAGCAGAAAATTTGTTACTAGGGTTACTATAAAAAGTTGTTATAATTGAATTCAATACCTGTTTTGTAAGCAACTCCCATGTGAACTGCTAAAAAACTTGACCAAGTTGAATTAAATACAGTCCCTGCTCTTAGACTGTTTATCAGCTAATACTGTAGCTGAGGAATCCTATTTTGTGTTGTTGGCCTAAAATCAAAGATGATAAATTCTAATTCTTTGCAAAGTTTATAGTCTTAATATTTTAATTTGATGACAAGTGAAGTTATATTAAAATTAAGATAAGGTTAGCTATTATAATACCAGAAAATAAGGAAACTCTGAAAACACTCCAGGATTATATTAAAGAACTCGGAGCTAAAGGAGGGGGCTTGTGGAAACTGACCAAAATGGAAATACTGTAGCATCAGTAGGATAGCAACTGCAGTGTTGAAACATATTAAAATGTTTAAGTGAATGGGTCATGACAATACTAAAATCAAATCTGATTGGTTACCTATGAGAGATATTAAGAAACAAACTCATTATTTTGAGAACTAATAAATGAAGGAAAACACTGAGCATTTATCTTACTTTTCCTATGTGATCTGTACTTCAAGGTAACCAAATAGGAGATGAGAGGGAATTTCTCTTTAAAGATATATTCCAGGTAATAAATAAAGAAGGAATAATAGAATTGGCATATACCCATTTTGAAATCCTAAATAATTAAGAGCAAGCCAGTTATTACAAAAGTTCACAAATAGAGAGATGATTCATTTTTTGGTACTGGTCCTAGCAGAGTCACATTTATTGAACTATTTTATTGCCCATAGCAATTATAATTGCAGGATGAAATATATCCATTAAAAAAATCTGCTTCAGGGCCCTGAAGTTTAACTCAAAAAACAGGCAGAACTTTGAGAAGATTTGATTCTTGAGAAAAGGAGAGCAAATATGGAGAGATCCACATTTAACTGACTTCTTCCTGAAAACATATCCAAGTTTGCAGGGCATCATGCCCAAGCAGAAAGTAGCCAGATTTTACTGGACTGGGGAGGCAGAAGTCAGAGTTCAGGGTTGCCAGAGAGGTTAGAAATTTAGGGTGGCATACTGAAAAGGAGGGATTTTGACAGGGAGAGCTGCAACCCCGGCATATAAATTCCCTTTCAATCCTTGGCTGATTCCTGAATTGCACGTGCCGCAGATGAGACTGAGGAGTCCATCTGAGAGCAGGAGTGGGAGATTCAAGTCCTTAACAATTCAGCATCTGCCTCATGCTGGGAGGAATACCTTTGGAGGTCAAGTCCTGCCAGCTCAGAGGGGCTTGTTAAATACCTTGAGCTTCTAACTGAAAAGCCAGGAGGGCATTGCCTTAGGAGTAGAGACCAGTCTCGGGTCCACTTGTTGTATCCTAGCATGGAGGACAAAACAAAATGACCTGCTCCTCCGAAACCTGGAATGAAGCTTTCACGGGGTCAGGTGATCTGCCAGCACTGAACTCCCTGTGTACCACCTCATTTATCTCCTGCCCACACCACCTAATCCTCCCCAGTCTCTCCCCACCTCCCAGCTGCCCTTTTCCGCCCCCCTCCTAATCCCCTCCTCTTCCCCATGTCCTCCTTTCCTGACTCTAGATGCTTATATAGGTGGTCAGCTACTCAGTTGAAATAGCACCTACTCAGAGATCTTATCCCTAATTGACAACCTAATTTAGATCTGTCTGTTCAAAGCTCCATAAAACCCTGTCCTTTCCTCTCATAGTCTCCTTATAATGTGTAGAATGTCTGCATGTGGGATTAGTTGCCTGATGTCTTCCTTTTCCTTCCTATTGGGGGATCCATGTGGACAGAGTGTGTTCATGGTCACAGCACCAGCTCCCACTGCAGGACTTGGCACAGTAAATGTTCAGTAACTAACTATTTGTTAAATGGATGAATTAAGAAAAACATCTGATTATCCACAATGTAAACCAAAAAATGAATAAATACGTAAAAATCACGAACTTATTACACACATACAATAACAGTTGATGAAAGGAGAAATATCTCTGAGATGGACATAATAAGATTTCACATGTTTGTTATTATTAAAATGATAAAAAGAGCCTACAAAAGACTTCATAAATGTTGAGGCATTTTGATCCTTAATTTGATAACCACAGCTTCTTTTGTGTAGTGTGAGAGGTTGGAGTGATTCTCCACACATTCCAAATAAGGAAATTGAGAATCAGCATTTTGGTGACTGCAGTGACATTACAAAAGTTGCAAATAAATATTAGAAACAGAAATACAACTTAGATTCCCTAATGACACACTCAAGTGTCCTCGAGGTAGTAGATGTTACCAACTTAAAAATCCATTTAAAAGGTTAATTTCGATGGATATATAGCTGGCAGCGATCATGTTTATTTCCATTATCTCCTGGAGTGTTGTCAGTGACCTTAACTCCGTCTATTTAAAGCCATGATAGTAAAGTCCCCTTTGTCCTGTGGCTGTAGGCAGCACTTGATCCTGTGCCTTCTTCCGTTTCACTGTATTAATTTTCGTTGTTTCAAACTTAAGAGTCCCTTAAATCATTGTTCTTTTATGCTACTGTGCAAAAAATAGTACAACCTATTTCCTGTTGACTTCTCAAATACTTGGTCTCTCCTCTCCATCTCTTTAAAATCTACTTCACTAATGCAGATCTCAAGTGCCTATCCATCATGCTATTGCTTTAATATTTCACTGTATAATAGTTGAATAATGACTTAGTCTGATTTATGTTTCTTAGAAGTCAGAATTCGGCTACTATTGGTTTAGAAATTCATGGGTGGTGGTTTTCAAATAAGTAAACAGTATGACCAGTGTTAAAGACGACTTCGTTTCACCAGGAGGAGTTTGGTCCATTGCTTTTTCTCTAGCACTTTTTTTCTATTTGTATTTTTGGGGTGATTGCCAAAGAATTAATAGGAGTAAATGTTCTTGTCTTTTTCAAGAACTCTTTCATGACCTTCAATAAAGTCAATTTCTATTATTCAAGGATTTGTTTTCCAGTTCACACATTTTCTATTCCAGTTTTTTTAAGTTTCTTTGTCAACTGACCTCATCAATAATGTGATGATTCATAATTTAACTCTCAGAATCAACTTCTACCTGAAACATCTTTCCGGGACAAGTCGTTACCACCTCCACAATTTTCTGCAAATATCACCTGCAGTATAAATAAATAAAACATACTCATTTTGCATGGCACAATTCTTTATGGAAGGTTGTTCATTTTCAGAGAATAGGTTTCTGTAACTGTCTTGTTCTTCTTGTCAGACAACCCTCATGCTGTCGTTGTCCTAGGTGTGGCTCTCAGAGATTCTAATCTGGTGGACAAAAGGCAGAGCCCAGGATATTTTTAGAGATCCCAGGAGATTATCGTCATTTGATTCCACCATGGCAGGGCCATAGAGCTCAATTTAAGAAAGCATGTTTTTGGATATGTTTCTCTTAGTCGTCCAATGCAGGGCAGGGAGGACACGGCTTTTTCAAATGGCAATCTGTCATATTTTGGGGAGCTTCAAACTTCTGGGGCAGAGATAGGAGGCAGGGGTGAAAAAAAAATACCAGGTTAAGTAGAAGTTATTATACGGAGGAATGTGCTTGCATGTGAATATGAAGAGGTTGAATAACAAATCTGCTGCTCACAGAGGGAAAGCACTTCTGCAGTTTAGTTGTAATCCTTCTCTGAGGCTGCGTGGATGAACTCCTGCACACGTTAGAAATCATTTAGGACCCAGCCCTGATGCAGAAGCGAAGCTCCGAGAACTGGTGTGATTAATCTCATCTCAGGGATGTGTGTCCTCCCACTAGAATGTAAGCTCCCTGAAAAAAAAACCATGCTTTGTTTTTATGCACTGCTGTATTTCCACTGTATTCACAGGGAGCTCTCCATAAATACGTGCTGTAGGAAGAAGAGCGGAATGCACATTTCAGCAAACCACTTCCCACGGCCTGAAAGAAATTTGAATATTTTCTATTGAAAAACTCTTCATTTCACGGGAGATTGTATTTCCAGATCATGCAGATACAGCAGACTATACGTCTTTCCCGGGGTCACAGGGAGAATTGATATGAGCATAGGGCCTACAGTCTTAGTCTTTGTGAGTCTCTTCTTTCCTTGATTCCTGCTATAAATGAGAAGATCTGAGAATGGCATTAAATGACAGAGGAAAAGCCATAGAACCCGCAGATGACTCAAAATCATTCCTGCTGCCTAAGCTGGCATTCATGATAATTGAATATTTCTTGTGCACTTCAGAAATTCATTATTTTTTAAAGAGTCTGTCTTGAAAAATAAATACACCAAATGTATTTATTAAACTATTTTTGCTATACCTCTTTCTTTGCCCAATATTTTAACAGTAAATAATAGTATTAGCATTTGGAGTAGTTGGCATAATGTTTAACATGTGTTCTAATTATGTGCCAGCAACTCTTCCAAAAATTTTGCACACATTCATACAATTGTTCTATAAAGGATATACTATTATTATTCCCATGTTACAGATAAGGGAACAGGGACAAAGAGGTTGACTTGCTATGTTAAAATAATGCCTAATGCCCTCTACCTGTAAATATGTTACCTTATGACATAAGCTTTGTACAGATGTGACTAAATTAAGGGTCTTGAGGTGGAGAGATTATCCTGGATTATCCAGTGGACCAATACAATCACAAGCATCTTTATAAGAGAGAGGTGACAGGGTCAGGTCAGAGGAGGAGGTAGGACTATGAAAGCAGAAATGAGAGAGAGAGAGAGAAGGAGGAGAATGGAAGAAGAGAGGTTCCAAGATGCCATGATGCTGGTCTGGGACATGAAGGAAGGAGCCAGGAACCAAGGAATGCAGGTGGTCTCTAGAAGCTGGAAAAGGAAGAGAAAAGGATTATCTTCCAGAAACTTCAGAAGGAAAGCAGTGCTTGCCAACATCTTGATTTTAGGACTTCTGAATTCTAAGACTGTAAGATAATCAGTTGTGTTGTTTGACATGACCAAGTTGAGGGTCATTTGTTTCAGCAATGATAGGAAACTCATGCAACTTGCCCAAGGTAGAGGGAAGATTCAAACCCACACAGATCAGTTGTCTTAACTACCCAGCTAAACCATAATGTACACTATTAAGAGTGGCTCAAAACTGGGATAGGCTAAGAGGAGATGAATGTGATAGAACAATTTGCAACTTTTAACCAGAAAATTAGAGTTCATGCCCTCCCTATCATGAGCCAGGGTATGACAGGGCTATGTTATTAATATCAATAGTAATCCAATCATTAAAATATAACTTCAGTTAATAAGCATACTAATGAACACATTTAAAAGTAGAAAAATAATTCTTCCTTTCAATCAAGTAATATGTCTCCTCCTAGACATCATTAGTCCATAGGTTTTTCAGTGTCACATATTTGGCTAACTTCTGACTTTCAGTTTTTCCTGTGGTCAATTTTCTAATACCTCTACTTTTCCCCTTTATGCAGTTCAGCTGTGTACAAAAGATCCTTTTCCCTAAAATGTATGACAAAACATAGGAATAAATTGTGACATTGACTGTTAATATAGATATTAATGTTACTTTGGATGCTTAATTTAGTGTTTCTAAAATTGGATTAGTTGCATTAATGGTGCATGCTTACCTTAGCTCGTTTAAAGATTAGTTTCAGTATCAAGGAATATTGTTATGAATCATCTGAACTTTCCTTTGTGAGAATATATTTGCATTGGTAGTGTTTTTTTAAGGGTTCAAAAATCTGAAAATCTTTGTGGAATACTGAAAATAAATTTACCCCGAACATTACTGGCAATGGCTAAGACTTGAAATGTTGCTTCCCCAATCAGCTATGTGAAGCCCAAGTGTACTTTTTAAGTTGGCAGTGTTGAAAGTAAAATTTCCAAAACCATAAAAACATGACCTTTATTCAAATATAGAATAAACACATATCAAAGATGTAATTGATTCATTCAAGAAGGAATCAGAAGGCTGATAAAGCTGGTTCAAAGAAAATTCGAGAGACTGAGTTATAAGAATCCAAAGAGAATGTTGGGTCACTGTTACTAGGTTAAGTACACAAACAGTTATGTCCAATAGGGCAAAAAAGCCATAACCTTTGGGGATATATTTTCTACCTGAGAGAAATCATTTGGATCTCTACTGGGAAAAAAATCTATAAACTGACTTGTAATTTAACAGTCTGGTCCAAATGTGTAATAAATAGTAAATCTGACTTTTATTAATTTAGACAGAATTAAAGAATCTTTAGATGGTCCTGTTAGAAAATGGTCCAGTATGACACTGAAAGGATATGAAGTTATTCCTTTGATTTATCTCCAGTTTCTGCAATTTTTAACAGTTGTAAGATCATTTTCAGGCGAGACCATATACCTCTGTCTCCCACCAGTATCCTTGGAGAGCTAGATGCTTATATTGAATTCAAAACATCTTCCTCTCTCTTTCTAGCCTCCCTCTCAAAAGGTCATTTTTTTTTCAGGTAGTTCCAGATGGTTATATCATAACTATATGTGTCAGAACACAGTGTTTTGTAATTATTGTTTAAAATTGTATGCTTTTTATATATCAGATATGTTGTGTAAATAGTTTTTTTATAAGAGTGACTTAATTTAGACCAATTTTAAGTGAGTTTTCTATCTAAAGTGATACGGTTAGGAGTCATCCTGAATTTTTTTTTGTGTGTGTGAGAATCCTTGTATATGTGTATTGTGCATATGTAACGTGAAGTTTTCCTGTACTGACATTGTACTCACATTCTGAGTTACATACATACGTATTTTTTCCCTGGAGGGCATGCACAGGAAATTGCTCACATACATGTGAAATCTGTGATACAGTTGTAGTGAGTTTGTTGATTCTCTGATTTACTCCTTTCTTGTTTTCAGGCCTTTTTCAAGGCAGCTCCACTGCCCCTGCCCCTTCCTTCCTCTGAGAGGCAGATTGCTGACTGTCGCCATAGTGTCTCAGCAGTCCCTAGAGATTCCTGTCAGGACCGTGACTGTGAAGGAGAGAATGTCCCGAGAATGTCTAGGCCTCTTGGAATTAGGTGTGCTAAGAGTAGCTAAATTCTAGTTTGTGGGGACAGTATAGGATCTGCAAATGGTGGAGAATAGAAAGATAACTGATTACCATCTGCTTTGGCCTCAGGTTACTAGATCTGGGACTCTAGCTGCCTTAACTAAAGTTTTCTGGAATCTTGATCAGAATACCTGGTACCGTCTCTAATGGCTTTATGAAATTATTTTTTCACTTGCTAATCTTTGTCTATCTCCCTTGAACGTAAGCTCCATGAGGGCGGGGGCTGTGCTGGTGCTGCTCGCTGGCTAGTCTCAGCCCCCACCACCCGGCCTCAGATATGATGGGCTAAGTAAATAGTTGTTGAATGGATGCACCAAATTACTTAGTGTTATACCCTTGAAGTAAGAAGATAATCATAGGTAAGAGTGAAAGGAAATGGCAAGTGGCTTCAGTGTAAGAGATGCAATGGTACACCACTGCTTTAGGCATCCATTGTCTGGTAAGTTAGTCACTACCTCATTTTGCTGATGTAAACAGTCCAGGCACAAAAGCTTTAGGTGCCGTGAAAGGTTAATATGACCATAATAATGTAGTAATAGCAATGGTGAAGAAGAGAAGAAAAGAAATAGTAGGCTAAAGTAACAGGCTAACCTTTTACTGGAAAACATTCTCTTGGTGGTTAATTCCAAAAAAAAACTTCATCTGAAATAAAATCATTACTATGATGGTTGCCTTTGAGCAATACATTAACTCAGAGATAACTGCTTTGCTCCAAATGTGTCAGCATTTAAAGTCTGTCTTATTGGAATTTTTCTTAATTTATTTTAACCTAATAATCATAGAAGACATTATTTGTATTTGACACAGAGTTATGTTTTTACCATGCGCATTCATTCAGCTATATAACAAGGAGTAATTGTTCACTTAAGCATTATTCTTTCTACAGAATGCAATGTTTATTCATATGCACTTGGTGAATGAATTCTTTATAAGCACATTAACAAGATGTGGAAAAAGCAAACCTCTGACTTTTCAAAAGATAGTTGCATGACATAGTTGAAAACATTTTCAGGGGTGTGGTGAATATAAATGACTCACATTAAATACAATGGCTAATCTGAGTGAACTGTATATTTGGGCATACAAGTAGCTGTAATAGTTTTGTCAAATGAAACAGGATGAGTAAACTGTTGCCATCTCATTGACTGGGAAAAGTCAACTAACCAGTTGAAAAATAACTTCCTATTTTATTGGGTTTCTCTAACCTCTTCATTTATTACATATATGTGCTCTTGAGTGTAATTGCCTTAAAAAATCCTTGATTTATGAAATATACAAAACACTGCTAGACTCTATGAGTATTATCAGGTTTTGTGTGTGTGTGTCTTGTTCAAGGGTGCAACTGATTTTGACAGATGCACTGTTATGTTACTGGTATAACATGACATCTCTTTTCAGATGAACTGAATAAAAGTGATCTTGACAATGAGTAGATAAGACACTGTCAGAAAGCTGAAAAAACATGTCAATGTCACAGTTTTGACACAAATGTAGCAGAGCAACCCTTATAATATTACATGGATGTCTTTCCAGCAATGCCCTTGAGACAGAAAATAGTATTGCTCTTAAATACTATTACTTAGACACAAAAATAATAAACCAAAAAACCCCACAAAGGTCAGTTTAATGTTTTTATACAAAGGTGGTATTTGATGAGTTTGATGTATGTGTATGTATTTGTGGATTTCTTATGTAGAGCATGTATGAAAGAATTTTGAGATATCAAAACACTTTTTCAGGAGCTAAAAACCATTTAACATCAACACTTAAAGAACACCATTAAAAATATTGATCATGAAATAAGCAAAGTGATTTTTGGATATTGATTATAACCTTTTTCCTAATTTTCTTCTCCTTTTTTATGGATGGAGAAGAAACAGCCTTTAGTAATATAAGAGAAAATTAAGAATACATTTAAAATGTATTTCTAGATCATGAATTTTTGTAAATAAGTTAGTAAAGACTAAAATGGAGTCAATCCCAGGTAACAGGAGGGAGTTAGATATTTGGTGGTTTTATTTTCCCTTATGAGACTGCCTTAGAGCTGAACTATACGTGTGTGTGTGTGTGTGTGTGTGTGTGTGTGTGTGTGTAATGCTTTCTCTCTATATATACTAAAATGCTCTAATGGAAAGCATATTCATCCTTAGAATGACTTTTAATATCTTTTTCTCTAGGATCAGAGGTGGTAGATCTTGATGGAAGAAGTTCCCTTCTTTACAGATTTGATCAAAAACCCCTGAGCCCAATAAAGGATATTATTTCTCTGAAATTTAAAACTATGCAGAGTGATGGGATTATACTCCACCAGAAAGGGCAAAATGGAGATCACATCACACTGGAATTAAGAAGAGGAAAACTTTTTTTACTTATTAATTCAGGTAAACTAACTGATGAAGTGGTTGAAAATCTGATCATTTGGATATTACTTCAGTAACTTCATTCTTTTATAGCTTAGCTTATAATATTTAAAGGGCCTTATTTCCAGATTCAAGGGCTATGTATATACCAATATTGCATTTTTATGTAAAAATGGTTCCTAGTTTGCAAATTGTACAAGACCCTCATTTGATGTGTTTTACACAGTGCCAAACTACACTGCTATTTTCAAGCACTGTGAAGAAAGGGATGGGTCATTGAAAAATATTGAGGTCATAAAAACAATGAGGTTGTAGCAAAGATAAGATTTACATCAAAAATGAGTATGTGATAGGTAATATACAGTTAACAGTGGAGAAACTGCAACAAGGATGAGAGAATACTATATTCAAACGTTAATTCCACACTAGTGTTTTGTTTTGTTTTTGATTTTTTTATTGAAGTATCATTGATACACATTATTGAATTGGTTTCACATATACAACATAGTGATTCAACAGTTATATATACTGTTAATTCCTCCCCCAGCTAGAGTAGTTGCTATCTGTCAACACAGAAAGATGTTACAGAACTACAGACTATATTCTCTATGCTGTATTTTCATCCCTGTGGCTAATTTATATAATGACTGAGATTTTGTGCCTCTTTATACCCTTCACCTGTTTTACCCCCACACTAATGTTTGGATGGAATGCCTGAAAGGAGATTGTGATTATTTTAAGAGTTGAGATGCTGGTCCACAAAAGGGAGACTTTTTTTATTTTTAACTGGGAGTAATGGTGGTGGTGTTTTGTTTTCTTCTAAGGTGAAGCTAAACTGCCCTCTACTCACGCCCTGATCAATCTCACCCTGGGTAGCCTGCTGGATGATCAGCATTGGCATTCCGTGCTCATCCAGCGCTTGGGCAAGCAAGTCAACTTTACAGTGGATGAGCATAGGCACCGTTTCCACGCCCAGGGAGACTTCAGTTACCTGGATCTTGACTATGAGGTGTGATGGCTATGTTTCAGTTAATACAGGCATATCTTGTTTTCTCATGCTTCGCTTCATTGTGCTTTGTAGATACTGTTTTTTTTTAATATAAATTGAAGGTTTGTGGCACCTCTGCATGGAACAGGTCTATTGGCTCCATTTCTTTCCTACAGCATTTGCTCACTTTGTGTCTCTGTGTTACACTTTGGTAATTCTCACAGTATTTCAAGCTTTTTTTTTTATTGTTATCAAGTCTGTTGTGATCTGTGATCAGTGATAACAATTAGCTGAAAGCTAGGATGCTGGTTAGCATTTTTTACCAATGAAGTATTTTTTAATTAAGGTATATACATAGTTGTTAAAGATATAATGCCGTTTCACATTTAAAGGACTAGAGTATAGTGTAAACATAACTTTTCAATGCACTGGAAAACCAAAAAATCCATCTGACTTGCTTTATTGAGATACTTTATTGCAGTGGTCTGGAACTGAACCCATAATATCTCCCAGGTATGCTTGCTCAGATTCTGTGATGTATATGTGGTGTAGCCATGCAAAAGAAAATATGCTGCAGAAAACCTACCCTGTGGTTCTAGAGTAAATCAAATTCCTTGTGAAGTGTTTCCCAAAGTGATCTTACTCACAATGACCGATTTAGTCATACACTACTGAAGCTTCTTCATTTTTTTGGCAGTGTTTTAATTTGTTATTATAGAGAGAGCTCATCTTTTTTTTTTACCTGAAATGTGTAGTCATAAATCATCTAATGTAGGAAATCTCCAAGAAGAGGTCTCATTACCAGAAGTAAATATGGAATGTGTTGTGTGGTTTTTCTGAGCTATGGGGTACCCTTGAATAGTGTAGATATATGGAGAGGATATAGCTATGAGTAGATTAATGAGTTCATTAACTGTTGATTCAAATGCACAAATACAGTGTGTGCCAGAAATGTATATAAAATAGAATGCTATTATAATTGGTTGTATTATTAAACAGAGATTTACCATGGATATGAGGATGAATTTTTATTCATCAACCAGTAAGTATCAAATCCAGGTGTGATTAAGAACTTATAAGAATAAAGCTTTAGTGTAAATGAAACCTGAATGCATATAAATTTGTTTTAAAATCTGTATCTTAATTTTTAAAAAACTTCCATATGAAATTAATAATATAGCAGTGTGGGGTGATGAACAATTGATCTCTCTGTGATGATTACAGCTATAGTTGCTAATCATGATTACTTAAGCAGATTATCAGAAAATCACTAAACAATATTATTGATGCCATTTTTCTTTCTAAGATCAGCTTTGGAGGGATTCCAGCACATGGAAAATCAATGTCATTCCCCCATAAAAATTTTCATGGGTGTTTAGAAAATCTCTATTATAATGGAGTGGATATCATTGATTTGGCCAAGCAACAAAATCCACAAATCACTGCTACGGTAAGAGAGACTTCATGTGAATGAATGAATAAAACTCTGTGGCCTTTCCATACAATAGAGTTGCTCCATTTTGGAAGCCCATTTGCTAAGATGTTCTAGAGATTACTCTTATTCTTTAAAAATTTTTCTCTGTTTGGCAGTATACACATAAGGGATTCATTCTATCTCAAGGAATTCAAAATCACAGGGCATGATTATTTTCATACAAAGTAAAGCAGTCTTTTTTTAATAGTTGATAATGTAATTTTGCTGTGATAGTATTACTCCCAAGGGAATAATTTCTTTTTCTTTTGCTCTGTGATTTTCTTAATAAGATATTCCCTAACAAACTCTCTAAGTAAGCATACCAAGTTCCTGGAGTCAGATAACATTCATGTGTATTAGAGAGGCATTTGAAAAACTTGTGTTTTGCCATAGTCATTCATAACAAATAAAAGAAACTAATAGGCTGTCACAACAGTGCATCTGCCAGTCTGTCCCAGTAGCGATGTTGGTCAGGCTGCATTCTAATCTAATTCTGTGAAAATGTGGCAGAATTTAAATATGACTGTGTTGGTCAGGGATCAGTTGGGGAAGCAGCACCACTATGAGTTTTGTGAATAAGGGATCTATTTTAGGGCTTGGATCTGAACAATTGTCAGAGGAACTGGGAAGTGGAAGCCAGCTGTCAGGAAGAAGAGATGGAGCAGAGAGGAAAGGCGAGACAGGCTAGCACAAACCAGCGCCTCTCTGATCCTCCTTCCCTGTGTTTTATCACACACACGCAAACCTTTGGAGGAACATGGCCAGCATTTCACTTCTGACTCAAATATCACACAAGCTCTCTTTTTGGCTAGAATCAGACAAGAAAAGGGATTATGGGAAACATGATTTCCAGCTTAATAATCTTCTTGGCAGAAAAGCAGACATATATATCCACTAGACAACAATTGTTAAATAGTTCAAAATTTAAAATGTGTTAATTTAAGCTCATAGTGTGTCAGCAAATCCCAGAGCACATCACGGGACTATTTGTTGTTTACAAAATATGTTATTCCTAATTCTCTGTGTGAACTTGTAGTACTTATAAGAGGAGACCATTCAGTGAGATTTTGTTTTTTTTTAATAGAAAGAAAATAAAAATATTATAGATAGATGTGTGTGTTTCACAGACGTGTCACTTTCCAGGAATTACTTGCACAACTAACATGCACTTTTCACTGGCAAGAGGATTTGCTTGCAGGGCGGCAGGCAGCTGTCCAAAGGTAGCCAAGCCCCAAACTGCAGCTGGTAAATGTTTCCATTTTTACTAGGTTTGTTATTCTTATAATTGCCTTTACATTATGGGTCAGTGTAGTTTACTCTTCAGCTTTTGTTATTTCATTCGTTGGGATAAGATATTTGTCCACAAATGAAAGCTAATTCACTTTGAGCAGAACCACGATATAGCCAAATGTTTTTGTTTAACCAAACTCAAATGGTCTAATGCCAATGTGTATCCTTCTAAATAATGTTGATTTCATGGACTTATTAAACCTATTTTTGGAAAATTTGTTTAGAGGTTGTTTTCAAGAAAAATGAGAATATCCATCTTCATTTCCAAAGCATGTTAAGGAACATGCTTAATTATCTCTAAATAATTCAGACCTTAAAGATTTTTAAAATCTTTATATATTTTATTCTAATAGCAAGATAATTTTTCACGTACATTCTTTTGATGAAAATTTATGCAATTCTAATGTTTCTTGAAGATCTATTTTAAACCATTAGAAGGGATATAATACACATAAATGTGATAGTGAAGGCAAAATGATAAGAAGACAAGATTAAAAAAAATGGAATGTAAGTAGTACATTGTACATTGTAGTATACAGTGTAAAACCTAAAAAAAAGAAAAAAGGAAAAATGCGCAGAAGATATGATCAGAACATTCGGGAATGCAAGTCCAAAAAAGAGCCAAAAACTCAGGGAAAAGGCTCAGATTCACTATTAGGTAAATGCAAGATAAATAAGAATGATATGTCACTTTTGTGATTTGTCATTGAACCTGTGCAAATTTAGGAGCTCTGCAATACTCTTGCTGAGGAGGTGGGATGAGGTTATCCTTGTATATTACTGGTGGAAATGTGCAGTATTTTAACCTTTTCTTCTTGGAAAAGAAGCTAGGAATATTTATTAAAACATATGGGTACATATAGTTTTGTATTTAGAACCCTCTTCTGTGGAATTCAAAATACCAGTGCACATAAAAGCATGCAAAGTTACTTATCACAGCATTGCTGGGAGAGGCAATATCGGGAAATAAAGGGCATGCACATTAATAGGAAAACAATCGAAAAAAAATTGGAACATTCACATAATAGAATGTTATGCCATCAATAAAAAGAAGGAATTAGACTTATGCCAGATACCTCCAAAGGATTTCCGTAAGGCATTTTTTTAGTGATAAAATCATGATACAGTCAACAGCATAAAATATAACTCCTACTTTTGTGAAACAATGCCTAGTGTGTCCATATATGTATCTGTAAACACTTAAGTGTGTGTGTATGTGCATGTAACTGAGACTGTACGTATGTAAGTCAGTGGGAACAGAAAAATATGATAGCTCATTAATTTTGGTTATGTTATGGGATGGATTTGAAGCCAAAGGCATTAACAGATGAAGAACAAAAAGGATTTCACCCTGAACCCAGGGAAAGATTTGTCTGACCATAATATCACCAGATTTGAAGAACCATCCCAATAGATGGCAAGGATTTCAATTTTCATGTTGATAGCAATTTGTCATCATTGTTTTGAACTGAGTATAATTTGAAATTGATAAAGAGCCTCTGTGAATATTTCACTTACTACTGCTAACATGATGTGAGTCATTCTTAAAGATCTTTCTTTTACTTTATCCTCAGGGAAATGTGTCATTTTCCTGCTCACAGTCACAATCTGTGCCTGTGACTTTTCTCAGCCCCAGGAGTTACTTAGCACTGCCAGGCTTTTCTGGTGAGGACGAGGTTTCTTCTACTTTTCAATTTCGAACCTGGAATAAGGCAGGCCTTCTGCTATTCAGTGAACTTCAGCTGGTCTCGGGTCTCCTCCTCTTTCTTAAGGATGGAAAACTTAAGCTGAATCTCTACCAGCCAGGAAAATTGCCCAGTGACATCACAGCAGGTAATACATGTATTCCCACAGGCAAAGCGTATGGATTCGAAAGATTTCATTATCTCTTGTGTCCCTTCTCCATAAAACTTTATGCATAACCACCAAATTAATATTTGCTTAATAAATGAATATTTGAGTTAATAAGATTATCAGTACTCTTCCTTAGAGGAACTTGATTCCAATTTCCTTTTAAATATGGCTCCAACACTAGCAGTTCTTATTAACCAAAATAATAGTTATAGAGTAATAGAAATTTCCTTCCATGACTCTCTTGCTCACTCCAGATAAACGAACATACCCTGAGGAAATGTGTTTTTGGGAAAAATCTGAAAGACTTTTAAATGGGCCCAGAAGTTAACTGAGTGACTTCAGCAGAAAACTAGGCTTTCACACAGCTATTAGTCTTGTCTGGGTGGGGGTGGGGTGGGGAAGGGGAGACGTCTCTCCTGGGTCTGTAGCTCTGTATTAGCGTGCACTTTCAAACCTAAATACTGAGTCAAAGTTAACTTCACTTGCTGCTGTATTCTTTGGGGATGATGCAAAGATACAAAGTTCCTCATTTGGGCACCAAATAGGATTTTCTCCACTTTTAGGCAACGTAATATCATCTTAATGATTAGAAGTAATATAATTAAGGAGACTTACATGAATGTCTGGAAAATTGGTACCTAATTTAGGTCAGTGCTTTGGGTGAGGGGTATTTTTGTCTCTTCATTAAAATTATATAGTCCTTGACAAGGAATCTCCATCACATTTTCATATATATGGAATAACACCCAAGCCAAGCAACTGGAGGTCACATTGGGGGAAATTGCTACATCAATTTAATAGATGATCTTTAAAAACAATTTAAAGATGCTACTGTACTACTCCTCTATATTAACTATGACCAAAATTAATAGAATTTGAGAGAGGAAAATCAGTAAAGTACAGTTGGAAACTAAATACAAGAAAAACAGGTATACAAATGGACACACAAATACCTAGTCTTTATATATCTTTTTTGTTGTTCCTTTATCACTGCAGTTTAAATGAGGGAGCTGCTAATTCAATATTAATTATAATTTTTAAGAGGTATTAGGCTGTGACATTTTAATGTAATGCTCAAAATGTGGTAGGTTTGCAGGCTTGACAAAAGGAAATAAATTAATCAGTGTCATATTAATAATTAATAGACTCCCTGAAATGAAGGCCTAAAAATGTAAGCTTGTCATTAATATGTAGTTTATTGTGATTTATTTGACATCCTCAGAAGTGGTTATATTCCTAGCCTAATTTTCAGGATAAAGAAACTGCTTCAATACAATGTTACTGCAGTGAGCCCCATGAAGCTAGTTCATTTCTGAACACTTCACAGGCACATATATTTAATAAACTACTAGGTGTACGTCTATATAGAATACCTTGAATGATTTCAAAATCTCTAAATTAATGTTTAAATCCATATACAGTATAATCCATTATGATATTGTATGATTTAGCATGAGTTTCTTTAGTGAACAGTGAGTCTAGGCTAAATATGAATATCAATGTAGGAAAATTGTTATACTTCAGATAACACAAGTAGGCCTTTACTTACCAACTCTCCAACCCCCATTTTTCCAGTTTCTTTAAAAGTACTAATTTTTGCTAGTTTCAGTGAAGCGTGTACATTTTTTAATTTGAAAACAAACTAAGTAGTAGTTGGGTGGGTAGTCCGTTTATTCTGTCATGGGGGTATGTTCACATGTACAGCGCTTGATAATTAAATCAGTTGTCAGGATGGATTTTAATGATTCTTTAAAGAGAATCAAGTACTTACTGATGGATTAGTACCAAATTAATGTTGAAGCTTTCCATTTTATGAGGATGACTCAATTTTTATTAGCTTCTGCCAATATACATTACTAATCTTACACGTTTTGAAAACACAAAGTTTTATATCTTTTGCAATGGAATAAGAACTAAATTGCGGTGAGAAAGAACTGAATTGTGGAAATGTTTGAATTGTCAGGCTAAATTTTTAATATGATGGACATTTTTGCAAATTGTCACTTGGAATTCTTTGAAAATATTATATCTGCCTATGTCACTTCTGAAATATTAAAGATATATTAGTCTAAATCTTAAAAAATGTTAGTAGTACTACAAATCTCTCAGGACACAAGATGTTTTCAGTCTTTGACACTTTTATAGATGTCAAAGTAAAAACCACTCAGATGGCATCTGGAACCCAACAAACAATAGTTATATTTTACTATTTAAAATAAGTTCTTTATTGTCAAATTTAAGATTTCTACTCTGCTTTTAGTATTTCTGCTGCTACTTTTGTTGGAAGGTGAAAATCAGGCCTGTACCCAAGCTTCCTGCCCTCACAGGCAGGGCATGGCAGATGCAGGATTACAGAATATGAGACGTTTCTGCATTTTTTCATTTACTAGGCATGCGTGGTTCTTGTAGCCCTGGCCATGGAGCAACCCTCTTGATCTGCCTCACCCAGGAGGAGCCTCTTTTTATTCCCCCTTCCTTCCTTCACTAATGTTCCTAATGTTCAGGTTGTAAGCCTGTCTCTCCTTGAAACTCCCACTTTCCCCTAAAATGACTGGCACCAGTGACCTCCATATAGTCATCTTGACAAGAGCCATTTGGTGGTCTGGTTCTTTAATTCTGGTCCATGTATGTAGTTGATGGATACAGTAATTTATGGTATTCTTTCCGAGCACTGACAAAAATATCTGGAAACAAACACAATCCTTCAGTTGCTCCTTGAGCAGTAGCCGATGTATAATTGCTTTATGCGTCTTTGCAAAGAACCTTATTTTTTCTTTATGCCTCCAACTCCATGGATGCCTGCTATAGTCTTATGAAGGAGTGGTGGTGGCTAAGCTGTCACAGTATTTCTGTAGCAATTTAGGACGGGTACCAGAAGATTATATTCAAGGAAGCAGATATAAACCTGTTAGCTCCTTCTGTATTTTGTGTGTTTATGTGATTGGCCTGAGAGGGTGAGAAAAAGAGAGACAGAGACAGAGACAGAAAGAGGGGGAGGGAGAGAAGTTAGAGGGAAGGGAAGAGAAGAGGAAAAGAGAGAGGGAGAGGGGAGTTCTGATAAACAGTCCTATTCTGCTACATGCAGCTGCAAACACTTCCATTTATAATTCCATTCTGCCATGTAGAGTTGTTGGTGTTTTCACCCCAAGTCCACCGTGAACATACCTGTAATCAAGAAGTTGGGTTTATTGTGGCTTATTGCAACAAGAACACACACGCTGGGGAGCCTTGGTGGTGTCTTAATACAAAGGTGTTAAGGATCACTCATTACAGGATGTGGGGCTATGTTAGCTGATTTGGGAGGAGGTTTCAAGGAAGAGGAAAATTGCCCCTGGATTCAGTGATGCTAGGAAGTGAGGATAATTGTGGGACTAGATATCTTTGTAAATCACATCTAGAAGGATAGAACAATGAAATAAGGTTTAAGTTGTAATTGGTAAATAATTTTTAGAAAAACCAGTTGTGATTCATGTTCTCCAGGGAGGAAGTTTGGTATTTTGTGACTCGCACAGTGGCCTTGCTTTTGTCTGTGCTTAGACAAGATTACAAAGTCGTCTTGATGTTGTTGGTCCCAATTCACTGTAGCCACAGGGTGACCTTGTCTGTTACTGGTGTGCCCAGAGACTGTTTATGGTCAGCAGGAGAGCACCAGGGCCTGGCCTTGTGGGCTGACTTCTCACCCCACCCTGGCCTCACAGAGAGCACCAGGCCTCTTTCCAGCCCTTTCTCAAAATTAGTTTTAGCATGGACAAAAATATAACAAGGACCACCTAACGCACAGACAGAGAAGCATGTGGGTTTTAGAATCAGCTCCCCAGATGGAGATGATCTTGGGTGATAGGGTTGGCCTGCCTGAAACTCATTTTCTTTATATATAAAATGAGAATAATAATAGCAGTGTGGAGGACTAAGTAACACCATGCATATAACATACGCAGTACCTGTTATAAATGATAGTTCAATAAAACTGTCATCATTATTATACCAACAATGTGCCTCTTCTTCCCCCCAGACTCAAAAGTTCTGAGTGGCGAGCAGTACACGAGAATTAGCAGTTAGCTACCTAATGTCACAAACACAAACAATTCAAATCTATGGTTCCTCCTTCTCCCTCCTTCTTTCACAGTGATGTGACCTTTGAAAGGGGCTCACTTCTCATCAGACCTAAAAGTGGGGAGGAGTTGTATACTGCAAAAAAAAAGAATCTGATTTAAAAATTCTCCTTTATGTCGTGTAGAGTTAGGTGAAGTGAATTAAATGGGTCTTTCATTGTTTGTGTAATAAATCCCATCAATGGGTAACAAGTGTCTCATCATCGGCAAACAATGTCTAGCTAGTATAAGTGAGGCTCACAATAGTTCCCGAAGGTTCCCCTGCAAACACAGGCAACTTCATAACCTTCTGGTTGCCGAGGTGAGTGCATTTCACTGTGTCAAGTTACAGAGTGGGCTATTCAGGCAGACTTTCGTGCTTAATCTAAATTGGCCTCTGTAGTGATGGAAGAAACTATGCAGCAATAAGATCTTCCTGCAACATCTGAGGCCAGTGGGCTGTATTTTATACATCTTCTTCATGTAACTCTTTAGTAATTAATTTTTATTGGATTTTCTAGAAGTATCCATCTGCAATAGATGGGACAAGAAAATGTCCATCACCAGAGTTAATTTGAGAAGCACTGTCCTAGACCACTGGAAAGCCTAAAATAAAATGACACACATAAAGTTATGTTTATAGGCACATCCAGACTTTGAGGAAACGTGGTTGGGGGAGAGTGGGAAGGGTCTGTGTGTGTGACGCAAAGCTCAGTACCAGGATTTTCACCATAAATGTATCCTCTTAAAGGAAGCACTGGATGACAAATCTGGGACATTTGATTTATTTTAGTCCAATTTCATACCTACAGGGACTATGTAAGTCTATTCAGTTGTCTATTTCAGAATTCACTCCTAGAAAATGTGTCTAAAGTATCTAACCTACATTCTTCATTTTTCACTTTTCAGGCCTTTCTCATTCGCTTTCACAAACCAAACTAGAATTGGGTCTTTGAAGATCTATTCTGCTTCATGGATGTAGTGTAAAAATGAGCTTCAGTGCCCAGGATAGAATTCGTATTATACAAATAAGTCCAGGACAGAAAGCTTAATCACCTAAGGGAGCTTCTATGCTTTTTCTGTCTGAAAGCTTGTGGCCAAAAATAGCTGGGTGAATAAAGGAATTATATATAATGTCAGAAAAAGGCACATGACCTTTGGGTTTAATAGAGTACTTATATTTTTGTTTACTAATTTGGTCTACAAAATCATACAGAGTTGAGTATTCAATGGACATAAACCTTACTGGTGAGTCTACAACACAGATGCCTTGGTTCTACCTGTATGCTGAATACGCAACCACAGAGCCGTTGTAGACTTAATTCCCTTTAAAAAGGAAAGGCTATCATCTCATAGATTCATGACACTAGACTACCTTAGGAGAGACTAGAGGTTGTTCTTTAGAGGTGATAACAAAACTTTGATTTTTTGATGATATATAAACTTGGAAAATACAGAAGAAAATATAAACATGAATAAAAAAACCCCACAATTTTCCCTTATGCAAAAATGACTGTTTATATGTAGGGACATTTCCCTGCAGTTCTTTTGCACATTTAAACAAAAATTAGGAACATAATTAGAATTATATATACTAGAATTGTTAGAATATATAGAGATAATTCCCATTATTCACAGTAGTTGTATTCTATAAAGTTACTGTGAACGCTGAATGAGGAAATACTGAACCATTCATTACCCGTAGGGAAGTACTGGGTTAGGTTCCTGAGAGTCTCTGGTCCACTAATCAATACATAACTTTGTTTTATGTGTGATTCTGTTTAAAGACACCTTATTTAATATTTACTGTTAATTGATTATCGTTGAACACTCAGACAACAGTGCTGTAAGTCATGCCTAATGAAGCTTGTCTATCACGTGTATTTTCTCCGTGAGACACATGAAAACCTTCTTGAGCTTCAGAACACCAGAGAGTAATTCATCACTCTGCTTGCAGGCCTTTTCAGTGCCAAAATCACAAACAAAAAGCACAAAAATACGAAAAACATATTTACATATGACCGCTGAAACAGGAAACATCTGCTTGTTTGACCTCAGCTGGAAACATGCGATTTGGTCAACTCAAATTTTTCTCCATGCATTTCAGTAAATTACTTCAAAACTGTCCTGAGTACTGATTTGGAGGTTACAAATAAATTACGGCCAATAGGTGAATTTGAAAACACGGAATCTGCAAATTGCAGAGATCAACTGTGTAAATGTGGTTTTACACACTGCTTTGTTTTTTCACTTTGCATTATATGGGTAAACTTTCAATATTCATTATACATAGTCTTTTCAAATAGTTTTGTAATGATTGACTTGATGTACTTTGCTAAATATTCTTCTATAATAGTATAGAAGAGGACTACACAAAAATGTAAAAAAGCAGATAAATCAGAACATAGAATTTTGAAAACATCTGGGCTCCTCCTAAGCCCCTCCCCATAAAAGGTAAATTATATCATGGATACAGAAAATGGGTCTGTGCCAAGTAACTGAAAGACTTCAGCCATTAACATTGTCTGAAGTTGGGAATTTTGTTCTCTTTACTGAGTCCCTAAGGAAGGAAAATAATCACCACTTCCCACTAGAGGGCTCTGATTTCCCACTTGCTCCCTTTCTTTGTTTCTTTTTGTTAAGAGATGTGGGTGCTGTACTTACTTGGGTGATGTGTATATTGCTCTTTCTAACCAACTGCGTATCCTGTCCACTGTCGAGAAGTATCTCTGTTAACTGATTTTATCTCCTCCAGGTGTTGGATTAAGTGATGGGCAGTGGCATTCCATCTCCTTCTCTGCCAAAAGGAATCACCTGAGTGTGGTGGTGGACGGTCACATGGTCTCCACTGCTCCTTCCCTGGGGCCTGAGCAGGTTTTTTCAGGTGGCACCTATTACTTTGGAGGTGAGAGAAGAGGTCAGGCTGTATGACCCATTGGACCATATTTGCAGTTACTACCCCCATGTCTTGGGGATGATGCCATCATGTTTTAACCAATTGATACTACAGAATAATTTCTCACTTTGTTTTGAACATGGAAATGTTGAGTGGATTGCACTGACCTCAAATGCATTTTGTTGAGGTAGATTTACTTATGTTTACAATTTCCATAATCAGAATGATTCCATAGGCCGCCCTCTTCCGTTCTTACTTTCAAACTTTTTGTATTTTCCTAGTGTTAAATGGCCCTTCTATGTCTTTTTCTGATTTTATGAGCTGATTTTATGGCAGTATTTTCCTGATCATGCCTCTTAGCTCGTCTGGAGCATCCTTATTGCTTTCCTACTGCCCAGTATAGAAGGGTGAAATTATGCCAATGGGCAAATAATCTAACTTAATTAGCCATAGAAACCTCTTCTCATTGCTAAGTAGTAATGTTCTGATACATTTGATGAAATTAGGGCAGCCGCCTTCAACACCAGGCCGTCTCTCTTAGAGAACAAAAACAAGTGAAGCGTTTACCTGCCCAGTGGATGTTCGATCAAACTGAAAGCTTGGAAAAGGAACCGTTGGAAGTGGAAATGAATCTTTAGCACTGGAAAAGTAAAATAAAATGGCATTTGCCATTAGAAAGGCAAAGTTGTAAAGCTCTTAATGGTACAACATTTCTAATCATGACTTGAGGTGTTTCTTGTTGTTATTTTGAATTTTAATACTTAACTTCTGTCTGGAATAACTTTTGGATTTGGTAGAAGTAGCCCAGTCTTTTATATTCATCCAAAAAGAACAAATTCCTTTCTAAGAATTCACAGTAAGCACACAGGCCCTTCATTGCTCATCCTTTTTAAGACCAAACAAAAGACCCCCTACAAAATCTACTGCTGTGAAAGGCAGCATAGTGCTAATAATCAGAAAAGATAAAATTACTTTTTTTAGTGAGATTTGTTTCTTTTTGAGCCAAGTTGTTTATAAAACCTCATGGAATATATGATTGATTTAATGGTAATCCATAGGAACACATTCCTTTTATACATGATACAGATATATAGAACATTTTAACCAATAACTTTCACTTCAAAGGAAGAGATTTGGAAGCACTAAAAGAGATAAGAAAAAAATAGGCATATTGTTAAATGTGAAGAAAAGACTGGATAAAACTAATTGGACAAAAGCGTAAATCATGAAAATAGATTCATCATTCTTATAGTATTTAACATCCTTCATGTTTAGATTAAATGATGGCTATTTTTTGTAGAAAGTTTTGATTGCTTTCATTGATACTGTATTATTATTTTATGGTGAAATTTTGCTTCTTATTATTATACATATGATAGACATCATTATATTTAAATAAACTTTTACATTTTGAATAGTTTTAGGTTTTTCAAAAAGTTGCAAAGATATGCAGAGTTCCCAAATACCTTCACTCGATTTCCTCTGCTGCTCACATCTTACATCATGTATGCATTTTAAAGAATAATCTTTTTTTTTAATACACATCTACATTTGCATTTCCAAGCTTAGAAAGATAGTCTTACTGATCGCCAGTTGTCCTCCCAGGATCACATCCCTTCATCTCCCCAGGTGAACACTGTCTTGCGTTTGGGGGTTGTTCTTCCCCTCATGCTCTTAATAATTTGACGTCTATTGCTGTGGTCCTAAGTTCCTAACAATATAATGTGGAATCATCATATAAAATTCAGAGTCCAGGACTTAAACAAAATAACCAATCTCAGGTTTATTTAGATACCTCTGTTTACTTAATCATCTTCTCAATTGGTGACCTTCAGAACCCAAATATGTTTGGCATGAGATTCTATGATCACTAAATACATGCCCTACAAACTTAGGGTGCCCCAACATTTCCCTGGTGGGGAGCAAGGGTCCAAGAAAAACCAAAAGACCTTCTGCTCCCCCTTTCTCTCCTCTTCCTAGTCTTGTGCCTTCAGGTACTGGTAGAGGGGTTGCATCCTCCTTGGAGCCCACATACGGCTTTTGGGCTGGGGATTCTGGATTCTGCGAATGGACTGGAGGGGAGGGGCTTCCAAGTGGCGCATCACATCCCCCATGAGGTCTCCTGGGGCCGCAGGCAAAAGCATGGCCGGACAGGCTAGAGTAGGGTCCTCCACCATGCAGTGTGGACGTGGCGCCCTGATTGCCTGAGTGGTACTGACACTGGGGTGACCAACTCTTCCCAAGTTTAGCACGAAAAGTCCTGAGTCCCAGGGTAAACTGGCAGTCAGTCAACCTAGAAAACCTTCTGTTCTGTGTGGTTGAGGGTCTGCTGTATCAGTAGGATCCACTTTATCTAGGTGGAAGATTTTCCTTGGTATCTAATTCTTCAGCCAGTTTATCTTCAGGCAAACAAATACCGCAGGTTCTGAGACACTTCCCATCAATTCTCCTTTACTTCTCTCTAAATTCAGCTGCAGTTTCCAGTTATCTCATCAGATACTCAGTCTAATGTGGCTGCAGCGCCCCCTGCAAAGGAGCAGGCTATTCCAACAGCCTGGGCCATACCTCCATCCCGGCCAGCCTAGAGCGTGGCTGTCGTGCTGGGAGAGTGGGCTGCTCCAGAACCACAGTATTCCCTGTATGCCACACCAAAACAAACTTCACTGTCTGTCCATCACTTTTCAGTTTTTCACCCTGCCAAGTGAGTGTTTTTCCAACAGTCAGACTGCATAGTGGTGCATTGTGCTCAGCTTTTATCATTTATAAATTATAAATTTGCAATCTGGGTTCTCCAGGTTGAGGATGCATGCATGTCTAATTTCCATCTATTCCCCTATGCAATGTTCATGCTACTGAACAGTGCACTGTGCAGCTCAAGCTGGAGGTACCGAACTGTGTGCAGAATCCTCACACCCCTGCTTGTGTAAATCAAACCTTATCCATCCAGTGAACTGGCTCTACCACCATGAAGTCAAAGCCGACATCTCACTTCTGGTACAGTGACACAGAGTGATAATTTATCTGTCATCCTCAGAGGTGCTTAACATGCTGACTGCCTCTAGTAATGGATCCATCCATTAATTCAGCATTAAGTATTCCCCAGAAATCTTCTTACTTTAGAACTTTCATCTGAAACAGGTTCAGTGCCAAACTTCACTCTGCTATTGCATTATATTAACTTTTGGATGCCTGTTATAGACTAATGAGACTAACCTAGCTTGAACCTTTCTTTGTTCTTAGAATCTCTTGCTTATTAAACATCGTAGCTGGGAATATGAAGTGCCTCATGATATAATGGTGTGCTTTCATTAAAGTTCCATGACCTTTCCTTGTGGCTATGAGTTTGCTTAATTTTGTTCCCTACAGGCATATTGCACAATTTGTTTTATTCTGAAATAGTTTGAAATGTGTCGGGAAACAACACCTGGAGAAAAGGAGATTAGCAGAGCTGTTTATGTTCCTGGCATATTGTAGTTGCCCCTTATTATTCAACTATTATCCTCTCAGTTTTTATTTTAACATTCTTAATCAGTTAAAAAGTCATCTAGAAAACACTGAGATTATGGTAACCATATCTTACACCCAGAAGAATTTTAAGCACTGAAAATGTATGTAGTACCATGTACAATAAATTGATACTCGAAAAGCTTTCATCACCTTTCCTTGATACATTGAATTTGAAACTTCAAAGTCTCCATCAGCTGAAGGGTAATAGTTTAGTGTGCCTGATAACAGTTTTAAACATGAATCCTAGCCTTTACTTGCCATGTAAATGTATTTTGTTAGAAAAACAAGCATTAAAGGGAAATTTCCTCAGTCAGAATATTAAATTATAATTTAAATTCCCAGGTAGAAAACTAGGGTGGATTGTACAGGAATTAGGAAGTTGCTGAATCATTTCTTATTCTTTGAAATTGTAATAGTGGTTGACAGCCATAATGGTAAAGAAAGATTAATGAAAAATACATAAGCATAATATATGTGTTCCTACTCCATAAAATTATTTATTTACTTGTATAAACACTTAGAACATCATTAAATTCCAGACAATAAAAATTAATGTTATGATTCTTTATTATTTAAATAATTAGAAATAGGTTTTAGATAAATGTCAGAAAAAAATCAATATAAGCATTCTTTCACGAGACAATAAACAAAATTGAACAGTGAAATGTTTTGACATTAAGCCATTATGATTTACTAAAATGCATGTATATGTGGCTCTTCTTTGCATTTGGAAATAAAAGTATTTAATTAAATAAATAGTTGGTAGTTCTATTCCATGTCAATATAACTGCTTTTCCAAACAGCTTCAAATGCAAAGATATGTCACTATTTATCTTTTCTCGTATGCAGCGCACATCTTCACCCTTTCTGCTCTTCTTTTGTATTCCAAAAGACTATGTTCCTGTGTTTAAGTTTTACATAATTTCACACTGCTGGCTAACATGTTTAGGATTTTGGATCTAATATGTATATTTTTAAAAGTTGAATCAAGTTAGTATACTTGCACATAATTACTATAACATTTGTAATCCCCTATGAATCCTATGGTAATAAAGGTAAATATTTTGTATGAGTTGCAATTTGCAATTTAGATCAAACTAATCATGACTACAGTGGGCATTTCCCCCCTTTTTTAATTTTAAGAGAATAATCAAATGCCTATTTCTTGTATTTTTTTCAATGAGGTATTCTGTGGTACTGAATCCTGATTATGCTGTATCCTGATTTACTTTGTTTTGTTTTTATCAGGTTGTCCTGACAAGAGCTTTGGATCTAAATGTAAAAACCCATTTGGTGGGTTTCAGGGATGTATGAGACTCATATCTACTGGTAACAAGGAGGTCGATCTGATTTCAGTTCAGCAGGGGTCCATTGGGAACTTCAGTGACCTTCAGATAGACTCATGTGGGATCACAGACAGGTAAGGGTAGTCTTACTTCTCTATTGTGACCTGCCCATTTCCAAACATTTGGCAGCAGACTAAAAAATATATATTAAAAAATGAACTATTTTCTGTCCTCTTTCCACCATCTTCTGTTCCATGGAAAGTGAATTATATTAAAATATGCTTTTAGTTTTATACCTCCTATTTCCAGTGATATAATTTAGATGGAAGACATGTGGCCATGTTATTTGTATTTACACATGCTACCTAATCACAACAGTAATGTTGATGCTGCTGTAAGTTTAGATGGGTATCAAATGTATCATCTATATATCATTAAACTCAACAGATTAGGACACTCCGACAATAATATTGGTCATCAGGTACCATAGATACCTACAGTAGGTACCTGTGTTATCAGCTATCAAACTGGCCTTTGCTTCCATGACAGCTGAATCATGTTTTCAGAAGCATAGGAATTGAACTGGTTACTGTGCACCTTTAACAAAGCCATGACTACCTTCTCTGCCAGAAAATGGAAAGGAACCTCCCTTCTCAAAAAGCTTGGTGCCAAAGTATTGGTCCAGGTATAAGGATGATTTGGTAGTTAGAATAGGAATGCAAGTATAAGACACGATAGTGCAAGATTTAGGGGTTAATTGTAGAGGACAACTTTTGAAATAATAATTATAGTTAATAATTTTAAAGTATTTTTAGACATGGGCAACTATAACCAAGTATTATCTAGTCAGTCATGCTTTACTATCAAGGCTGTTAATTTTAATTACTGAGTTCAATTGAATGTCATGGCCATTACAGATCAAAAAAAAATTAATGTGACAAATTTAGCCCCTACCCTATAGTAGTGCTCAATGTATATATTTTGAATGACAACATAAGTTCTGAGCTTTAAAAACAATTTTTTATTTGCAGGAAACATTTTATCAACATAAACATACATCTGTTATATCTGATTGACCTAATTTACTCTATCAATGTCTATTGATCCTTTTTTGAACTCATGAATACTGCTATGTGTAGAAAAAAATAATTATAATCTTACCTAGCAACAGATCAAAAGGATATCATTTCCTCTACAAATATGTGCTTATTTATTTTACCCAATGTGTAGATAAAATAATTCTTCCTGTAATGAAAGATGATATGTAAAGGGAGAATTTAGAAATAAACTTCAATAGGCTTGATTTTGGGATTAAATGACAGTGACATTCTCCATAGTTCCAGCCATACCAGTTCTGGAAACTTAATTCCTATTTGGGGAAAGGCATGTAGCAAGGTTCCCAGCCAGCATTCTCAAGATGGGGCTCACTCACAGAGTCAGGGAGCCCTCACCCATAATGGGTGACTGCCATCTGGCACCAGTGGGTCATCCACACTGTGAATGATAGTCCGGTTGACAATCTCAGATTGCAGAACATTTTGATACAAGTAGATCCCTACTTCTCTAATGTGGGTCTCTCTGAAGCTGTCATTTTACATAAGGAGTCCATGTTGCCTGTTTTCTGGAGGCACACACTTGTAAAATAGGGTATGATACAGCATAATTGGAGAGTGTGTGGTTTCAGTACCATGCCTTAGAAACACTTTTCAGAAATAGCAAGTTATGGATGGATCTTGACTGTATGTGTTTGTTTTTTAAGAAAAGCCATAGGCTAATGGTAAACCTGGCAATCTTAATAGCAAAAATCAAAGTAACTTTTATATTTGCATACCATTTAAATTTCCAAAAGTATCTCTAAACTCATTCTCTTATATTCAAAAGAAAAAACATATCCATTTATTTCAGTCTTATGTGCTATACCTATTAATATAGTTCTCAATATTAAATAGAGCTTTTTTAAAAAATCTGTTTACCAGGCTGCTTTCTAAGCACTAAACATGAATTAATATTTAAGTTTCTGTGTGTGAGTAAGCATGTGTAAGGATGATGTGAGTTGTATGGAGTCTGGGACTGAGCGTGCCTGACCTTACAAGGGATGGTGTGGATATGTGTGTGTGTGTGTGCATGTGCATATGTGTGGTTAACCTAATTATGTGAGGAGTTGTGTGATCATGTGTGTAAGGATTTGTGTGACTATATTTGTGTGTTTTTAGATATGTGTGTGAATTTTTGAGTGTGTATGTGTGTGGGAGACTGTGTAATGACTATGTTCTAAAATTAATTTTAAATTAATTAACATGTATTTAAATCGATCTTCACAAAGCCCCTAGAATCTGTTCTTAGTAGTATTTGTTTCTTTTAAACGTGGAAGCAGATGCACAGAGAGGTTGAGTAAACTGGCCAAGTTGGCCAAGATCTGATGTAGGGCCCGCATGGAATCTCAGCCCTGGCCCCAGGAGTGCACCCGGATGCTCCACCTGCCATGCCGTTCAGCCTCCCTGGATGCACATTAACTTTTATTGTGGTTAATGTTTAATCTATGTATAATAAACACATAATTTAATGTTTAATACATTGCAATTAAAAACAAACAGGAACATTAAAAACATATTAAACAATCTGACAGGAACAATGTAGATCTTTTTTTACTGTAACTAACTTTCAGTTGGATCAAACCTAGCATAAAGGTATACATACATTTGTACATGTCCTCACAGCTAAACAGCCATTCACACACACTCTTTACACACGTAAACTAACACAGTCATCGCACAGGCTCTCATGCACCCCCACATGCTCGTATGCTCACTGACATATCTCCAAGTGCCTTAGTGCAGTCAGCTCACACACGCTCCTTACACACACATTCACACACACCCTCACTCATTTATGTGTACACATGCACACCCACACCCACCCTGTCCTTACACACTCACTCATAATCATAGATCATTTACACACTTGAATGTTATATACACATAAACATGTACTTATCCATAAACCCATTCCCTGTCCCCTGTGGACATTCAGGGGCTGTGGTCTTAAGCCAGGAAATCTGGGAGGGGAATACTTAGGGGTGAGGGCAGTCAGTTCCTCGACGGGGGTGAGGACAGAGCTGCAGCAGGAGCTGCCGTCCATGTCCCTGTGTCTTGTGGCAGAAACCCAAGTGGGACAGGGCGGGGGAGACAGTTATTAGGGCATAAATATTTATTAAGTCACTTGAACCTAATTATGTATTAAATAATAGTATTAGATATATCTCTTGATATCAACTTTTTAAGAATATCAACTGAGTGGGGAAGGTCACCATCTCCCCTGATATCATCTACCTTCTGGAGTGCAGTAAGGCAGAAGGTGCAGTGTGTCCCTGGTCTCAGATGATACAGAGACCCTGGCCAGAACGAAGTGGCTGCTGCGTGATGCTGCTCACCATGGCGGCCTGGGCAGGCCCAGCGCACGGCCTGGGCCCCAGCCTGCAGCCTCTGGGCCTCCATCAAGCTGCTCTCCCGGTCTCCTCCCACTGCCTGCTCGTGGGGCCAGGGCATCCAGCCCGCATTGCGCCTCATTCCCTCCTGCCCTCCTTCAAGCCCCCCGCCTCCCTTTCGTCTCCTCCGAGGACCCCTTCCGCCTGCCCTCGTTCCTTCTCCCTTATGCCCATGTGTGGTGCTTATCCCCTGCTGTCGGTTGATTTGAAGATGGTGGTGTTACTCTATTTCCTAAAATTTTGAAGACAATGCTCACTTCTTTTCTGGGGGGGAACCAAGAGGGTAGGGTGGGAGGTGAGGGGCTGGTTTTAGGTGATTGCACAGTTTTGAGGAAGTATATGCTCTTTGAATTCAGGTGCTCGCCATTATCCTAGGATCCATAAGTACTGTTTAATTTTCCTAAATATGATAATGTTATATAGATTTTTAACTTCAACATCATTAATTCCAGCCAAATTCCACAATGTGTGAAAGTGTTTTGAAGTTTAAATTGGAATGGGCAGGAAATCAGGACGAACCAAGATTGTACCTGTCACTGCAGTTTTGGGTGTGTTGGTGTATGCGGTTGTTCACGCTCACAAGGAATGGTGGTGATGATGGAAATGTCTAAGGGAAAGCTTTGGAAGCTAGAGGAAATAGGTTGATGGATTGTTTTACTTTGTACTGGAAGGACAAGTGAGGAGAACAGTGTAAGTACAGTTGTTTGGAATGTTTAAGAAGAAGCAGTTCTTCACTGTACAATACAGTCTGTCACAGGTTACTTACCAGTAATCGAACAGAACTATGGTATAGTGAATTTAAATAAAATCCATGACCCTGTCTCTCACATTGTAATTTAAAAATGTGAAAAGTCTGGTCTAACAAGAATCAAGGAAAATGGGGTCAGTATTTTCAGTAGCAGATCAAATAGAAATAGCACATGAATCACATTAAATGAAAGATTCACTCTTTAGAGTTTTAGATATAGTCACTAATATCTGCCTTCTTTTAAAACATAGTTTGTAGTTCATTAAAGAATAACCTGCTCTGCCCTTTTCTGATCAGCAACTAGGACTTTTATTAATAATTAACAAAATATATATTGTATATAATTAATATATTAAAACTAAGTTATATTAATGCATAAATGTATTTTAAAAATGTTAATGACTTATATATTAATATATAAATATATTAATATTATATATACGATTTTTAAAGTTTTTATCAACTACCACCTAGCTTCTCAAAGATAGGACATCATTAAAAGGAATGTGTCACAATCTAATGTTGCAACTGAATGGCCTCAAGCCTGTAATGGCAGTGTTTGACAAATGTTGAGTATGCTTGTATTTCTCCTGAAAATGTAAAATATCCTTGGAGCCCCTGTGAGTTTGGTTCAGCCCCCGAGAGCCCTTGACACTCTGCGTGGGTTTGTATGTCTGTACAGTACACTTTCAGCATTCCAGATGTCTGCACCCTCCCTCCCATTTTCTTCTTTCCTTCCCTCTTCTGTAATCCTTCTTCCTTTAAATATTCAGTGTAGTAAATCAGTATGTAGTAAATCACTGTTGTTATTCTATGTGAGCACTGACATTTCTGGCAACATACTGAATCAGTGTTATATCACTGGCAGAAAAGAGGATGCTGATGTCGTAGGACATGCTGAAAATTAAGCAGCCACAACTACCTGAGAATTGGTTGACATCTGGTGAATTTATTGATCTGATGTTTAGTTCTGTGATTACAGTACCTTAACGAAAGGCCAAATGACCATAGTCATGTTACATTTGCTCTTTCTGTTACTGTTGACATTGTTCTATTGTTCTTTCACATGACCATGTGTAAATGATCAATATTTTCTGATATCTCAAAATGAAAAATAAGGACCATGTCTGCGCCTTTTTTAAGGTGTTCGCCCAACTATTGTGAACACGGCGGGGGCTGCTCCCAGTCCTGGAACACCTTTCACTGCAATTGTGCCGACACTGGTTACAGGGGAGCGACTTGCCACAACTGTAAGCCAGACACATCTGCTTGTTCTTGCCTCTGTTCTGAGTTCCTTGTTCCATTTCCCTGTTCATTGCTGTGTGTGTGTATGTCCAGGTGTGTGCAACCGTGTATTGGAATGTACAGCCCTGAATTTTAGCATCCAGTTGATTTCTACTTTATTTTTAATCCACACCTCTTTTCATAAAGTAGTCAAGGCAACTTAGAGAAATATGTTATGTGAAACAAGATAGAAAAGAGTAGGATAGTGGGCACAGGGCAATATGGATAGAAAATGGAAGTTAGCTAAGAGTAAATGTGAAGCACAATGTAAGTCATCCTTAAGCTCTCTTGCAACCCTGTGAATGAGGATGAGGAGGATGAGGCTATTATGATATTAATCATAATCATTAATTTTATTGAGTGCTTTCTAAGTGCCAGGTAGTGAGCTAGTATTTTGTATTTCCCAATTCATTTAATTCTGATGACCACTTAGGAGGTGGGTACTGTTGTTACCCCTACTTTACTCATGGGGTAACTGAGAGAGACCAGCCACCTTGCCCAAGGCTGCATAAACAGTTGAGGCACAGTGAGGATGTGAGCACTTGCAGTTGTGCTCCAGAGCAACCAACACTCTTCTCCTGTGTTAACAAACCATGCATTTGTTTCTGATGACAGGTTTGCATGTGTTGTAAGATCCACTCCATCTTGTTGTCTACTTGTCCAGTCCAAGTGATGGGGAGACCCAATACCCTTTTATTTTCCTTCCCAATTTTTCATATGATTACTGACATGCTGAGTAACTCCTTGCACTATCTCCCATGCCCTTGACTTTGGGCAAGAGTGTTGGGTACAGAGGCATCAGCCTCCCTACTCTCCATCTCTTCACCGCATGCTGCTTGTACTCCTGCTGGAGGTGAGATTGGGATCCTGGGCTCCCAGCACTGGAGGCACCACAAGCGACCCTCAGAAGTCCTGATTCATGCTGCAGAGGGCATGAGCAGGAGCTCCCAGCCCCACGCCTTAATGCCCCCAGCACTGTGGGCAGCCCCACCCCCAGGACATCACCTTACATATTGGGGTGCCTCATAAGATCATGAAGAATGCCTGCTACTGCTACAGCCACACCTTACTATAACCAAAGGCCAGCTTACTTGACTCAGGTCACCCAGCTTGCAGAGGGACAGTATATTTTAATTTGTTATACCCTCCATCATCCCAATTGTAGTAACTAACTCAAAACAGAAAGCTAATTGAGTGCGTCTTAATTGACTATTCGTTTTTGTTACCAATGACTGAATCAAAATATAAATACAAACAGCTTTAAAGAAAAAGTCAGGTAATAAATAAGATATTTTCATCTGTGGCCCACAGTTTGATCCCATTATTGAGTTAATTTATTAGGTTCTTGACCAGGTAGTCTAAATGGAGCTGAAGGTTTTTGCTTTTTACCAATAACTTCTGAGAAATGGGGTTAGGATGCTAAGCCTGGTTACAGTGACGCTGCCACTATCTTTAGCATGAGTAGGGGGAGGGGGAGGGATGGGTCTTGAAAAAGGTTTTATTACAAAATAACATGTTAAACAGTCATATAATAAAAAGTCAAGCAATACACACAGAGCAAAGGTACTCCAAATTACCCCCATGCATCATGTGCCCTTTCTAATATAGCCTCACCCCGGAGTTATATGTATATCCTGCCATGAACCTATGTATGTGCATGTGAAAATGTATAAATCAACCATTTTTACATGCCCATTTCACTGCATAAAATACAAATGTGACTAGAAAATAATCCATGCTTATATTTCTGTCTATATAATATATAATAGGAGCAAAATAAAACCATTACATTGTGGAGGAGTGGAGAAGTGAATTTGTATGATTATCTGAAGTTTCCATAACACTGAACAAACCACATTGTTTCATACTAAAAACTAATTAACATAATTTAAAAAAATGTAGACTAGATCAAGGGAAGGACATTCAAGGGATAGTTTATTTTTTCATTTCACAAAATAAAAGTCTTGATGGAAATTATCAGTACATTGGGCTAAGTATTCAGTGTATGTGTGTGCATCATATACAGTTGTTAATATCAAACCTTGTACATGGCAAATACATAATTGTATAATTAAAAGCATTCAATTATGGATCCAAACACACTGAGACCACTTGAGGGCATATTTCATATAAATATTTCATCTGCTTTGAATTTTAATTATCTTAAATTCTCATTATAGAGCATTAGAAAAAAATACCTTTTGTAAATTACTTTTAAAATTACTGATGAGGAGCTTTGGAAATCATATTTGTTTTATGAAAAAAAGATTTTATCTATAGATAATTTGATGTGAGAAAGGAGAATAGTTACAACACTATTTGAAATGTTTCTATTGCATAATTATGGGATCGCAGCAGACTATCTAAGGAGATTGCAGTAATGCTTCAGATATGAGGACTTCAGCTACGAGTCCAGGTGATATTGGACTTAGAAATTTCAAATTGAATTTTGAAGGCTTCATTTGGATGGATGTCCAAAGTGGATGTCACATTATACTTATAAGTGTCTTTACATTTAAAACACATAATTTTTGTTTTGTTGTTTTACCTAATGTAAAAACCAACTCAATTTTCATTTTTGACAAAGTAATCTCATATTCCTTTAGCGGTAAAAAAGAAATGCCACAAAATACAACCTCATTCTTCCTCTTTTTTCTGCCTACCTACTTTCATCCATATTAATTTAAAAAAAGAATGAGTTTTGTTTTAAAGTATGTTTTACCTTTTCTTCTGGTTAGTAATGTACATATTAAATTTCGAGACTTGGAGTATTTTGTGTCCAAATTAAAATTTAAGAGATTCATTTTATACTATTCCATTTATGATGATCCATTTTTTTTTACAGCTATCTATGAGCAGTCCTGTGAAGCCTATAAGCATAGAGGAAATACTTCAGGGTTTTACTATATAGATTCAGATGGAAGTGGTCCCCTGGAACCATTTCTTCTTTATTGCAATATGACTGGTGAGTTAATCAACTTTCATTTAGTAGTTAAGTTTTCGCAAATGCTTTAAACACACAGAATTAAAACAAAACAAGTAGAAAGTTGACCTAATTTGTAACTTGATTAAAATACATATTGTTCAGCAGAAGAATCTAACATAAATCTTTAAAAAATAGTTTAATGATAATGCTTTAAAATACTGCCATTATTTTCTATGCATGTGGTATCTGTGTAGAACATTTAATAGTAAATGTATCTTATTAAGTTCCAAAACAAAAGGGATAAACTTTATTTCTCTGAGAAGATTGATATCTGTTAAAGGTTTGAACAATATTTACTTTTGAATTGTAGGTAAACATGAATTTTATTCTTGAATTCTTTATTTACATAAATTTAAATAAGAATTAATAGGGCAAATGTTTGGTTAGATTCAACATCCAGTCATGATTAAAGAGAAAATGAAAACTCAATAAATTACCAATAGAAGATAATTTCCTTAATTTGTTAAAGAGTACCCACAAAAAACCCACAGCATATATCACAGTTTATGGTGAGGTAGTGAAAGCTTTACCCCTGTTACCAATATTAACACAAGGATGCCTTCTCCTCTCACTCTTCACCATTGTATTAGGGATCTTAGCCTGTGTAACAAAGCAAGAGAAAGAAATGAAAGACATAAGTACTGGAAAGGTAGAACTAAGATTCTCATTATTTGTAAATGAACAGGTGATACATTGAAAAAATTCTCAACAATCTACAGATAAACTATTAAAATGTAGGATGATCACTGGATATGAAGTTATTATAAAAAATAACTTCATTTCTATGTACTAGCAATAAGCAATCAAAAAAGGAAATTTTAGAAGATTCTATTTTCAATAGCATCAAAAATGTAAATACATGGTAATAAGTCTAATGGAAGATGCTCAAGACTTCTACACAGATAAGTATAAAATGCTCTTGAGATAAAATAAAATCATAAGTAAATGTCAAAATACGAAAGTGTAATCAATGAGAAAACTCACTCTGGTATAAATGTCAATTCTTCCCAACAAGGTATTGATTCAGTGCAAGCTTTAATTAAAATTCCAGCAGAGTGTTTATTTGTTGGTTGGTATAATTGGTGAATATTGGCAAGCAGATCCTAAAATTTATCAGCAAATTTGAAGGAACAAGAAGATCCAAATCAGTCGTGAAAAATAAAGTTGAAGGACTCAACTCTACCAGATATAAAGATGTTATAGGCTCAGTAAACTGTGTGACTGGAGCAAGGATAGTAAATAGACCAATGGAACAAAATAAGAGAATCTATAAACACACTCACTCATATATGGATAGTTGATTTATTGCAAAGGTGGCACTGACGTAATGCAGGAAAGATTGTTTTCAACCAGCAGTGCTTGGGGAAAATTGTATATAAATTTTGTAAGATGGAATCTTGATTCCTTCATCATCGAACACACAGAAATGGACTCTAGGTGAACTGTGCTGTCCAATATAGTAGCCACCAGCAACAAACGCCCATTTAGATTCAAATTTAATTAAAATTAATGAATAAAACTAAATGAATTGAAATAAATTTTAGAAATCTGAATTTAAATTAATTTGTTAAAAGAAAATTAAATAAGCTGCCAGTTCTTCATTCTCACTGGTCATGTTTTAACTGCAGAGTAGCCGCCTATTATTCCATCATTGAAGAAAGTTTACAATGGACAGCACTGTGTTAAGAAGTCAAAGTTTTATGGAGCAAAATAAACTGAAAAAGGAAACATTAAGTTGCAGGGGGAGGTGTTGCAAAGGAAGATTCACTATTTTTTTATTTTTCCTATTTGTGTAGCTTGGGTCATGAGTGAGATTGCATCTTGCGTTGCTACAAATGCCATCGTGAACTAGTCACATGCACCTGCTTTATGAGGTTTTGATTCTGTAAATCAGATTCCTCTAAGTTGATAAATATTGCTAATCTTTAAAGCTTGAAGAAACACATGACAGAGACACACACACGTACACACATACATGTACAATTTTCATCATCCATGGTAGCTATATTCTATAAAGTAACCACAGACTCTGAGTTAGCAAACACTGGATCATTGCTCCTGGGGGAAATGGAATAAGATGAGGTTCCTTCGAGCCTCCGGTCACAACATTCTCATCAGCCAATCAACACATAGCCTTGTTTTATGTGTATTTCATGTTAAAGACACCTTACTTAATACATATTGTTGATCCATTAGTGTTGAACTCACAGCCAGCAGCACTGTAACTTAGACCCGAACGGAGCTTATGTAACAAGGGTCTTCTTGGCAGAGGCACACAGGCTCCGGCTGAGGAATACTAGAGGGCTCTTCAGCACCACACTTGAGGGCTGTTTTAAGCAATATAATCACCAAGAAAAAGACAGAAATGCAAACACATGGCACTAAATAGACCACAAATAAGATACTTGTATGAATGCCGAAACAAGGAGGCAACATTCTCTTGTTTAACTTCAGCAGAATATATGTATGTTGGGCGATTCAGATTTTCTCCTGCTTCATACCTGTCTGCAGATGTATCAGAGGGCATTGAGTATTGATTTTGGGGTTATAAGTACATTTTAGTGAGCAGTCAAATTCACAAATAGTGTAGACTGATTATATACACATACACATATATCATGTTTATGATGGGTAATAATTCAGTAGCTTATAGGCCATATGCATATTTCATTATTTAAATGATAGTGATATCAATTTCATTTCATTGAATGAATTATTTCATTTCTATTAAATCCACATTTACTTCATCATATTACACTACTAATTAATGTACCTTATTTTAGTCACCTAAACCACACACTAACTCTAGAAACTCTAAGAGACTTGAAGTAAATACATATGGAAAAACACAGACATGCACAGAGGTTAAAGGCGCATTAGTAAATTATCAAAATGTATTGATGAAAAAGAGGACATCCACAAAATTTAAAGCCATTTGAAAACCAAACTGTTGAGGACAGAGACCCAGATAATCCAGTTAGGAAAGAGCTAAGTGTCTTCAGAAGCTCTGGAATATTGAAATATATTCAAACAAAAGTGACACTCCCAGAATACAACAACCCAGTGAGAAATACATGTTGCAGCTTGAAACAGTTCCTTATTGATCTTGTTTTGCAAATGAGGAAACCAAGACTCAGGGATGCTTAGTGAGGCAGCTGAAAGATCATTGGATAGATCAAGAACAAAAACCTTGGTCTCTTCCCCCCAGCTTGAAAATGTTTCCAGTAGAAAAAGTTACGTTCTATCAATGTCTCATTGCTTGTAGCCAATAATATATCCTCTAGTTATACAACTCAGGTGTAACAATAATGAGCGCAAGACAAAGTGTGGAACTGGTAGCTTGCAAATGTGTAACTTAAAAATCCAGTTATTAGTCTAGAATTCATGTCAAACCAATACCTTCAAGCATTATAAGCTAAAAGATACAAAGAAAATCTCTTTTGAATGGATAATTTCCTAAAGTACGTTAAAGACTGAAAATTCTTTCTAAACAGGGTATTCTAAATATAATCTTAAGGTAATTAGGATAATATGAATCCCAGTGGCTGTCCCTATTGAAATATACAGGTTTTTTTCCTTCTACACTAAACAGATTGCTTTTTCTATAATGAAATAGTTTTATGTTCAAGAAGTATCTCATTATCAGACATTGCATTTTATGGATAAATGTTTCAGTGGGGAAAAATTGATGAGCACTAAAGCAGTGGCTTTCATACTTCTGTGACAATAATCATTCTGTGGCTTAAGCTCACCCTTTCCCACTGCACCAGGACCAGGACCCCTGGATTTAGTTTCACTGACTCAGGAAGCTTAGAGACCAAGGTCTGCGTCTCTGCTCTATTAAAAAGCTTCCCCCTGTGATTCTGAGATAGGGGCTCCTGAGATCATTTCATGAGAAGGCTGGAGTGTGTAAGACTTACCATAACAAAATTATTTTTACTGCAGGGATTTCAGTAATAAAGCCCTTCTTAATAGCTATGAGAGTTATTAACCAGCTCTCATTATTCAAGTGCAACCTTGTCTGCATCAAGTTTTGCTCCAGAAGGCTAACTGTTCTCTCCTTTCATCTCCCTGGCTTTCCTTAACACAGCAACTTCTTACCCGCCTTTACAGTCTTTAGCACCTCCATCTCCCGCAGCTGCTAATCCTGAAGGAGCGCAAGCCTGCAACTGTGTTGCTTCGACAGCATGTCCTTTTCTTTGCACTGGTAGCACACAAATAATAGCAGTCAGCCTAAGATAAATCAAGTTCTTAATTACTCAGTTGCTTTACGTACAATCTATATATTATAGATCTCTTCAGGGAGAGACATCCGAATAACCAAACTGCCTTTCAGTTTTTTAGTGTGTTCATTACATTCCATAAATTTTTCTGCCTATTTCGTCCATCTCTTCTTACTCACTTCTCTGTGCCCCTCCTGGCTCTCTCGGCATCTGGTAAAGAATAATTTTCAAGACGATAAAATCATGACTCTTACACAGACATAACAATAAGAGCTAAAACACACGTTTTAAATATTTTATTCAACACATTATTGAATGAGGAAACTGGTAAGATGTTACAACCAGTTCCAAGGAGAATCAAAGAACAGACATATCTATGTATCAGTATTGCTGAAATTAATGTGCAAATGGAAACAAAACTGGCTTTTTCCATACTGTAAGAGGAAAGTCAGTTGAACCTTCAGCAGGTGGAATTTACTTGTCTATGGACAAGAAATACTGGTTGTGAGGGAACAATGTGTTACTTGCAAAGAAAAAAAAATCTGAAGCCTGTGTTAAAGGATAATTTAATGTAAATATGTCTCAGAAGTTAGAGATAGTAAATTTCTCTGGAGAGATTTAAAGGCTGATCTCCCCCAGATGCATTTGCTTAGTCTAAGAGTGATAAAAACCTAAGGACTTGCCTCTCTTCTCCTCAGAGAAGATTTGTTGCATCCCAGAGCCAAAGTTCCTCTGTCACTGTCGGGAGGGGACAAGCCAGGCCAGCCACCACCGTAAGCTCCACCTCATGACTGGGTTCTCCTCTGGTGGGACAGGCCCAGCACGTGCAGTGCATCCGGCACTCATCACTGGGTCAGCCCAAGGGACATGGGGGTGTGGACAGTGGATGCTGCTAGGATTCTCTGAGCAAATGGTCCAGATGTAGAGATACCCCCTGTCTGTCAGTATATATTGATAGCTATATCATCCATATATCTATATCTAGAGACCAATGTAATTTATATATGAGACAAGATATATATGTAATTTATATATGAGGCAAGATAACCTGATAATGTGCACGTAGGATTACATCCCATATTCTTCAGTTTTAGACAACAATGTTGTACAATTCTATCAGTTCTCCATAATTTACAGAGTTCTAAAAGGCAATGACCATCTCAGAGATGCCATGAGGTTGGAATCAGATAACATGGAAGGTTGTGCTGTAGTCTGGACAATGCATTGTTTTCATTCATTCATTGATTCATTCATTCATTTATTCCCTCCTTTCTCTAACAAATGTCTGCTTATTGTGCCAAGCCCCTCCGCTGTGTGCTGGAGATACTATGGTTAGCAAACTAGAAGCTTTCACTCTTCCCATAGAACTTACAGACTAGTAGAAAAGACCAATAGAATAAATCACAAAATATTCCATTACAAATTGTGATGGTCTGTGACTTTTACAGTTGTAATTTCTAAATGGGTGTTTGTAGAAACATCAGATAATATAACCATATATGAAGGAACAGTAGAGAGACTCTAAGTTAATAGTTTTTGAGAGGTTCCCCTTGTTAGTAAAGTGCATACGATTCAGAACATGACTGCTGGGCACTCATTTCCATTGCTCAGAATCTATTGTGATGATTTCATTGTCTCTGATTGATTTCATTTGACAATTTTTATTCCATTGACAATCTGCTAGACTGTCCTGGAAATCTAGATTGTTGGATGAGCACAGGATCTGCTTAACATCATACTTTGTTGCACGTTTTATGACAAAATGAAAACACTTGCAGAAACTATCATAATATTGAAATTTTAGTATTTCAAAAGGAAACATTTCTACGAGCTGCCCTTTAACAGTTGTCATGCACTTTGGCCTTGGATTTCCAACAACCCCTTAAAAGAACCTTAGAATCATGTTAATTGCGATCCAGTAGCTGCTAAATGATAGGGAAGTCCCTCTCTGTGTGACCCAAAAGGCAAAGAGACCAAGGCTTCAAGCAGATTTATTATCCTGTTCTTTTCAGAACTACTCAGCCAGATTTGAGTTTCCTCATGCAGACCATGATTTACCACAAGAAAAGATGAATCATTTTGCTGAACAATAAAAGCAGAGTCCAGAGGCTAGGTGAACAGATTTGCCTGTTAATAATCTTAAACTTACTATAGCCAAGGTTGGTTTGGCTAAAACTATAGAATTTCAGACCTACTATATTGCCTTCTATATTCTGCCACTTTATTTTCCAAATTTGGAAATGAAGGCTCAGACTTTACCTGACTTTCTTAAGGGCATACCCATAGTGGATTTGCAGTTCACATCTCCTAAAGGTCTACACTGCACTGTTATCTGGCCATCCATAATTAATTTCACTTGCTTATATATCATGTCCTCCAAGGAAGACAGCTTACTGATAAAGCTTTATGGTGAGCTGAAATGCAAGGTGGAAATACATGTACCGCTGTTGTTTCAGAGAAAAATAATGGTCCACACATCAGAGGCAATAAGGCTGTCAGATTTGCTTCCTGCCTCAGTTATTTAGCAGGCCTCTCTATTCGAAATTCTCGTGGCCAGGAGATGGGTGGGGATGAAGTTTCTTACCTTGTTTTGATAACTCCATGTGAATGTATTAGCTAAAAGAGGGGGGGGGGCAGAATTCTACACAGTGTTTTTCTCCAACTTGGAATATTCCTCTGTCATACAGAAGAATTATGTGATTTAACAACACAAATATAGCCGAGTTTTGACAACTTCCAATCTGTTCCTTACCTATTAAATCAGAGGCCTTTTGATTAATCTGTTCTGGTTCCTGCATATATCACAGTAAATATAATATGAAGTCTATTGTTGGGAAAGTACAGTATGCCTATCTTCTATTATAGACATTGTAAGATATTTATTTCCTCTAAACAATTTTGGTAATCAGTATGATGGAAATGTTCACATTCAGGTGGCAGTAGTGATAGCTGTACGGAAAACTCAAAAAGATATTTTTTGTGTTATTTGAGTTGCTGATAATGTGTCAGATATGTGTGGCTCAAGAGAGCAACTTCCTATTGCTGTATAACTGTTGCATTATTTAAGTGTCATAGCAGGAAACCAAAATGAGTATTTCAAATTTTATCTGTAAAGAAATAAGTGTATACTCATAATTAAATGTTGTCTGAAGAGAGATAGATACAGTCCATAAAAATTTAACTTTATTATTGCTGGTAACGTGAATGATTTTTAAGAGTAAAAAAGTCATTGCTTACCTTATGTAATTTAACATATTTTACAAATTTGAAGATGCCCATTTTTCACATTGTAACATCTCTAAATTCTGGGTGTGTCAGCAATCAATGCTGTTTGGCAATTATAATAGGCAGCATTAAGCTAATGATTCTTCTTTAAAAAGGAAAATATCAGGTTTGATGAAATGCACCACAAATTTTAATAATCAGATTTCTTAAAATTTTCAACATAGATATTTTCTGGCTAAGTTGTAAGTAAAATAAAATCACTGCAAATGCATGGCAATCATATAAATTTCAGGGAAAAGAATCACTTTACTGTAATTTAAAAATTTTAAGAATCCATTTGTGCTGATTCTACCTCTCAGAGAGGTTTAATGAGTAGAAAAATTTGACTCAGATAAAAGGTGATTTTGATTTTCTTTATTTATTTTAACTTTTGCAGACTAGTGATGGTCTCCTCTCTTTCTTCCCCATTTCTGCCTACAAGAAACTGCGTGGACCATCATACAACACAATGGTTCTGACTTAACAAGAGTCAGAAATACTCATCCAGAGAACCCATATGCTGGGGTTTTCAAGTATGTGGCCAGCATGGGGCAACTCCAGGCCACAATTAACCGCGCAGAGCACTGCGAACAGGAGCTTACCTACTACTGCAAGAAGTCACGGCTTGTGGATGAGCAAGGTAAATAAACTGAGGCATCTGCCCTGCTGCTCACACAGTGCGCGTTACTTAACCAGCTCCTGAGGATTCTGATTCTGCCAAGGTGGTGGTGGCATCTAGCATGCCCCTGCATACTTAGGTGCGTGTCCCTCTATACTGAGCAGACATGTCACAGTCTGGAAGTCACCGGGATGCTTTTGCCTGAAGAAAAGAACAAGGTCATTTTACACTGAATTTTGTTCAAAGCCTTGATTGCCTTAAGATTCTCTTCCTGACCTTACTCGGATAACTGTACAGAGTGACGCTCCATTCTGATACTCAGTGAATGTACCGTGTTTATCCCTCATAAAGGGCAAGTGACACATATGGTTTGTTTTATCATGGAAAAGGGCTAATGAAAATATGACTTGCTTTTCTGAAAGTGACTATTCTGTGTGACTCTTTCATGGACTGTTGACAGCCTCTGGGTGTAACTGAAAATTAGGATAGGCTGCTGGAAACAGCTCAGTAGCTCAAACCGCAATTGGAAAACCATCTTAACTCTTTCTTTTATTTTGCTTTTAATAACCAGTCTACTTCTAAATTCCGTTTCTGGTTTTGTGTTTTCTCCCTTGAGACTGTCTCATGAGGTGAGGGTATCTTAGGTCCCCCTAGTTCTGCCTTTGTGGGCCCTTAATGGCCTGATTCTTGAAGCTACTACAAGAGCTTTCCAACTGACCTCCTAGCTCACATCTCTGCGTATCCTCTAACCACACAACAGAGAGTCTAAAATACTAATCTTTCTGAAGCAGTGGGAAACACTGCTTCCATCATGGCCCTGTCCTATTTAAGATGCTCCAGTGCCTACTAGGTCCTGTCTGTCCAAAACAGACTTATCTTTCTGGACACCAGAACTCAAACTATGGGCCCATTCTCTTTATGCAACCTTCATGCCACCCCCAACATCCTGTTTTCTAGCACCAATATTGAGGTATATATTTCTTCAGAAATTAAAGATTCTAAGACATCTGCACCATGAAGCCACTTTGTTCAAATGTTTACTCCATTTGTTGTCTTAAAAGAGATGAGAGTTCCAGATAGAAGAATTTTAAATGAAATGCATTCCATATGTGATTATCATACATTGTGTGGATCATGCAGAAAGAGTTTGAACTCTTGGTACGATGTCTGGACCTTTCATTTTCTTTTAAGCATCTCACCTATTTACCTCCATCCACTTAATACAATTATTTTCTCCCCTGTGCCTGAGTTCCTCCCCCTCCTCCTCCTTTTCATCCTCTTCTTCCTCCTTTCCTGAGTGTCCTGACTTGGCCTTTGACCCCTCCAAATTCTTCCCATTTTACTGGTCTCCCCTCCGATTTTGTCCTCCTGAAACCTCAGTTCCACCTATGACTGGCCTTCAAATAATTGTAGTGCAAAGAGCGTAAGATTTAAAGATGGGGAGAGATCTGAGTTCAAGTTCCAGGTCTCTCCTGATTAGCTCTAGTACAGAATCTTTCTCAGTCTGTTTTCTCTTCTCTGAAATGGGACCAGGAATACCAACCTTACAGGGGTGTGGTGATAAATGGGTGATGTGCCACATAAAGATGTCAAAGAGGATTCCTCTCCTCCCAGCTCTGAAGTGCATCGTAGTTATAGTTAACATGCCAGTTTCACGTGCAACTGATTTTCATTGTTGCTAAATAGTGATCGTGGAATCCAACAAAAGAGATAAGCAAATATGGAAGTGCATTCTAAGAATGAGAACCTTAATTATAGAGTAGGGAAAATGAGTGTGATGGGACAAAAATGAACTGAGTTGCTCAGCTAGAATAGACAAAAAGGAAGACAATCATCAGAGTCACCAGTGGGTTAGACATGGAAAGAACCAGAAAGTGAAACCCTCAAGGGGTCAGTGAGCAAGTGCCCCACAGAGTAAAGAGGTCAGCATGGAGTAGGAAAGAGGTCCTTCCTTCACAGCCGGTGGTGCAGGGCACCTTTGGTTAAGGCTGCCCAGGTGTTTCAGCCAGGCTTGAGAGCCACTAGTTAAGAAAGTAGTATATTCTAGAAGCCTCTAGAATAAGGGATGGTGATAATCATTGAATACACAGATTTTCCTTGGGTCCATGACCCTAGAATCCATGTAGAATGAATATGAGTTGGAAAATAGAACAATTTGAATTTTGAGTTCACAATAAGGAATATTTGGGGGAGAACAGGAATGGAAGCTGGTGTCAAGCATGTAAAATGTACAGTTTCAGATCTTGAACATATAGAAGTTTCGAGTAATAGTGGTGCCATATTGTGGATGAATAAAGTGGGATATGTAGGAAATTTCATTTTCAGCAAGCTGTGAAGCTGTGAGTCAGTACATTGGAGGGTTGATGAATGGGAATGCTCTAGTTATTGAGGTTTTAACTATGGGAAGTGGGATGTTCTACCATGATCACTGATAATTTATAAATTTAATTTTTAACTGAAAAAATTTTCATGATTTAAAAAAATTTTGGTATCATTAATATACACGAGCAACATTGTGGTTACTAGATTCCCCCCATTATCAAGTCCCCACCACATACCCCATTGCAGTCACTGTCCATCACTGTAGTGAGATGCTATAGAGTCACTACTTGTCTTCTCTGTGCTGTACTGCCTTCCCCGTGTGCCCCCCTACATTATGTGTGTTAATTGTAATGTCCCTTACACTCCTTATCCCTCCCTTCCCACCCATCCTCCCCAGTCCCTTTCCCTTTGGTAACTATTAGTCCGTTCTTGGGTTCTGTGAGGCTGCTGCTGTTTTGTTCCTTCAGTTTTTTTCTTTGTTCTTATACTCCACATATGAGTGAAATCATTTGATACTTGTCTTTTTCGGCTTGGCTTATTTCACTGAGCATAATACCCTCTAGCTCCATCCATGTTGTTGCAAATGGTAGGATTTGTTTTCTTCTTATGGCTGAATAATATTCCATTGTGTATATGTACCACATCTTCTTTATCCATTCATCTACTGATGGACACTTAGGTTGCTTCCATTTCTTGGCTGTTGAAATAGTGCTGCAATAAACATAGGAGTGCATATGTCTTTTTGAAACTAGGCTCCTGCATTCTTAGGGTAAATTCCTAGGAGTGGGATTCCTGGGTCAAATGGTATTTCTATTTTGAGTTTTTTGAGGAACCTCCATACTGTTTTCCACAATAGCTGAACTAGCTTACATTCCCACCAGCAGTGTAGGAGGGTTCCCCTTTCTCCACATCCTCACCAACATTTGTTGTTGTTTGTCTTTTGGATGTTGGCAATCCTCACTGGTGTGAGGTGATATCTCATTGTGGTTTTAATTTGCATTTCTCTGATGATTAGTGATGTGGAGCATCTTTTCATGTGCCTGTTGGCCATCTGAATTTCTTCTTTGGAGAAGTGTCTATTCATGTCCTCTGCCCATTTCTTAATTGGATTATTTGCTTTTTGTTTGTGGAGGTGCGTGAGTTCTTTATATATTTTGGATGTCAGCCCCTTATCGGATACATCATTTATGAATATATTCTCCCATACTGTAGGATGTCTTTTTGTTCTACTGATGGTGTCCTTTGCTGTACAGAAGCTTTTCAGCTTGATATAGTCCCACTTGTTCATTTTTGCTTTTGTTTCCTTTGCCCGTGGAGATATGTTCATGAAGAAGTTGTTCATGTTTATATTCAAGAGAGTTTTGCCTATGTTTTCTTCTAAGAGTTTTATGGTTTCATGACTTACATTCAGGTCTTTGATCCATTTTGAGTTTACTTTTGTGTATGGGGTTAGACAGTAATCCAGTTTCATTCTTTTACATGTAGCTGTCCAGTTTTGCCAACACCAGCTGTTGAAGAGGCTGTCATTTCCCCATTGTATATCCATGGCTCCTTTATCATATATTAATTGACCATATATGGTTGGGTTTATATCAGGGCTCTCTAGTCTGTTCCATTGGTCTATGGGTCTGTTCTTGTACCAGTACCAAATTGTCTTGAGTACTGTGGCTTTGTAGTAAAGCTTGAAGTTGGGGAGCATAATCCCCCCAGCTTTATTCTTCCTTCTCAGGATTGCTTTGGCTATTCGGGGTCTTTTGTGATTCCATATGAATTTTAGAATGATTTTCTCTAGTTCGTTGAAAAATGCTGTTGGTATTTTGATAGGAATTGCGTTGAATCTGTAGATTGCTTTAGGCAGGATGGCCATTTTGACAATATTAATTCTTCCTAGCCAAGAGCATGGGATGAATTTCCATTTATTAGTGTCCTCTTTAATTTCTCTTAAGAGTGTCTTGTAGTTTTCAGGGTACAGGTCTTTCACTTCCTTGGTTATGTTTATTCTTAGATATTTTTTTCTTTTTGATGCAATTGTGAATGGAATTGTTTTCCTGATTTCTCTTTATGGTAGTTCATTCTTAGTGTATAAGAATACAACAGATTTCTGTGTATTAATTTGGTATCCTGTAACTTTGCTGAATTCAGTATTAATTCTAGTAGTTTTGGAGTGGCTTCTTTAGGGTTTTTTATGTACAATATCATGTTGTCTGCAAACAGTGACAGTTTGACTTCTTCCTTACCAATCTGGATGCCTTTTATTTCTTTGTGTTGTCTGATTGCCATGGCTAGAACCTCCTCTACTATGTTGAATAAAAGCATTGAGGGTGGGCATCCTTGTCTTGTTCCTGATCTTAGAGGAAAAGCTTTCAGCTTCTCGCTGTTAAGTATGATGTTAACTGTGGATGTGTCATATATGGCCTTTGTTATGTTGAGGTACTTGCCCTCTATATCCATTTTGTTGAGAATTTTTATCATGAATGGTTGTTGAATTTAGTCAATTGCTTTTTCAGCATCTATGGAGATGATCATGTGGTTTTTGTTGATGTGGTGGATGATGTTGATGGATTTTCAAATGTTGTACCATCCATGCATCCTTAGGATGAATCCCAGTTGATCATGGTGTATGATCCTTTTGATGTATTTTTGAATTCAGTTTGCTAATATTTTGTTGAGTATTTTTGCATCTATGTTCATCAGGGATATTGGTCTGTAGTTTTCTTTTTTTGTGGTGTCTTTGCCTGGTTTTGGTATTAGAGTGATGTTGGCTTCATAGAATGAGTTTGGAAGTATTCCCTCCTCTTCTATTTTGTGGAATATTTTAAGGAGAATGGGTATTATGTCTTCTCTAAATGTCTGATAAAATTTCATGATTTTCTTACTTACATCTCATACTTAAATTCTTTGGGACACTTCAAAAAGTCTTGAGAGATACTGAAGGTATTTGGTATCTTGAAAACATTATGTGGTTTTTATTTTATAGGGCAGATAGGAAATTTAGATGTGAAAATATTACTCAATATTTAGGAATAGTGATTTATTTTCTTTTTGATCTTTGAACACAATGTTTTAAGTTGTATGTTGAGATATATCTGTTAAATATATTTCAAGGTGATGTTACATTTGATTGATAGTTAATCATGAATTTTAAAAAATCAAGATTCTTGATATTATTGTCTTCATCATAACACAAGGTTCTGATTAAGTTACCTTTGTTTTTTTGGCTTGACACGGACCCGTATGAATGGTGACACTGGGAGAGAGGTTGTCACGTTAGGAGAGGTCCCATCTAATAGCAAATTATTATAAGCATTGGCATTTCTAAGGAGAAATTATGTCCCAGAGTTTCAGTAGGGCTATTGGCAGCAATTTAAAGGTCTGAAAGTCAACTGAATAATGAATAAGCACCTTTGAGGAGCTGTTCTGTTGTCACATTCTTTTTTTGGCTGATTCTCAAATGACTATGATTTTTCCTCTCTACTTGTTTTTTTCTCTGAGACAGATTGCCTGAATGCCTCACCTAAATCTTCTGTCTTCCCTTTGCTCTAGTTCCCTGGCTTCATGTTTGGTCTTAACTCTGAGAAGAGCTGGTAGCTGATCATTCATTATATAAAGAAGTACATGTAGCTAAAAGAAACTTTGTTTTTGAATGTAGTATTTGCTTCAGGCTTAAAGATCTTCCAGTGTTACTTTATAGTCTCCACATAAATAGCCAAACCATTAAATGGAAGAAAAATATACATCCAAAGAGGTCTTAAATCATGACAGGGAAGTGCCTTACCATGTCTCATATTTAATAAACAGCTAATATTTATTTAGCCAGTAAGCATATTGAGAGAAATCACTGACTTTAGATAACATTTCACCATGTTTTAATGGGCATTTCATATCAAGTCAGTTTTGTTTCTGATATGTTAATTACTGTTTTTATATTTTGTTAACTTGTTATTTCAGAAATTATTGTTAAAGAAATTATATGTGTGAACTGCTCTCAATACATTTTTAGCATTGTGCCCAAATTAAATAGGAACTGCAGTTTCTTTTCTACTCAAAGAAAAATATATCAATCATTTCTTTTAAGTAATAAAGTATTTTTTTTAAAAGCTTTCTTAAGGAAATGCCATCAATAAAAGTGTTTGGAATATCACTACATGAAATTCGTCTTTCTCTTTTTCCTTTGACCGTTTTGAATGATTTGGGAAGGAAGGGAGGTGAGAAATTACACAGAGAAGGAAGGCAGTGGGGTGTAAGTCAGGTGTCACATTTCTTGAATTTGTCTTTCAGATGGAACCCCTCTGAGTTGGTGGGTTGGAGGAACCAATGAAGCACAGACGTATTGGGGAGGTTCTCTTCCTGATCTCCAAAAATGTACTTGTGGATTAGAGGGGAACTGCATCGATTCTCAGCATCACTGCAACTGTGACGCCGACCGGAACGAATGGTGATTTTCCTATGCTTTCCTTACGCAAAATGAAGTTTATTTTCGAAATCGTTCACTCAAAATATGTATAGCTAGGCAGATACTGAACAAGTTAGTACAGTGATGAAATTAGATAAGGGATGTTCTGTTGACCATGAATCGTGTACATTTTATTTTTGTAATAACGATAGAACAGAGGCATGTGTTTCGTGTTGCCTCTTCATTGTAAACCAATTATCATTCTCTTTAAAATCAGGTGTCATTAAAAATTCAGTTATTCTCAAAAGATACTTAAAACCAGTCATTATTAAAGCACATTTCAATAATCTGCCTATAAAACCTTTAAACAGTAAACTTAGAACATCCCACAATTGTTGGGGAAGGTGTAGCTCTTTTATTTTTGCAAAGGACAAACCATGTCACAAAGAACTGAAGTTCTGTTTATCGCATTTTGAACCTAAAACATTTAGGGATATGAAAGTTGAGTTTGAAGTATTCTTCTAAGTAGAAGAGAAGTCTTGTGCATGTGTTCTCCTTTGAAAAGTTTAACACAATTATTATGTTATATTTGAGACCAGAGCTGGAATGTAGACTTTATTCATTTGTGAAGTGAAATTTTAAATTCTCATATTCATGTTTCAGAAATGTATATCTTACATTGCTGATCAACTGAATTTACACACAGGAATTAAAAAATATATATTAATAGTCAGTTCGGCTGTAAATATGATTGATTTGGTTACAGAATAAACATTAATTCCAGCAATCAGTTACCTGTTAATTGAGCTCATATTTCGGATTGCCTGATATGTCATTTATTTATTTGGCAAACATCAAGACTATATTATATCAGAAGACAGATTCTTGTAGAACATCCTAGAAGGAGGCATCCCTATGGCATCATGACTGTTCTCAGTGTTACATATTTGATAAGAATATTGTCTCTCTTACTCAAACTACAATTTTTCAAAATTCCTTCTGCCTTTGGAAAGCCCTCTTTCTCACTGCCTTCTCAAAAAAATGCCTACACAGTAATATTATATTTTAAAATGGGAATAAAAGGCTAAGAGCAGTGCTTACAGAAAGAAAACAGCCTCACCTAATCACCAGCAGCTCCCTAGTGCCTCCATAACATTATTCATCAACACTAATTTCTAAAAATAACATTTGAAACTTCTCATATTAAATTCTGTTTACGGTAAAGTAGCTTGCATGAAACTAACCTTCCTCAGATAGCATCTATAATCCCAGGAAATATATTTATAAAAACACCCACTTGATGTTAATTGGAGAACAACCAAATGTAGGCAGAAACTACGGTGTTAGGTGTTAGTTAGGGGCCTTTAATCTGTGAAAGAAGGGAACCCCAGTGGATGAGATGCATGTTTGTATGCCTTTTCCCTTGAGGGCACTCCCCAGACCACAAACCATGGGGGTGATTACAACATTTCTAGGTGTTTTTTTGCTTGAAGTATCAGAGGACAGAGTTTGGGGCTGCCAGAATGATTGGAAATTGAGGGAGTGGAAATCCCGGAAAGGAAAACCTTGTGGGAGGTCTACTGTATCAGCTCCCCCAGATCCCCATGTGACCCTTGAACTGCACACACAGAGAGGAGGTTTCTAGGAACCAAGCAGAGAGATACAGCTGGAAAACTGTAGAGAAAAGCTATAGAGACATTTAAGTGGCCACTACCAGAGGAGAGACAGAATTTGGAGTTTAAGGCTTATTAATTGTAATGGGTTTTGTAAAGCCCTCAGCTTTCCATAGAAATGACAGAAGATCCATGTTTTTACAGCAAGGACTATGTCCCAGAACTGAGTATGATTGAAAATGAGAAGCAACACTGACACAGCGCACCCTATGGACATATAAAACCAACCTCCACAATTTATTGTGATAAGGCTGTGATTGCACTGCCTGCAAAAACAAAAATGAAATCTTCAGAGATGATGAGTGCAGAGTCTCTATGGTGTATCACCCACAATATTCAGCACATTCTTAACAATTGTTGCATATCCCAAAAAAGAGTAAACTCTGATCCAAAGTCAAGAAAATAAAAGCAGTTATTAGAAATAGACCCTGGGACACTGATGTTTGATTAGTAGGCAAAACTTTAAAGCAACAATTATAAACAGGAGCAAAGATGTGAAGTCAAAAATAATCACAAGAGATATTTGAAGCAGACAAATGAGAATTCTATTGAAGAGGCAAAGGTAAATTTTAGACTAGGAAAGTACAACATCTGAAATGAAAAATTCACTGGATGGACTTGAACTCATATAGAGACAGAAGAAGAAATCTTCAATGAACCTAAAGACAGTTTAATAGAAATCACTCAATCTGAAGAACACAGGGGAAGAAAGGTTGGAAGAAAAATGAACAGAACCTTTGTGGCTTGTGGGAAAAGAGCAGATTTAACAGGCAAGAAATTGGAGTCCCTGGAGGATAGGAAATAAAATGAGGCAGAAAAGAATTTGAAGAAATGATGGCTGAAGATTTCTCAAATTTGTTTAAATTAAACCACCTGCGGTAGCGAGGCTCCATGATGGTGTCTGATGGTCCATGCTCCCTGTTATTCACGCCAGCGTGGAATTTCCTCCCCTGCAGTGTTGCCTGGACCTTGTGACTTGCTTCTAATACATAGAATATGGTGAAGGTGATGAGACAGCTCTTCTGAGGTTAGGTTACAAAAGACCGTGACTTCTGATTTGCTTGCAGCTCTCTCTCTGACTCGTCTGCTTTCTTGTTTTGATGAAACAAGTTACCATGTGGTGAGCTGCTCACATGGCAAGGAATTGAGGGTGACCATCAACCAACAGCCAGTGAATAATGGAGGGGCTCAGGCCAACAAGCAGCGAGGAATAGAAGCTGCCCACAGCCCCAGGAGTGTGCCTGGAAGCAGGTCCTTCCTTGTCAATTGTAGGATGACTGTGGTCCTTGCCAGCACTTTGATTGCAGCCTTGGGACAGACCCTGAGCCAGAGAATCCTGACACACAGAAACTGTACAGCATAAATGTTGTTTTAAGTCAGCAAATTTTGGGATAATTTGTGAGGCTGTAGTAGATGACTAATACAACATCAATGTACAGATTTAAGAAGCTCAGAGGATCTCAAGCAGAATAAAAACACAGAAAAGCACACGCTGGCTTGTTGTTCAAATTGTGAAAAACCATTGGTAAAGATAAATATTTCGGAAGCAGCCAGGGTGGGTGTATCTGGTAGAACACAGTTCATACAGGGGAACAATGATACAAGTGAAGGCTGACTTCTCATCAGGAGTGCAGGTCAGAAGACAATGGAATGATATCTTTAATGTGCTGAAAGAGAAAGCAATGTCAACCTAGGATTCTATACTGAACAAATATATATTTCAATGAACATGAAATAAAGTCCTTTGCAGATTAAACAGATACTGAGGGAATTTTTTTGCCAGTAAAACTGCACCATAAACAACAGAAATTCTTCAGGCTAAAGAGAAATAACACTGGATGAAAACTTAGACCTCAGGAAGGAAAGAAGAGGATTTGAAATCTTGACTATGTCAGTAAATAAAATAGCCAGTGTTTAAATTCTTCTCTTAATTAAAAAAATTAAAATTCACTGTTTAATTATAAAGTTTGTAACATAAGAATTTAAAATATATTGCAACAATAGCACAGAGAACAGGTGTGTGTGTGAAGGGGGTGATAAAGAAGTTATCCTGGTAAGCTTCTGACATTTTATATTAAGTAATAAAATATATAAGCATAAAGTCCAAGTAGACTGTGATGAATTAAGGATGCATAAGTAAGGATCCATAAAGCAAACATTAAAATACAATAAACAGGCATAGAGCTAAAAAGTACATGAAAAATAAAATCTAATACAAAAAAATATGGAGTAAACCGAGTTGAGGTAGGAAAGGGGGAGCAGAAATACAAGATATCCTAGGGGAAAAAAATTAACAAATACCAAAATGATAGGTCTACAAACAAAGTATCAGTCATTACACTAATTACATAATGGATTAGCCATTCCATTTATTATTCATTTATTTTCTGTTTTTTAAAAATTGAATTATAATTGACATATGGAATTATTAGTTTCAGGTGCACAACATGGTAATTTGATATTTTTAAACATTAGAAAATGATCACCTTGATATAATCATTCCATTTAAAAGATAGAAAATGGCCAACTGAATTTAAAAATCACCAACTTTATTCTGTCTGCAAGAGATATTATAATACAGTATTTTTATTTGCTCAGATAAGCAGTTTCATCCTTACTCCTCTGTATGTGCAAATTTAGCTCAGAACGTCTTGGCTTTGAGATGCAGTAAGGACTGTTGTGTATTTTATAGTTATGTTAATCAGAGTAATTTTAAGAATTTTTTTGTTGATACTTTTTTTAGGACCAATGACACTGGATTCCTTTCTTACAAAGAACATCTGCCAGTGACTAAGATAGTGATTACAGACACAGGCCGACCGCACTCAGAAGCAGCTTATAAACTGGGACCTCTACTCTGCCGGGGAGACAGTAAGTGGTGGCCGTGTGCTGCAAATGCATCTGAGGAAAGTGATGTCACTTAAGAATCATGTTTCTATCATATAATAACTAATCAGATTTCTATTATGAAAACTCATAAGCAATGTCTGAAATAATTCTTCTAGTCAGCCAATGAATAAAGTACCCCTATAAAGCACAATAAATAAATGTAATAAATACTGTCATGGCAAACCTTGTTAAGATTCCAAGAGAAAGGAACCACTAAGCATCCCAATTTCATTGGTTCATAAATACATTTCAGGATTCATCCATACCATTATCCATATAGGAAAGCCTCAATGCTACATACAGTTGTTCAGAAACAAATGTTTGTGAGTTTCCTACTTTGGGGCCTGGGCTGAAAGTAGAGCATTGGTAGAATCAAATGTCAGTTTAATCAGACATGTTTCAACTTTTAATGTCATTCTTTTTCAGTTTGTGTGTGTGTGTATACTCTAAATCAATGAGGCATGCTGCTTTGTATATCCAATGTATTAATGCTCTAAACCAGAATTTTAAAATTCAAATATGGTTTCACAGAAAATATGTATTTTCAACAGGAAATGAAATGAGCATATGTGCCCATTCATAACCTGTCTGAAACCTATTAGGTTAGAGACTGATACATTAATTATTTATGCTTTTTAGTTATTTCCAGAACTTAAAATGGAAATGGAAGAAACACTTATTTATATTAAAAGTGTACCCCAAAATGAAATTTATTCCAGGGGCTCAACAGAGGAAGAGAGGATCTAACAATGCTGTAGATTTACAGAGATATGTAGCAGAAGTTGCTTCATTAAAAAGCAAAGATGACTGGCCTCTAAAAATTTACATGTACTTGTAAAAAACTGTCAGCCATTATACCTACCATCCTTAATCTTTATTATCTCTGCTTCCTGTTCTCATGGCAGGCCTTACACAATCACATGAAGATGACATTAGGATATTTCATGGAGAGAAAAATTATGTGCAAAGAGATGAGGTTGTAAGCTCAGGCTGCATCCAGGATCATGCAGTGAGTCTGTGTGACTGGAGAAATCGTTCTGTGCATCACATGCCCACTTCCTGCCGGCTCTGACCTTAGTCTTCCGGGGTCCCAGGCTGGCCTCTGCCATCCCCCTTATTCCGCTGCCATGATCCCCGGAAACCTGGTTTGCTTGGACTGACTCTCTTCCACTTTATCCCTCAGAGCTTCTTTCTTGCAGATATCCTGCCATGATCTTAAACACATAGAACCTCTTTGCTTAGAGCAGTGATTCGCCTTCTAAGCCAATTTTGCCCTCCTCAGTGGACATTTGGCAATAACTAGATACATTTTGGGCTGTCAAACGTGTTGCAGGTTGAATGCCACTGGCATCTAGAGGGAGAAGCCAGCCATGCTGCTAAATACCCTGCAGCTCAGGAGGCAGATCTCCACAAAGAAGTATATGGCCCAAGATGTCAGTAGTGCAGAGTTGAGAAACTACAGCCTTAAACTTCTGTGACCTTGGGGTGCAGAGGGAGGATAACAACGTTGGGAATAAGAATTCACAAAATGTTAAGTATTAGGAGACCTGCTCATTAATTTGACTTATTAATGAAACTGTGGGGCGGGCTTTCCTTGGCCTTCTTGTCTCCTATGTCTGTGTCAGGGTTGAGGCTCACCCTCCCATGGGGTCTCAGGACTGTTTTCTGCACGAAGGGCCCTTTTTCATTTTCTCAGTCAGAAGAGCAACGGCCGCCCACAGTGACTGTCCCCTTTTATCCCTGGGAAATCTGCAGCCCTGAAGCTGCAATGCCCTAGGCAGTTTTTCTTTCTTCCCAGCCAGACAGGGTATCGTGCGCCGTGGACCTTATGAACAAAAGAAAGACATGCGGGCACTAGCCTGAAGGCATTAGGCCTGGAACATTGAACAATTTAAGGCTGAGAAATCGCTTCATCCTTATGATCCAGTGAAGCATGAGAACTAGTTATAAACCTAAAGACCAGCAAAGTGACCTTTGATGTGAGTCACGGGGCAACGAGGTAGATGGAACCAAGCAATGACTGGCATGGAGCTTAAAGAAGAGACTCGGCTAGAGAGGAGTTAAGGTGGAAAGAATGTGAGCGTGCTCCGCAGCTTTCTGGTTTGAGTAGAGCTGCTAGTCCCCTCCACTGAGACGGCAGGACGCTGGGACCCTCCACTGAGACAACAGGTGCTAGTTTCCCTCATTGAGACAAGGAATTGTTAGGTTTTCTTTGAAAATGAAAAGATAAGAATAAAAAAATTTTTTTTAGTTTTTCTAGAGATGTTGAAAATTTTATACCTAGCCGTTTTTTGAGGAAAGAGACAGAAGCCTTGAGAAAGCAGGATAAATAAACAAAAATTACTCTGAGACCTATTAGTCCCAGATATGAGCCAGATATGAGCTTACCCCTAATTAACTGAGGTTGTCTTTTTCTAAGCTTCTTTTAATTTTTTTTAATGTAGGTGGTTCTGAAATTCCATGTTGCTGCTGCTATTATTGTTTGATGCCAGAAGTCACAGATAACATCGTTATGTGTTTTACCCAAAAGTAGGTCAGATATGGATGATAAAGCTGCCTCTAAAGTTGTGCTGTAGACATGAAACTTAGTAAATATTGTTGTCCTTAATGAACTTACCTATTTATGAATATGGAACTAAATTTTTGAAAATATATGTGAAAAGTAAATGGCAGACTTTGACATCCTGTGTATGATAAAAATGAAGAAAATTAGGAACTAAAGGGAATTTCCCTAATGTTTTAAAGGCATCTATGAAAATCTGATAGCTAATATGCTGAATAGTCAAAGACTTCAATGCTTCCCTTCTAAGACTATGATCAAGGCAAGGTTGTCTGCTCTTGCCTCTCCTATTCAACATCATGCTGGTGGTCCTAGCACATGTAATAAATCAAAAAAAGGAATGCAAGGCATATAGATCAGAAATGAAGAAATAAAAGTGTCTCTGTTTACAAATGACATGGATTTTTAGGTAGAATATGAAGTTATTTAAAAATGAGTTTAGTAAGGTCACAAGATACGAAGTCAGATAAAAATAATAAATTATATTCCTATATGCTAATAATGAAATACTATGAATTTATTTTAAAAGTTTCTTTTATAGTAGCAACAAAAATATGAAATACTTTGATATACATATAACAAAATTATATAACATTGATGAGAACTAATTAAAGAACTAAATAAAAATACAATACTCATGGGTTGAAAGATTTCATATTGTTAAGATGTCAATTTTCCCCAAATGGATATACAGATTTAATACAATCCCAACCAAAATCCAGGTGTTTTTCTTTTTCTTTTTTGTAGAATTTGGCAAGCTTATTCTAAAATTTGTATGGAAAAGTGAAGAAACCAGCATAGCTAAAACATTTTGAAAAGTAAAACAAGGTTGGAGATTTATATTACTCAATTTTAAGATGTATTACAAAACTACAGAATTCAAGACAGTGTAGTATTGACATCAAAATAGACAAATAGATTAGAAGAGAATAGAGAACCCGGGGGGGTGGGAGGGTGGAAATATATATACATAACTCAATGGAGAAAGAATAGTCCTTTTCAAGAAATAGTGCTGGAGCAATTAGAATCCATTTACAAAAAAAAAAAAAAAAAGCCCCTCAACCTGTACTTTAAACTACATACAAAAAATAACTAAAAACTATAAATACGTCTCAGAAAATATAGGAGAAAAATCTTAGTGACCTTGGGTTAGACTTAGATTTCTTAGGTACAACACCAAGAGCATGATTCATGAAATTAAAAAAATAATAGTAAGTTGGGTTTCACCCAAATAAAAAACCACTTTTAAAATGACATTATTAAGAAAATGAAAAGCCACACACATGGAGGAAATACTTGCAAAATATATATCTTAACATGATAAAGGCTAGTATCTAGGATATATAAAGAACTCTCTCACAGGGCAATAATAAAAAAAAAATCAAACTAACAAATGGACAAAAGATTTGCAGATACACTTCATCAGAGAAAATATACAGATTTCAAATAAGCACATGAAAAGAGTCTCAATATCACCAATCACTGCGAAAATGTAAATTAATACCACAATGTGATGCCAACATACAGCTCTTAAAATGGCTAAAATTAAAAAAGAAAAATACCTGGTAATAACAAATGGTGAGGATACAGGGCTGCTGGACCCCTCATATTACTTTAGAAAAAAGTTTGGCAATTTAAAAAAGTTAAACTCACAGTCACCATTTCACCCAGCAATTCCACTCCTAGGGACACAGAGAAATGAAAAACCTTTATGTAGGTAAGGTTTACATTGGCTCTGTTCACTGTTCATAGTCTCCCAAAACCAGAAACCACCCAACTATCCATCAGCTGGTGAATGGGTGAACTTTCTATGTTCCGGTGGTGTGTCCACAGTATACCATGGAATGCTACTGAACAGAAAAAAGAAATGGACTACTGGCAGATACTCACCACATGAGTGAATCTCAGATGCATTATGCTAAGTGAAAGAAGCCTGACTCAAAAGATGACCTACTGGATAATTCTATTTCTAAGATACTCTGGAAAAGGCAAAACTATAGAAACAGAAAAAGGATCTATGTTGCCAACAGATTGAAAGTGAGAGAAATTTTGCAAAGGGTGAACAAGTGGAGGAAATGTTCTGTATCTTGACTGTGATGGTCGCTTTGTGGCTTTATGTGTTTGTCAGAATTCCTAGAGCTATCCACAAAAGCTCAGTTTTATTTCATGGAAGTTATCCTTCAATACATCTGACTCAAAAAACAAAAACAAAAACAAAACCTGAATGATATTATGACTAGTTATTTATGGTTGCTTAATTTTTTTAAGAATATTTTTTGAGCAGTTTAGGTTTGCAACCAGATGGAGAGGAAACTATAGAGATTTCTCATATATCTCCTGCTCAGACACATGTATAACTTCGCCCATTACCATTACTCACAAGAATGGTGTACATTTCCTACCAAGGATGATAGCTGCTTCGTTTAAATCTGGGTTGTTAAGAAAACTCATAAAAACAGTAAAGGTTTTAGTTACATGGGTATTCTCTAGGACAGTCTTGGAATCCTGTTGAATGTTTGAGTTATATTAACTTTAGAAGCAGAAGAGTCAAAGGAAAGAATCATAGGAAGACATGTGGGCTTGCCAGTTGGCAGAGGAGTTGTAACTAGGTGGCTCACTCCTGTGCTTTGCAGTCACTCTCCCAGGACCAGTGGGATCATCTTCACCTTTGAGATGCCATCAGAAGTGTTCTAGACCAGTAATTCCTCCACTGTTCAGCACACTTAGAAATAACCCGGCAAGCATGCCACTCTGGCTGCAGGATCTTCAGAACTCTCCCCAAATGCAAAGGAGAAAGAGTAGAAGTCCAGTGTTGACACATAGGGTTAGATGTTTAGCATCGATCAGGAAGACAAGAGGGACCTTTCTCCACCTCTGCAGGTCCTGCATCATGAAGGAAATCTGTGGACCACTGATGGCATCTGGCTGCCATGTCTCTGCACTTGCCTTCCTTCACCTGCAAAATCTCCCAATCCTTTCACTGAAATCTTTCACATTCAGGTACAAATCCTTACTCCACGAAGCCTTCCACAGGTTTCTAGAGGACTTTGTCTTGCCCTTTCAATTACTTTGAATGTATTACGAGGATATATTTCTCATACTGGTTTTTAATTATTTTTGAGCCTCTCAAGAGCAGTTCCATTGCTCATTTATTATTGTGTTCCTGGCACCTAATACCTTACCTGTTACATGAAAGATAATCAATAAATAGCATTTTATGACAGAATGAGAATGGTCCATCATATACAGTTCAAGAAACCTATAGCTTGTGAATGATTCGTCAGACAGAAATAAATTTTTGATCATGTAAGCAATCAAATGCTATGCAAATATATACTTTTAATGAAAGGAATTTAGATTATATTGTAAAGAGTTACTTTGATTTAAAAAATCACATAGTATAAAGAGCAGCTAGTTTCATCCAAGCCATGTCTCATCAATGCACTTGGGTTTGTGTCAGTGAAAGTGTTTTCAAATAGGCACACTATTTTACTTAATATTTTGATTTTCACTCTTTTTAATGAGAGTACCTTTGTAAAACTGAAATACTTTCTCCTTGGAGAAAAAAAAAATTTGTGGCCTACTTTGCTTTGTTTTCTATTTTTTTTGAAAAGTCTCCCATTACTATGAAGAAAACTTGACAAATGTGAGGGAACAAACATTCTTTGTGACACTTCCAAAAGATTTCCATTTTCTTGAGACTGGGAATCCTAACGATAGTCAAGATTCATTGTTTTAAATATTAAATATGAATGGCTTAATTGATAGAGTCATAAAATTTTAAGATACACACACAAATGTCAGAGAAAAGGATATAATAATCACTAAGAGTTACACAACTCCAAGATAATTCTTAATACCATTACTCATAAAAGCATTACTGCAGACATTGCTAAATATTTCTAGTGCAGGGCTTCTCAACCTGGACACTCTTGATATTTGGGATGGATAATTGCCCCTGTTATGGGTGGGGCCTCCTGTGCATTGTGGGGCATTGGGCAGTATCCCTGGTCTCTACCCATTAGATGCCAGTAATACCTTTTCCCCTGTGTGACAACCAAGCGTGTCTCCAAAAATTGCAAATGCCCTCTGGGGTGCAGAATTGCCCCTGGTGGAGAAGCACTGCTCTGGACAGAGGAATAGAAAAAGAGATTAAGAAATACATTGGCAAAACTTTATTAACTGAGGACTTCCGGGAAGATGGTGGCGTGAGCAGGGCGGCAGAAATCTCCTCCCAAAACCATATGTATTTATGAAAATACAACAAGTACAACTATTCCTAAAAAAGAGATCAGAAGATGTAGGACAGCACATAGCCTGCAGCTACAGCTGAGAGGACTCGGCACCCCGTGAGGCAGGTAAGATTCGGAGCCGCGACCTGGCAGGATCCGAACACTCCCCGACCCCAGCAGACCGGCAGGAGGAGAGGATTCAGACCCGGGACGGAGTGGAAGCACAGGCCTGTGAAATAACCAGCCCCAGTGATCTACGCCGGGAGCGCTGACACACATCGCGCGGGATAGCAGAGATTAGAGAGACATAGGGTGCAGGACCTGAGCGAGGAACGCAACCGGGTCCTTGCACCGGCTCCCGGAAAGAAAAAAAAAAAGAAAAGAAAAGCACGTGCTTTTTTCAGCGGTCTTAAAGAGACAGGAGTCCAGCGGAGGAGCCGGATCGCCCTGGCACACTCAGCGCAGCAGGCGGAGAGTCCTGGGGAGTTTCATACCCTTAGCTGGTGACTGGGAAAGGGTGGCCACACTTCGACTTCCCACAAAGATCAACAGCCTCCCATTCATTCCCACCCTGGCCAGAGCTATAAAGGGCCCTGCAGAGCAGCACGGCTGCAGCTGCGGAATAGTGGAGCAACAGCGCCACCTACAGGATCCACACAGAATCTACTCACGGTGGGCGTTTTTTGTTGTTGTTTTGTTTTTTGTTTTTTCTTCTCTTTCTCTATTCTTTTTTTTTCTTTCCTTTTTTCTTTTTTAAGTCTTAAAGAGCCCAGCTGACATACGTGGCACCTACCAGCGACCACTTCTATAGCCATGAAAAGACACAGGAATATAGTTCAGACTAAGATCAACCAGACAACCCCAGAGAGGGAGCCTGAAGGGATGGAAATGCACAATATTCCTGAAAAAGAATTCAGAATAAAAGTCACAGCCATACTGATGGATCTACAGAGAAATGTGCAAGAGCTGAGGGAGGAAGTGAGGGAAGTGAGGAAAGACAATGCAGAAATCAGACAAGCGATTGACGAGCTTAACAGCAGACTGGATGAGATGCAAGAGACTGTTAATGGAATAGAAATCAGAGAACAGGAACACAGAGAAGCTGAGGCAGAGAGAGATAAAAGGATCTCTAGGAATGAAAGAATATGAAGAGAACTGTGTGACCAATCCAAACATAACAATATTCGCATTATAGGAGTACCAGAAAAAGAAGAAGAGAGAAAAAGGGATAGAAAGTGTCTTTGAAGAAATAATTGCTGAAAACTTCCCCAAGCTGGGGAAGGAAATAGTTTCTCCATCCAGGGAAGCCCACATGTCTCCAAACACAAAGGACCCAAGGAAGACAACACCAAGACACATAATAATTGAAATGGCAAAGGTCAAATATAAGGACAGAGTATTAAAGGCAGCTAGAGAGAGAAAAAAGATCACCTACAAAAAAAAAACAATCAGACTATCATCAGACTTCTCAACAGAAACCTTACAGGCCAGAAGAGAATGGCACAATATATTTAATGTAATGAAACAGAAGAGGCTTGAACCAAGAATACTGTAACCAGCACGATTATCATTTAAACTTGAGGGAGGGATGAAACAATTCCCAGACAAGAGAAAGCGGAGGGAATTTGCCTCCCACAAACCACCACTATAGGATATCTTAAACGGGCTGCTCTAGAGGGAAGCACCCCTAAGGCTAAAAAGATGTCACCAGAGAAAATAAAATCATAGCAAAGAAAGCAGATTATCCAAATACTAAATAAAGGCAAAGAATAAAACACCTAGTATATAAAGAATGGAGGAGGAGGAATAAGAAGGGAGAGAAATAAAGAAACGTCAGACGGTGTTTACAATAACTTAACTAGAAAGTTAAGTTAGATTGTTAGATAGTAAAGAAACAACCGTTGAACCTTTGGTAACCACAAATGTAAAGCCAGCAATGGCAATAAATACATATCTATCGATAATCACCCTAAATGTAAATGGACTGAATGCACCAATCAAAAGACACAGAGTAACAGAATGGATAAAAAAGCAAGACCCATCTATATGCTGCTTACAAGAGACTCACTTCAAACCCAAAGATATACACAGACTAAAAGTAAAGGGATGGAAAAAGATATTTCATGCAAACAACAAAGAGAAAAAAGCAGGTGTTGCAGTACTTGTATCAGACAAAATAGACTTCAAAATGAACAAAGTTTCAAGACATAAAGAAGGACATTACATAATGATAAAGGGGTCAGTCCAACAAGAACATATAACCATTATAAATATATATGCATCCAACACAGGAGCACCGACATATGTGAAACAAATACTAACAGAATTAAAGGAGGAAATAGACAGCAATGCATTCATTTTAGGAGACTTCAACACACCACTCACTCCAAAGGACAGATCAATCAGACAGAAAATAAGTAAAGACACAGAGGCACTGAACAAACACACTAGAACAGATGGACCTAACAGACATCTACAGAACTCTACACCCAAAAGCAACAGGATACACATTCTTCTCAAGTGCACATGGAACATTTTCCAGAATAGACCACATACTAGGCCACAAAAAGAACCTCAGTAATTTCAAAAATATTGAAATCCTACCAACCAACTTCTCAGATCACAAAGGTATAAAACTAGAAATAAATTTTAGAAAGAAATCAAAAAGGCTCACAAATACATGGAGACTTAACAACACTCTCCTAATTAATCAATGGGTTAACGACCAAATCAAAACAGAAATCAAAGAATATATGGAGACTAATGACAACAACAACACAAAGCCACAACTTCTGTGGGACGCAGCAAAGGCAGTTCTAAGAGGAAAGTGTATTGCAATCCAGGCCTATTTTAAGAAGGAAGAACATTCCCAAATGAATAGTCTAAAGACGCAATTACTGAAATTGGAAAAAGAAGAACAAATGAGGCCCAAAGTCACCAGAAGGAGGGACATAATAAAGATCAGAGAAGAAATAAATAAAATTGAGAAGAATAAAACAATAGAAAAATCAATGAAACCAAGAGCTGGTTCTTTGAAAAAATAAACAAAATAAATAAACCCCTAGCCAGACTCATTAAGAGAAAAAGAGAATCTACACACATAAACAGAATCAGAAATGAGAAAGGAAAAATAACGACGGACCCCACAGAAATACAAAGAATTGTAAGAGAATATTATGAGAATCTATATGCTAACAAGCTGGAAAACCTAGAAGAAATGGACAACTTCTTAGAAAAATACAACCTTCCAAGACTGACCAAGCAAGAAACAGAAAAACTAAACAGACCAATCACCAGCAAAGAAATTGAATCGGTAATCAAAAAACTACCCAAGAACAAAACCCCCAGACCTGATGGATTCACCTCTGAATTCTACCAGACATAGAGAGAAGAAATAACACCCATTCTCCTTAAAGTTTTCCAAAAAATAGAAGAGGAGGGAATACTTCCAAACTCATTCTATGAAACCAGCATCACTCTAATACCAAAACCAGGCAAAGACCTCACCAAAAAAGAAAATTACAGAACAATATCCCTGATGAACGTAGATGCAAAAATACTCAACAAAATATTAGCAAATCGAATTCAAAAATAAATCAAGAGGATCATACACCATGATCAAGTGGGATTCATCCCAGGGATGCAAGGATGGTATAACATTCAAAAATATATCAACATCATCCACCACATCAACAAAAAGAAGAACAAAACCACATGATCATCTCCATAGATGCTGAAAAAGCATTCGACAAAATTCAGCATCCTTTCATGATAAAAACTCTCAACAAAATGGGTATCGACGGCAAGTACCTCAACATCATAAAGGCCATATATGACAAACCCACAGCTAACATCATAATTAACAGCGAGAAGCTGAAAGCTTTTCATCTAAGATCGGGAACAAGACAGGGATGCCCACTCTCTCCACTGTTATTCAACATAGTACTGGAGGTCCTAGCCATGGCAATTAGACAAAACAAAGACATACAAGGCATCCAGATTGGTAAAGAAGAAGTCAAATTGTCACTATTTGCAGATGACATGATACTGTACATAAAAAACCCTAAAGACTCCACTCCAAAGCTACTAGAACTAATATCTGAATTCAGCAAAGTTGCAGGATACAAAATTAACACACAGAAATCTGGTGCTTTCCTATACACTAACAATGAACTAACAGAAAGAGAAATCAGAAAAACAATTCCATTCACAATTGCATCAAAAAGAATAAAATCCCTAGGAATAAACCTAATGAAGGAAGTGAATGACCTGTACTCTGAAAACTACAAGACACTCCTAAGAGAAATTAAAGAGGACACTAACAAATGGAAATGCAACCTATGCTCTTGGATAGGAAGAATAAATATTGTCAAAATGGCTATACTACCTAAAGCAATCTACAGATTCAATGCAATCCCTATCAAACTACCAACAGCTTTCTTCAATGAACTGGAACAAATAATTCTAAAATTCATATGGAACCACAAAAGAGCATGAATAGCCAAACAATCCTGAGAAGGAGGAATAAAACAGGGGGAATTACGCTCCCTGACTTCAAGCTCTACTACAAAGCCACAGTAATCAAGACAATTTGGTATTGGCACAAAAACAGACCCACAGACCAGTGGAACAGAATAGAAAATCCAAACATTAACCCAAACATATACAGTCAATTAATATTTGATAAAGGAGCCTTGGAAATACAATGGGGAGATGACAGCCTCTTCAGCAGCTGGTGTTAGCAAAACTGGACAGCTACATGTAAGAGAATGAAACTGGACTACTGTCTAACCCCATACACAAAAGTAAACTCAAGGTGGATCAAAGACTTGAATGTAAGTCATGAAACCATAAACCTCTTAGAAAAAAACATAGGCAAAAATATCTTGGACATAAACATGAGTGACTTCTTTATGAACATATCTCCCTGAGCAATGGAAACAAAAGCAAAAATGAACAAGTGGGACTATATCAAGCTGAAAAGCTTCTGTACAGCAAAGGACACCGTCAGTAGAACAAAAAAGACACCCTACAGTATGGGAGAATATATTCATAAATGACATATCCGATAAGGGGTTGACATCCAAAATATATAGAACTAACGCACCTCAACAAACAAAAAGCAAATAGTCCAATTAAGAAATGGGCAGAGGACATGAATAGACACTTCTCCAAAGAAGAAATTCAGGTGGCCAACAGGCACATGAAAAGATGCTCCACATCGCTAATCATCAGAGAAATGCAAATTAAAACCACAATGAGATATCACCTCACACCAGTGTGGATGGCCAACGTCCAAAACACAAACAACAGCAAATGTTGGAGAGGATGTGGAGAAAAAGGAACCCTCCTACACTGCTGGTGGGAATGCAAATTAGTTCAACCATTGTGGAAGGCAGTATGGAGGTTCCTCAAAAAACTCAAAATAGAAATACCATTTGACCCAGGAATCCCACTCCTAGGAATTTACCCTAAGAATGCAGCATAGTTTGAAAAAGACATATGCAACCCTATATTTATCACAGCACTTTTTACAATAGCCAAGAAATGGAAGCAACCTAAGTGTCCATCAGTAGATGAATGGATAAAGAAGATGTGGTACATATACACAATGGAATATTAATCAGCCATAAGAAGAAAACAAATCCTACCATTTGCAACAACATGGATGGAGCTAGAGGGTATTATGCTCAGTGAAATTAGCCAAGCCGAAAAAGACAGGTATCAAATGATTTCATTCATCTGTGGAATATAAGAACAAAGAAAAAAACTGAAGGAACAAAACAGCAGCAGACTCACAGAACCCAAGAACAAACTAATAGTTATCAAAGGGAAAGGGACTGGGGAAGATGGGTTTGAAGGGAGGGATAAGGGGGAAAAGGGGGCATTACGATTAGCGGATGTAATGTTGGGGGGCATGGGGAGGGCTGTACAACTCAGAGAAGACAAGTAGTGATTCTATAGCATCTCACTACGCTGATGGACAGTGACTGTAATGGGGTTGGTGGGGGGGACCTGATGAAGGGGGTAGTTTAATAACCATAATATTGAACATGTAACAGTAGATTAATGATACCAAAATAAATTATTTTTAAAAACTTTATTAACTGAAATTGATAGAGAAAGAAGAACCCAATTGAACAGAATTGCTTTATATTAATTGTATCTCAAATCAACTTGAATGATCCTGCCAAACCTTAGAAAAAGACTGTGAAATTTTGAAAAGTTATAGCATCGCAAAGGTTTTGTATTAAACTCATTTTTAAATTTTGGACAGTATCGATCTATTTTGAAAAATGAGAAAATTAGCTTTCATCCTCTCTTCTCCTTTTTCTCCCCCACATCCCACCTTTCACTGGTTTTGCTCTTGTTTGTCTAGTTATTTATTTCTTAATGCTTAGCTGCCTGTTTCTTCAATGATTTTTATTTTGATTTGTTTCTTCTTGGGTCGCATTGTCAGGTAATTGATGTTTTCCATTTTTTCTCTTCAGAAAGACTCATGAGTGCTGCGTATCCTGAGTTTGCACATGCTTGAGAGTATTTGTTGTCTCAGAACTCTAAAATAATCTTGGCTGGCTTAACTTTATAGTATTTTTTTGGTAGCAGCTTTATTGAGATGTAATTCACATGCCCTACAATTCACCTGAAACTGTACCATCTAACCTTCTTTTAGCATGTTTAACCTCTTTGGTATATTACAGAGTTGTGCAGCCATCCTTACAGTCAATTTTAGAACATTTTCATCACCCCAAAAAGAAACGCATTTAGCAGATGCTTCCGTTTCCCTTGGTCCCCCATTCCAATGCTAGTCAACTGCGTCCAGATGCAAGCAAAGAATACGTGGGCTTTGTGACTGGCTTCTTTCATTTAGAATGATATCGCCCAGGTTTGTCGATGTTGTAGCATGTATCAATGCTTCATTTTTCTTTATGACCTAATATTACATTGTATGACCAAGTATTCCATTTTTTTTATCCATTAATCAGTTGATGGATGTTCCGGTTGGTTCCACTGTTTGGTTATTAAGAGTGATGCTGCTATGAACATCCATGTAAAAGGTTTTTTTGTAGATGTGTTTTCACTTCTCTTGAGTACCTAGGAGTGGATCATCTGGGTTATAAGGTCACCACCCTGTGTTTAACCTTTTTAGAAACTGGTGTCATGTTTTTGGCATCACGCATTGTGACTTTCACCAGTTGGTACATATTTTCCCTCTCTTGTTTGCACTGAGAGATTCAGTCATCTTGTTTTATACAGCTTTTCTAGATATCTTTGGTTGACTATGTTTCACTGTGAAGTAAGATTTTGCTTTATTTTTCCCCAAAAGAATTGTATGTACTTTATTAGATTTCTTTCAAATTTGAAAACGTCTGCCTATTGCTTTAACACAAAAAAATGAGGCTGGATACATTTTCTTTCTCTAAGAAGTTGTGGACAGCACTTCTTTATCTCCTGGTCTTGAATATTGCTATGTAGAATTCTAAGGCCACGCTGACTTTCCCCCTTCTAGGTGACTGGCTTTTTCTGACTGATACTTTAAGGAATAATTACCTTTAAAGGTCAGTAAGTTAAAAGGATGTACCTTAGTGTTGTGCATTGGTATTAATTTTTCTTAAAATCAGATATGGTAAAATGTACATACATTTTATAAGGTGTTGAACTTGTTGCAAACATGATCTAAATTTCTTTTCCTGGTTCATTAATCTTAACAAGTAGTACATTTAACTCTTTGTCATTTGAATTTTTCAACCTGTTTTATTAAATATGTTTCTTCTCAGTTAATTCATTGTGTACAATTTTTTTGTCTGATCAGGTAACTCCAAAAACTTGCACAGTCAGAAAGGATGTTCTAAGTTTCTTGTTCTAAGAAATTCTTGTCATTGAAATTAGTTTCTTTATTTCTTCTGCATCGACTCGTTCACCTGTCTGAGAAATCACAGCTGCCCAGAATGCATTAAATAGCCCAAGGTACATGTAGGCAATAAATAACTTTGCAGAAGTTGCATTCTTAGACTGGAAAACGATATTGACTGGTGATTTGGTTAATTTCTCTTCCGTTGGACAGAGTTCTGTTTCATTTGGCAGACTACATATAAACCATTAAAAATAGCAAGGATCAATTCCATTTAACAGATAATCATATAATTTTGCAAGCTCCACTATGTCTGATAGTCTTCCATCATCAGGAAATTCTTTTTAATTTCTACATTTTAGTTTCTTTCCTTGGGTTTCCCTTATTTAGTTTTCCTAAAGTTTCTCTACTTTTTGGCCCTCTCTTCCTCTTCCCCTTTTCCCCTTCTTCCTTCCTCTCTTCTTTGTCTACTCTTTCCATTTTTCTTTCTCCTTGTTTACCAAAGAAACTGAGTTTAGTTATTGAGGTACATATACTACAACCTAACTGGGAGTGATGAGGCTTTCTGACTGCTACTTTGACAGAGGAAATCTTATACAGTTTCATTCACCAATATTTTTTGAGCCAATGCATTGTCCTTGGAGCTTGAGTTTTCTTGGTAGGAGATAGACAGTAAACAAATAAGTAAAATATATGGTATGATAGATGCTAGTAAGTGATGTGAGGACAATATAATTGAGGCAGGAGGGGCTGGGGCTGGAAATTTTAAGTAGGATTTTCATTAAATGCTTGCTAAGAAGGCAGCATTTGAATAAAGTTCAAAGGAAATAAGAGAGAAGGCCTATGTATATCAGTGAATGTACTCTGTCTAGACAGGAAAAAATCAGAGTAAACATGCAGATGTGGGAATGTAGCTGGCATGCTCACAGAACAGGACAATGGTCAGTATGTTTGGAGCAGGTGAGCAAAGACGAGAAAGGCAAAAGAAGTCAGAGAGGGAGCTAGTGGTCAGATCATGGAGGTTTTGAAAGGTCTTTATTTTTCCAACCTGAATGAGATAGGGCAACAGAGAATTTTGAGTGGAGGAATGGTGTGATCTTCATTTTAATGAGATTGAATAGGGTACAACTGAAACAAGGAGAACATTTATAAGACCATTTCACCAGCCCAGCTGAGAGATTATGGTGGCTTGGGCCATGGGCCAGTGATTATATTTATATATGGGTATAGTTCAAAAAGAGAAGCAATGGAATTTGCTGCTGGACTCATGTAGGTTGCAGAAGGAAGTCAAGAATGACACCAAGGTGTTAGGTCTAGCAATCAATTAGAGGCATAGAATTGGCATTAATGGAGATGGAGAAGATTGCTGCTGGGGTAAAGGAGTCACAGAGGAATTTAAGTTGAGGTGCCATTAGATATTCAGATAGAAATGGTAGGGTTATTTGTTTTAGAGTTCCAGGCTTTAAATATATATTTATGGGTCGTCAGCATATTTAAAGCCACAAGGTGGACCAGCAGGAGTTACTGTGGATGGAGAAGTGTAATGATGGGGCCTTGGAACATTCCAACATTGATAGGTTGGAGGTAAGGAGGAAGAAAGAAAGAAAACTAAAAATGTACCACTAATGACAAAGGTGAAAAATGCTAGTATTCTGGACTCCAAGTAAAGACAATGTTTCACAGAGGGGAGAACAAATTATGTTACTTGATAGGTTAAGTAAGATGAGGGTCGAGAACTGACAAAGGACTAGCATCTAGAATACATAAAGAACCCTCAAAAGTTAACAACAGAAAAAAGGGAAACAACAAATTATAATATGGATATTATGGACTGCATTATTCCCCCTCCTCCAAAATTCATGTCAAAGTCCTAACCTCTGACGTGACTATATTAAGCAGTAGGGTCTTCAAGGAGGGAAGTTAAGTTAAGTGAGGTCATAAGTGTGGGGCCCTAATTTGGTTGCACTGGTGTCCTTATAAGAAGAGGAAGAGACTCCAGAGAGTTCTCTCTCTCCAACTGAACACAGAGGAAAGGCAGTGTGAGGACATAGTGAGAAGGTGGCCATCTGCAAGCTAGGGATAAAATGGGTAAAAGGCATGAAGAGACCTTTCACAGAAGAAGGAATAAAGATGGCAGATAAGCACATGGAAAGGTACTCAAAAATCATTAACCACTGGACAAATGTATATTAAAACCACAATGATATGTCACTACACAACATTCAAAATGGCTTAAAAAAACAGTGACAACCCAAAATTCTGCCCAGGGTGTGGAGAAACTGGATCACTCTTACATTGCGGTGGGAATGTAAATGATGAAGCCACTCTGGAAAAAGTTCGGCAGTTTTTTAAAAAGAAAGCCTGCAGCTCTTCTACATTCCAGTGATTGTACTTATTAGCATTTATCCCAGAGAACTGAGAATTTGTGTTCATACAAAAACCTGTGCATGGATGTTCACAGCAGCTTTATTGGTAATAGCTGAAAACTGGAAACAACCCAGATGTCTTTCAACAAGAGAATGGCTGAAATAATGCTGGTACATCCATACCATGGAATACTACTCAGCAACAAAAAAGCATAAATTTTTGATATACACATAAACCTGGGTGAATTTTCAGAGAGTAATTCTGAGTGAAAAGCATATCAGTCTCAAAGAGCTACATGCCATACGCCTTTATCGTAGAACAGTCTTCAAATCATTAGTGGGGGCAGGGAGGGCAGGAGGGAAGAGGGTGTGGCCATAAAGGGAAGCCTGAGGAATACTTGGGGTCATCCAAATGTTCTGCATCTTGACTGTATTCAGTGTCAAAATTCTGGTTTTGATGTTGTACTATGGTTTTGCAAGATGTTACCATTGGGGAAAACTAGTAAAGGGTACATAGAATCTCTCTATTATTTCTTACAACTGTATGAAAATCTACAATGATCTCAAAATAAAAATTCTAATTAAAGAAATCCATATTTCCAGCTTTTTAAAATCATTCTTTTGCATTCAGAAAGATTCATTTGGCTAGAAAATGACCCCTTGGCTTTGGCATTTCTATGTTTCATTTTACTTTAATTACTTTTCAGAAAGGTAGTGTTATGAAACTCACCAAGTTTTATACATTAAACACATCAGCTTTTTATGAGTCAATCATACCTCAATAAAGTGGTATAAAAAAAGAAAGGTACTCTTGGCATATCATATGCCTTTTGCTTTTAAGTATAAAACATATTGTCTTAAAAAGTAATATATTTTTCAAATAGTGTACTTTTTTAAGAACAGCTTTATTGAGAGATAACTCACAGCCCATACAGTTCACCCACATGAAGTGGCCCACATAAAGTCAATGACTTTTAGTATATTCATGGCATTGTATAACCATTACAATCAACTTTAGAACATTTTCATTAACCCCTAAAGAACTCTACACCCCATTCCCCTACCTATCATCCTCCAATTCCTCCAGCAACCCAGTCCTAGGAAACCACTAATCTACTTTCAGTCTCCAGGAGTCTGTTATTTTTTAAAGGCTGATTTATTAATAGTATAAATTAAAGCTTAGCAAAAGAAATATTTGAAAAATCACTTGTAATCTTAACATTCCACTAAATTTATTTTCCTGAGCAAGCTCTTTTTACTTTATATATGGCTTTAAATACTTAGCACATCTTCCTCTTCTATGTAAATAGCTGTATGGATCCCCTCACCTGTTTAAGTTTTTTTTTTTTTTAATTCTGGAAAGATAAAAGGTAGCGTTCCTGAAGGAATCTTTCCAAATCTCTAGGACCTTATATTGAATTTAGCTGGAAATATATTATTAGTTACTTTAAAAAATGATTTAGTAATTATTCATTACAAAGAATAGTACATCCTGATTTGTTTTTTTTGGGCTGATAAAAGGGGTCTCGCCCTCCTAACTTGACCTCATACAGCAAGGGATTGCATCCAGATCTGTGACTGGAGCTTCTCCTGGGTTCCTAAACCACCTTAGCCTTAGACTCCTCTCTGAAAGGCCCTTCGCTCCCTGCTGGGCTCTGCTGTCTCCTCCTCCTTGCCCCTCCTTTCTCTGGGGCAGCTCAGCTTCTCTCCAGCTCTTAGCACAGTCTGTAAAGAGCTGAAATCTCATATACCGTTAACAGTACTTGATCATGAAAATATTGGCCTTTGCTTTCTTTATAACGGTTTTGAATTAGCAGCAATTTCTTGATCCAATAAAAATGTTCTTCACATTTTACCTATTGTGAATCTGTACAATAAGCTTTGCTAACTAGACAAAATAGGCTCTATGATGTGTGTGAGAATGTTTCCACTTCCTAAGGTGATAAATTGTTTTCCCTATGATAAAGGTGTTCATTGTAAAGATAGCAATTCAAAGACTTATTCCTCTCCTTCAGCTAGTTCCCCAAAACCTTCTGGATGATATTTTATTGGATAGGTTGTGATATAAAATGAAACAAGTGAAATATTATGTCTTACAATAATATTATCTAATTTAGTCCTTTAATTCTGAATAAGCTGAAAATAAGTAAGATTTAATATTATCCCATAATTTAATGTTACAGCTTTATTTTAATGTTCATATATATAACATTTCAACAGAAAGGCATTTATTCAATTCCTTCTAAAAATAGGTCAGGTAAGAATTTTCAACAGAACAAATGTATTATAACCCCTGATTTGATATTTCGCATTTGCTTGCATTCTTTCCTAGAGATCAAAATGTCTTTGCGTAGAACTAGCTGTGAAATGGAAACAAGGACTAGGCTTGACATACTCAGATAATATCCAATTTCTTGGTTGTAGGGAAAAAACCAAGCCCTCAAAGTATATTCTCAGCTGAATAATTTCAGCTCTAAAATTGTCCACATATGAGCAAAGAATTGACTTTTGAATCAGGTCCATAAGAAAAACAGAAAAAATAAGACAGACATAAGCACTGTGTGTTTGGTCCAGAATTTATATTAAAACCTAAGGAACAAACAGAAGCTGAGTCAAGGGGGTGATTTTTAACTCTAGCTAGGTATCCGTTCTCTGTTAACATAACGAACCATTGTTTTGAAATTACTGTTTTCTAACTTTAGAAGATCAATACATCTTTCTCCCAGGAAGGTGATTTAGATAGGAGACTTTTATCCAGTGTTATGAGTGTGGTGGGTTAAAACTCACGATGTGTGCTTGTATTTGGTGTGTCAGGAACTTGCTGGGGACAGCAACAGTGCAGATACTTCCTTTCTCTGATAATGCTTCTCATCAGCCACACATGATCCAGTTGTATTTCACTCCTGTCACTTCATGCTGCTGCATTTATATTTTACTTCCCATACTTCCTGCTGTATGAAGACTCACAATATTGTTTTCAAAAGGAAAGTTGTAGAAACAACAAAAAGAATGGGAGAGTGAAGACAAGAAGTTATATTTGGACAAATTATTATTAAATTTACAGTGCATGTAATTTTTTCACATATCTTAATTTATACCCCCGCCTTTTACACATTTTCTCCTTATTTAGAACATTTTTAAACTTTTTTGAGAGCCTTGTTTCCTACTATTTATCTACTTCACTATTATAAGCAAAGTAAAATAACTTTGAATGACAAGTGCATTTTCCTAAGAATATCAGCATAGTACAGACAGAGTAAGGAGTGTCTTGTCTTTAATTAGTGGAGAATGTTTTGAATGCCAATCTCAGTTTAGCAAATCACACGGCCCATTACTGAAAACAGTTAATTAAGGGTGTAAGTCTGTGAAGTGTGTTATGTTGGAAGTGTTAGAACAAAACAAAACAAAAAACCACCCTGAGCTTCCTAAGAGTTTTTGTTATTCAAAGTAAAGTAGGTGTTTAAAATTTCAAGCTGTAAAAAAATTGAGCCTATTCATGTTTGGCAGGTTCTTATCATATCCCTTTGGCAGGTGATGGTATTTAGGCTGAGGCTGTTTTTCTTATATGAAATACAACATTCTGACCATTTCTGCAGTGATCATTCCTCTCCTGTTTTGGAAGGAATCCAGGCTTGCAATCCTCGTAATATCTCCAACTGTATGCTCATGTCTGGTATACTATATAGTTAATAAAAAAAAAAAGAAAAGCGAGTTTGTATAGATTAGCAGTATTTTTAATAAATATGCTAAAAATAGAAAATGTATTTATGTCATTTTATTTCATGAATTTTTCTTTCTTTTTAAATTTGTTTCCTTTTAACAACACAGGGTCATTTTGGAATTCAGCTTCCTTCAACACCGAGGCTTCATACCTTCATTTTCCTACTTTCCACGGGGAGCTCAGTGCAGATGTGTCTTTCTTTTTTAAGACAACAGCTTCTTCGGGGGTGTTTTTAGAGAGCCTGGGGATCACCGATTTTATACGGATAGAGCTACGCTGTAAGTTTCCTTTTTCTTAGTAGTCTGTGGAATTCTATTTAGTAGAAAATCCTTGAACTAATTTTTAGAGTACTCTGTTTTCACCTTATCAGCTGAATCTTTTGATTGTGTCCCTTTGGAAAAATTCTACTTAAGTTAGCCTTTTTTGCAAGAAAATAATTTAATGTTTTACATGTGATAATTTGGGAAAATTATTGGTATCCTCTAGAACCAATTTAAGAAGGGTTTTAAATCCAAATAACTGAAAAAATATTTTAATTAAGTTCTCAGTTAATTGCAAAATTCAATCAACCAGCCATGATTTTGACACCGTCTTAGACTGCTATTAGTATCTTCATAGCAAATGTATTGCATGCTTTTAAAATGAGGTAAATTGTTATAAAATTAAATAATAAAATATTTTAAATGATTTTTTTACATAAAATGCCAGAGGCTATTTAGTTTTGTGGTCCTGGCAAAATAGTTTTGCTCTTTATCAATATGAAAAATTAACTCAGAGGGCGAATTTCTTGAAATCTGTTATTTTCCAAATACGTTGTACTGTCTCATTCCGTGTCTGTCCTTTATCAATGTCTTCGTTTCCTGTGTAGGATTCAAACCGTTATCTTTATATTTAGTGATTGCTATCCTGTGGTGCTGTTCCTAAGGGTATTGAAGACTCGGCTCCCCACCACAGGCACTAACTTGATACAAGCTTCTTTGTATTTATTATTTCCAGCTCCAGCCGTGGTGACCTTTTCATGTGACGTGGGGAATGGGCCTTTTGAAATCTCAGTGCAGTCACCTGCTCACTTCAACGACAACCAGTGGCACCATGTTCGAGTCGAAAGGAACATGAAAGAGGCATCAGTTCAAGTGGACCAGCTCCCACCAAAGCTACAACCCGCTCCAGCTGACGGGCATGTCCTTCTGCAGCTGAACAGTCAGCTCTTTGTGGGTAAGCTCTGTCGGTCAGCAGGTTATTTAATTCTGTCATGTAAGTGCAGAGATGGGCCAAATAAAATGATACCAACTGAAAATAATGATAACAACCACAAACCTCTGCTTATTGAGAACCGATGTTCCAGGCTGTGCCAGGGCTTTTATTTCTTCCTGAGACCCAACCTGGGCAATGGGTATTATCCCTGTTGTACTAATGAGGTCGAGGTTCAAAGGATTGAAGTGACTTGCCTCCAGAAATCCACCAACTAAGTGAGATTCAGATTTATGTTTGTCTAATTCCTAAATCTGCCTTTTTAATATTACAGATTATGTGCTCTGTTCTAAGTTTGTTTTTGTTTTTGTTTTTGTTTTTACATTAGCACTTTTCATGTTATATTGGAGGTGTTTATCTCTGTTCCCAGGGGAGTCCAAGAACCCTCCTGATAATTCCAGCTAATGCCAACCAGTGACCCCCATAAAAACAGGCCAAGAGCAGAAAAAAGAAAAGCAGAAGCAAAGTGTGTAAAACCCATAGCTTGGCCTGTCCCGCCAGTGTCCTGCTGGTGTCATTCATTCTGCCCATTTTTTGGAGAACTTCTGATCGCCTACCTTGTATTTATATCTAAGCCTTGTTGCTTTTATTTTCTAAATACATTCACTTGATATTTATACACTTGAGAGTGGAATTCTTCTGATGTGTTTGTTTTACTTTGCATCTTTGCTAATTACTTCACAGAGCTCACAGACTGTAAAGTTCAAGGAATTATCTTACTTGATCTCTTTTCATATATTTCAATGTAAATAAAGGCACAACAACACTATAAAGCAGGATAAATAATAAGTGATCAGAAATTATATTTCAAGCATTTTTTTAAATTTAATTTATTTTATTATCATTAATTTACAATTACATGTGCAATATTACGATTATTAAACTACCCCTTCATCAGGTCCCCCCAACCAACCCCACCACAGTCACTGTCCATCAGCGTAGTGAGATGCTATAGAATCACTACTTGTCTTCTCTGAGTTGTACTGCCCCCCCGTGCCCCCCAACATTACATCTGCTAATCGTAATGCCCCTTTTTCCCCCTTATCCCTCCCTTCCCGCCCATTTTCCCCAGTCCCTTTCCCTTTGGTAACTATTAGTCCGTTCTTGGGTTCTGTGAGTCTGCTGCTGTTTTGTTCCTTCAGTTTTTTTCTTTGTTCTTATACTCCACATATGAGTGAAATCATTTGATACTTGTCTTTTTCGGCTTGGCTTATTTCACTGAGCATAATACCCTCTAGCTCCATCCATGTTGTTGCAAATGGTAGGATTTGTTTTCTTCTTATGGCTGAATAATATTCCATTGTGTCTATGTACCACATCTTCTTTATCCATTCATATACTGATGGACACTTAGGTTGCTTCCATTTCTTGGCTATTGTAAATAGTGCTGCAATAAACATAGGGGTGCATCTGTCCTTTTCAAATTGGGCTGCTGCATTCTTAGGGTAAATTCCTAGGAGTGGAATTCCTGGGTCAAATGGTATTTCTATTTTGAGTTTTTTGAGGAACCTCCATACTGCTTTCCACAATGGTTGAACTAATTTGCAGTCCCACCAGCAGTGTAGGAGGGTTCCCTTTTCTCCACATCCTCGCCAACATTTGTTGTTGTTTCTGTTTTGGATGTTGGCCATCCTCACTGGTGTGAGGTGATATCTCATTGTGGTTTTAATCTGCATTTCTCTGATGATTAGCGATGTGGAGCATCTTTTCATGTGCCTGTTGGCCATCTGAATTTCTTCTTTGGAGAAGTGTCTATTCATGTCCTCTGCCCATTTCTTAATTGGATTATTTGCTTTCTGTTTGTTAAGGTGCATGAGTTCTTTATATATTTTGGATGTCAACCCTTTATCAGATACGTTTTTTATGAATATATTCTCCCATACTGTAGGATGTCTTTTTGTTCTACTGATGGTGTCCTTTGCTGTACAGAAGCTTTTCAGCTTGATATAGTCCCACTTGTTCATTTTTGCTTTTGTTTCCCTTGCCCGGGGAGATATGTTCATGAAGAAGTCGCTCATGTTTATGTCCAAGAGATTTTTGCCTATGTTTTTTTCTAAGAGTTTTATGGTTTCATGACTTACATTCAAGTCTTTGATCCACCTTGAGTTTACCTTTGTGTATGGGGCTAGACAGTAGTCCAGTTTCATTCTCTTACATGTAGCTGTCCAGTTTTTCCAACACCAGCTGCTGAAGAGGCTGTCATCTCCCCATTGTATATCCAAGGCACTTTTATCAAATATTAATTGACTGTATATGTTTGGGTTAATGTTTGGATTTTCTATTCTGTTCCACTGGTCTGTGGGTCTGTTTTTGTGCCAATACCAAATTGTCTTGATTACTGTGGCTTTGTAGTAGAGCTTGAAGTCAGGGAGTGTAATTCCCCCTGTTTTATTCCTCCTTCTCAGGATTGCTTTGGCTATTCGGGGTCTTTTGTGGTTCCATATGAATTTTAGAATTATTTGTTCCAGTTCATTGAAGAAAGCTGTTGGTAGTTTGATAGGGATTGCATTGAATCTGTAGATTGCTTTAGGTAGTATAGCCATTTTGACAATATTTATTCTTCCTAGCCAAGAGCATGGGATGCATTTCCATTTGTTAGTGTCCTCTTTAATTTCTCTTAGGAGTGTCTTGTAGTTTTCAGAGTACAGGTCTTTCACTTCCTTCGTTAGGTTTATTCCTAGGTATTTTATTCTTTTTGATGCAATTGTGAATGGAATTGTTTTTCTGATTTCTCTTTCTGTTAGTTCATCATTAGTGTATAGGAAAGCAACAGATTTCTGTGTGTTAATTTTGTATCCTGCAACTTTGCTGAATTCAGATATTAGTTCTAGTAGTTTTGGAATGGAATCTTTAGGGTTTTTTATGTACAGTATCATGTCATCTGCAAATAGTGACAATTTGACTTCTTCTTTACCAATCTGGATGCCTTATATGTCTTTGTTTTGTCTGATTGCTGTGGCTAGGACCTCCAGTACTATGTTGAATAACAGTGGAGAGAGTGGGCATCCCTGTCTTGTTCCCGATCTTAGATGAAAAGCTTTCAGCGTCTCGCCGTTAAGTATGATGTTAGCTGTGGGTTTGTCATATATAGCCTTTATGATGTTGAGGTACTTGCCGTCTATACCCATTTTGTTGAGAGTTTTAATCAGGAATGGATGCTGAATTTTGTCAAATGCTTTTTCAGCATCTATGGAGATGATCATGTGGTTTTTGTTCTTCTTTTTGTTGATGTGGTGGATGATGTTGATGGATTTTCGAATGTTGTACCATCCTTGCATCCCTGGGATGAATCCCACTTGATCATGGTATATGATCCTCTTGATGTATTTTTGAATTCGGTTTGCTAATATTTTCTTGAGTATTTTTGCATCTACGTTCATCAGGGATATTGGTCTGTAATTTTCTTTTTTGGTGAGGTCTTTGCCTGGTTTTGGTATTAGAGTGATGCTGGCTTCATAGAATGAGTTTGGAAGTATTCCCTCCTCTTCTATTTTTTGGAAAACTTTAAGGAGAATCGGTGTTATTTCTTCTCTATATGTCTGGTAGAATTCAGAGGTGAATCCATCAGGCCCAGGGGTTTTGTTCTTGGGTAGTTTTTTGATTACCAATTCGATTTCGTCAGTGGTGATTGGTCTGTTTAGTTTTCTGTTTCTTGCTTGGTCAGTCTTGGAAGGTTGTATTTTTCTAAGAAGTTGTCCATTTCTTCTATGTTTTCCAGCTTGTTAGCATATAGATTCTCATAATATTCTCTTATGATTCTTTGTATTTCTGTGGGGTCCGTCGTGATTTTTCCTTTCTCATTTCTGATTCTATTTATGTGTGTAGATTCTCTTTTTCTCTTAATGAGTCTGGCTAGGGGTTTATCTATTTTGTTTATTTTTTCAAAGAGCCAGCTCTTGGTTTCATTGATTTTTTTCTATTGTTTTATTCTTCTCAATTTTATTTATTTCTTCTCTAATCTTTATTATGTCCCTCCTTCTGGTGACTTTGGGCCTCATTTGTTCTTCTTTTTCCAATTTCAGTAATTGTGTCTTTAGACTATTCATTTGGGAATGTTCTTCCTTCTTTAAATAGGCCTGGATTGCAATATACTTTCCTCTTAGAACTGCCTTTGCTGCGTCCCACAGAAGTTGTGGCTTTGTGTTGTTGTTGTCATTAGTCTCCATATATTCTTTGATTTCTGTTTTGATTTGGTCGTTAACCCATTGATTAATTAGGAGAGTGTTGTTAAGTCTCCATGTATTTGTGAGCCTTTTTGATTTCTTTCTAAAATTTATTTCTAGTTTTATACCTTGGTGATCTGAGAAGTTGGTTGGTAGGATTTCAATATTTTTGAAATTACTGAGGTTCTTTTTGTGGCCTAGTATGTGGTCTATTCTGGAAAATGTTCCATGTGCACTTGAGAAGAATGTGTATCCTGTTGCTTTTGGGTGTAGAGTTCTGTAGATGTCTGTTAGGTCCATCTGTTCTAGTGTGTTGTTCAGTGCCTCTGTGTCTTTACTTATTTTCTGTCTGGTTGATCTGTCCTCTGGAGTGAGTGGTGTGTTGAAGTCTCCTAAGATGAATGCATTGCTGTCTATTTCCTCCTTTAATTCTGTTAGTATTTGTCTCACATATGCTGGCGCTCCTGTGTTGGGTGCATATATATTTATAATGGTTATATCTTCTTGTTGGACTGACCCCTTTATCATTATGTAATGTCCTTCTTTATCTTTTGCTACTTTCTTCGTTTTGAAGTCTATTTTGTCTGATACAAGTACTGCAACACCTGCTTTTTTCTCTTTGTTGTTTGCATGAAATATCTTTTTACATCCCTTCACTTTTAGTCTGTGTATATCTTTGGATTTGAGGTGAGTTTCTTGTAGGCAGCATATAGATGGGTCTTGCTTTTTTATCCATTCTGTTTCTCTGTGTTTTTTGATTGGTGCATTCAGTCCATTTACATTTAGGGTGATTATTGACAGATATGTACTTATTGCCATTGCTGGCTTTAGATTCGTTGTTACCAAGGGTTCAAGGGTTGCTTCTTTACTATATAACAATCTAACTTAACTTTCTTGTTAAGTTATTGTAAACACAGTCTGATGTTTCTTTATTTCTCCCCCTTTTTATTCCTTCTCCTCCATTCTTTCTATAATAGGTGTTTTATTCTTTGCCTTTAGTTAGTATTTGGATGGTCTGCTTTCTTTGCTATGATTTTATTTTCTCTAGTGACATCTTTTTAGCCTTGGGTGTGCTTCCATCTAGAGCAGTCCATTTAAGATATCCTGTAGTGGTGGTTTATGAGAGACAAACTCTCTCAACTTTCATTTGTCTGGAAATTGTTTAATCCCTCCATCATATTTAAAGGATAATCGTGCTGGATACAATATTCTTGGTTCGAGGCCCTTCTGTTTCATAACTTTAAATATATCATGCCATTCTCTTCTGGCCTGTAAGGTTTCTGTTGAGAAGTCTGATGATAGTCTGATGGGTTTTCCTTTGTAGGTGATCTTTTTTCTCTCTCTAGCTGCCTTTAATACCCTGTCTTTATCTTTGATCTTTGCCATCTTAATTATTATGTGTCTTGGTGTTGTCTTCCTTGGGTCCCTTGTGTTGGGAGATCTATGAGCTTCGGTGGACTGCGAGACTACTTCCTTCCCCAGCGAGGGAAAGTTTTCAGCAATTATTTCTTCAAAGACACTTTCTATCCCTTTTTCTCTCTCTTCTTCCTCTGGTACTCCTATAATGCGAATATTGTTCCGTTTGGATTGGTCACACAGTTCTCTTAATATTCTTTCATTCCTAGAAATCCTTTTATCTCTCTCTGCCTCAGCTGCTCTGTACTCCTGTTCTCTGTTTTCTATTCCATTAACAGTCTCTTGCATCTCATCCATTCTGCTGTTAAGCCCGTCTATCGCTTGTCTGATTTCTGTATTGTCTTTCCTCAGTTCCCTCACTTTCTCCCTCAGCTCTTGCACATTTCTCTGTAGGTCCATCAGCATGGTTATGACTTTTATTCTGAATTCTTTTTCAGGGAGACTGTGCTCTTCCATCCCTTCAGACTCCCTCTCTGGGGTTGTCTGGTTGATTTTGGTCTGAACCATATTCCTCTGTCTTTTCATGGCTGTAGAATTGGTCACTGATAGTTGCCACGTATGTCAGCTGGGCTCTTTAAGACTGCCTCTTGGGTGCAGCTGCACGCTGTGTGCCCTCCTGTGTATTCTCGTCTCTATTTTAGGAATAGATGTATTTGCTGTGTTTTCGTAGATAAATATAGTGTTGGGAGGAGATTTCTGCCACCCTGCTCATGCCACCATCTTCCCGGAAGTCCATTTTTTAAAATTTTATCCCAGCTTTATTCATGTGTTTTATCATATGTCATGATTGGGCTCTAACCTCTTTTGCAAAGGAGAGAAATAGTAAATAAAATAGGCTTACAAAACAAGGATATGAATATATTTTACTCAGGTCCCCCAAACATAACTTATATGAGGCTTTGAGGAGGAATGCACTATACAGTGATGCAGCTGTGGCTATTGACCTCTAACCCTGAGATCCACTCTGCCTATCACATACCACCCAGAAGCCGCCAGTTGGATAAAGCATGGGAATGGCCCAACGAAGGCCAGTTCAGAAGTGATGCCATGAGAGAATGAGTTGCCATTCTCTAGGAAACAATGTATATATTGAATCAGATACTCATCTATGGCGTCTTGTTTCCAGTAGGAAGAATCCATGGGTTTGATGACCAAGGGGTTGAGCAGAATGGCCCCACTTACTCTCACTTACAGTGATCCACTAGCTTCTTTGCAATCCCCACACCCACAGTTTTAGGTGATTCAGGCATAAAGTGTCTAGTGCACAGAAAAGACACTCCCCTGGAGGACACAGCTGTGGTCCCATTGGGCAACCATAACTTTCCCTTGACGTGTTGAGCAACAGGTAGTACAATGGCAAAATTTTTGTATTCACAACTCTAACTCTCTGCTTCCCAGAGAATCTACCTGTTAATATTCACCTATCTGTAACCTGTGCCTGTCTAAATAAGTGGCTTATATCTTGAGTTTCTCTAACTCATCAGACTTTTAAAACTTATATTAAACAGTTTTCCCTGATCTAAACTCAGTATTCTATAAACAACAAAGTAGTTATTCTTGTATATTTGTACAAGTGTCTTCTATGACATGTATTTAACTTGAGTAATTTTATTAGATAAAAAGGTAAATTAGTCTTTTATTACAGTACTAAAAATATCACCATAGTGATAAGCAAATAAATCTGTATATAATAGACATTTAATAAAAATGTGTAGTTTTACAATTGAACTGTTTTAACATACAAATTTATCTTCTACTGTAACATTAATGACTTTGACACATGCACACCATTATCTGATTTTGAAAATAATGTATGTGTATATGTATGTGTGTTTCTAAAGAGACATTTTGGAAAACCTGTATTGTATTAAAAAACTGATATTATTTTCAAAAAAGTTTTGCAATTTTTTAATCTTTTACATCTGAAGATTGACTTCTTTTGATGATTCATTATGACAGCCTTTTATTAATCTCCAGTATTTACAGATGCTCTTACACTTTTCACTAGAAACCAAACTTTCCCTAATGCCAGTTCATTCTCATATGAAATATTACTGGTTGTGATCCTTGTTTGTCAAAATAGTGTTTCAGATATGACAGTCATTATATCATCCACATTTCTTAAATCTTTAGGTGGCTTTGATTTAGAGACTAGGTTATTTGTTTGACTAGTGATTTGTGAGCAATTGAATTCAAGTTCATATACACAGAAAGCCTCATGGCACTAAATATTTGTCAGAAGACTTTTTCATTTTATGTATGGACTTGAAATTAAGTTAAGATGATTTTCTTCAGCTTAAGATGGAACTTAAAAATGCCTGTTAGGATAAGATTGAAATTTACATCCCTTAACTTATATATTTTTAAGTTTAATAAGGCTGTTTATTTAGATATTTTTTTCCCTCCTCTTATTACAATGGTGACATTGCAGGACCCTCAAATGCATCCCAGGATCAGTGGTACTATTATCTTTAGAGAAAATATCTTTGAACACAGAGCTTTCTGGACAGCCAAAGAATTTCTGAGAAATTTTAAGTTTATACATTTGCCTTTTATTTTCTGAAAGATATTATACAATAGCTCCAATCATGGTATTAAGTATCATGTTATGTCAGTAGTTTGATGACTGTGTATCAACTGCTGCCCTCAAATGTGCAAAACATTATCTACACTGTTTCTCTTTGTTGATGACATTTTAATTAAACTGTTATTTTTTTCTTGTCATCTAGAACCTGTGTTTAAATATGAATGCATTGTATTTTTACATAGCCAAATTTGATACATTTTTTTCAATATTATCTCTCAGAGAAATGAGTGAAATACTCCAACACAACAGAGACTCATTGTCATTTTTATTCCTTCTGACAAGAAACATAGATCATCTGAAAAAGATTAAATTTTACCCTTGACTAAAGAGTATAATTTGCATTGTGTACTAATGGGTTACAAGTCACTCCCATAGTTGGCACAGTACACTGCTGAAAATGGTTTCACCTGCTTCTAACAAACTTGTTTCCTATGAAGTTCAGCTCATATTATCTGTGACCTGGTAAGATCTCATCAGCAGCCCATAATCTCTTGCTTGGGCAAGTCTCTTAAACTACTTCAGTGCACACTGACTTCTTCACCTTTATGCCTGACATATTTCACTATAGAACCATGAAAATTAGTTTATTTATGTTTAATGCATGACATCTGACAGCACTTCCCTACCACAGGAGTGCCTAACAGTTTATCAAATGTCAAGTTTGAAGTTATGTCAATAGCCTCGTCTGTGGCTGATGCTTCCAAACTGTCAATAGCCTTGAAAATATCATCTTTTATACTGTTATATACAGTAACATTTTTAGCTTTTTATTTTAGAATAAAAATCTATGGCTCTTCACTCTAGCTGCCCAACCCATGCAAATGGTATTTTTTTCAAATACTTTAGTATTTCTCAATATGACATATTTATCTAGATTATAGAAAAGTTGGTTGGATAAAGACATAGCTTTTTTTTTAACATTTAAAAAAATAATCCCTCAGGCATCTGATTTGGGAAACCCTAAGAAAAAAACATTTCATTGTCTGTCGTTTGCCATCTTGTGATTCTGCAGAGTTTAAAATTTGGTTTGATTGCACCTGACATTCTGTCACACAATGTTTCATTTAAAAAGAGCAGAATAGAAAGAAGGAATGGCCATGTGGTAAAGGCAAAGAGCAAAAGAAGGGAAAGGTCTATTTATTTATTGAATATTATTACAGAATTGGTTAAATTTGACTTGAAACAGAGCAATAAAATTAATGTACAGAGCAATAGGCAATAGAAGGATAATCCTAGGTTCTGTAGAGAACTCATCAGTACTAACAGGAGATAAGAAAATAATTCTTGATGATTTTCTGAATGATGTATTCTTTTTCCTAATACTGATACCAAGTTCTGAACAAATGGTATTTAACAGGGATGTTAGGATTTTTGCTTAAATGTTAACACTGTCACCAGAAACAGATTTGAATAGAGAAGCCATCCCTGAATTATCTGCTAAGCATTTTTACATCATCCCTTTATTCACAAATTCCTAGCACAGCGCAAGGGTCCCTTTTTGAAGTGACATTATCAGGGGTCAGAGGAGATTTTTAAAGAGGTGTCTCATTTCTTCTTAGGAAATTTGGCTTAGTATGGTTGAGAGAGTCAATGGGTCAATGGGTCCAAGATTCTCCTTCTAAGAACAGCCACGGTAGTTGTATATTCTAACTGATGGTGGTCACTGAAATGTCACTGTGCAGAAAATAAAAACCCTTGCCTACCAAGAAGGTCTGGTGTGAAAAATGGTGTCAAAGGGAGTGATGACTTAGTGGCTTCTGTTATTCAACATAAAAAATTAACTGAAGATACCTGTGCAGTAAGATGAACTAGCGTAAACATGCACTTCTCTCACTTTCTGTCATGAAAACTCAGTCCTAGTACATTAAGCTTGCTCAATCCTGGCATGATAGCTCTGAGTCGGCTTTGTTACCTCAGCAATGTCTGGCCACTGGAGCAGTTTTCTGACTGAACAAGGCCATTGATCTTGACAGGTCTAGTCTGCTGCCCACCTGCCTCTTGAGACAGCAAGAATCATGCTATGATGGATGATGTTCAAGGCAACATACTATTTTTCTTCCCTTTGTTCTTCTCCATTTTCCAAACTGCCCTACAACTCTTTAAAGAGATGGAGAATGTGCAATTTGGAACAATCCACTGAGATGGAACAAACACAGGTGCTTAAATCAATGTGGATACTTATACTTCCTTTTTTCAGTGCAGTGACTTCTAGATGTTAACTCTGGGCAGCTTATCCTCCCGTATTCCCTATACACTCTACAAACCTTGCTCCTAACTCAGTGGAGTCTGTCCATACAAACAGACTTAAGTTTTCCTGATTTCTCAGAGTCTGAAGAAGTAGTAAACACAGAGCTTTGGGAGGTAAGTCTGAATTGGAGAAAGTCCACTGGGATATCCATTTTTCTACCTTCTGCCGTAGAGACCCTTCAAAAACAAAGTGTGAAAATAATTAAGCTGGAGTTCAAGCTGTTGGAAACAACTCATGCCTACTAAGTTTTGAATTAGCCGTATCCTCCCTTAGCATAACTATCTCATTCTTGCAAGCCAGAATATTGTAGAATTCAACTCATTTGTGGCTTAGAAATATTAGAAAACTTTTAAAATAAATCTCCAGGATTGGCTTTTTCATGTAACTGTATTATTTGTATTCTTCCTGTAAAATTCTCTTAAAAATGGGAGTGGAGAATGGGGTGGGATAGTATTAGCTGTTGGAGACAGCATGCTGTTTTGTGCAAAGGTTTACTCATGTCCACATTTTCTTTTTCCAGTTCAGCTCTACACTGAACTTATCATTTACTTTTACTTATATTTTAAAAGATATCTATTTTTCACTGGCAATTAAATACAAGTTTTAATGTAACATTTAATAGCACTGAAATCTGGCCTCAAATAAACAGCCCAGCCTTTGCTCCCAATGCTCCATCTTTCTCACAGTCACTTCTCAGGGTCTGAAGAAGTAGTAAACACAAAGCTTTGGGAGGTAAGTCTAAATTGGAGTCTAACTTAAAATGCAAATTAAGTTATATCTGTTGATCACACTTTTATACTTCTAACCACTTCTTTCCCACTACACTGTCTCCCTTCTGATTCTCTGTGATCTCCACTATTTCATAACGTGCATTGTTTCCTCTAGCAAAGACTTATTTCTTGCCATTCATTCCTCCTCAGTATTCTTGGGAGGTTAAGTTTATATTCACAAAATCCACTTCTCCAATTCTCCACTTCCTTTTCCCTCAACCAAAGGTAATCTGGCTTTAAACCCCACCATTTTAATAATGTTAAAATCAGTAGTTTCCAAGATGGCGGCATGAGAGGTGAGAGAGAGAGCTCCTCCCAAAATCACAAACAGTACAAAAATATATTTAATAAATACAACTAATCTTAAGATAGCAACAAGAAAGAAGGCTGAAACAGACTGCATACAGACCTCATGAATAGAGCAGACCTCAAGAAACAGGGTAAAGTACAAAAGCTAAACCCGGCGGGACCCAAGCCCTTCCCCCACCGCAGCTCATGAGCGGGAGGAAGAGAAACAGAGCACAGGAGGGGTGAAAGCCTGGGACTGCTGGACACCTAGCCATGGACATCGGCTTTGTGAGCAGAATCCTATGGTGTGTGGTTCTCTGGACATTGGGGAGCTCGGGCAGGTGGAGTTCTTGAGAAAACTGACATTTCAGCCATTTGTGGAGGAGGGGATCCACACCCGGCTGCTCTGTGTCAGAGGAAAGGCAGGGAGTCTGAGAGGCTTCTTAGCAGAGAGAGGGCTGCGGAAGGGGCGGGGCTTGCACGGAGCTTGCTGTGCAGAAGAAGGGAGAGCTGGACGAGGTAGTCTGGGTGCACTCTGCCCAGCTGGTTAGGAACTTTGGGGAGCTTCAGATGTTCCATCCCCCTGATTGCCTACTCAGCTCCAAGGCCCCCCACTGTGGCACACAACCTGCTCACAAACCCGCAGTCACTGCGCAGGCGCTGGGCAAGCCAGAGGGAGGCCCCGCCTACAAAAGTTAAGACACAAAGCACAAAAGTTTACCCATGTGTGCTTGGCCCACTGCCTATGACACTGGTGAGAGGCACACCAGACAGGAAGCAGGAACAGATCTTTCCTCCCCCCAGGCACCAGCTCCAATACCCTACGACCCCCAACCTCACTCTAGGGGCTGAGCAGCTCCAGAGACTGGAGTTTCTACACACTAGTGGACACCACACATAAAAATGAAACGTCAAAAGAATATGGTTCAGACAAAATTCGCACAAACCCCAGAAAGAGGGCCAAATGAAACAGAACTCAACAATCTTCCTGAAAGAGAGTTCAAAATAAAAATTATAAACATGCTTATGGAGGTACAGAAAAATATTGAAGATCTCAGGAACGAATTTAGGATGGTGATTCAATCATTAAGAAATACCATATCTGAAATGAAACATACAATGGAGGGATTTAGAAGCAGATTGGATGTAGTAGAAGAGATGGTAAATGGAATAGAAATTAGAGAAGAGGAATAAAAAGAAGCTGAGGCACAAAAAGAAAAAAGGATCTCTAAGAATGAAAGAATATTGAGAGAACGGTGTGCCTAATCCAAAAGCATTATAGGGGTACCAGAAGAAGAAGAGAGAGAAAAAGGGACAGAAAGTGACATTGAGGAGGTAATTGCTGAAAACTTCCCCAATCTGGGGAAAGAGATAGTCTCTTAGGCCATGGAGGTGCACAGATCTCCCAACACAAGGGACCCAAGGAAGACAACATCAAGACATATAATAATTAAAATGGCAAAGATCAAGGAAAAAGACAGACTTTTAAAAGCAGCTAGAGAGAGAAAAAAGATCACATACAAAGGAAAACCCATCAGGCTATCATCAGACTTCTCAAAAGAAAACTTACAGGCCAGAAGAGAGTGGCATGATATATTTAATGCAATGAAGCAGAAGGGCCTTGAACCAAGAATACTCTACCCGGCAAGGTTATCATTTAAATTTGAAAGATGGATTAAACAATTTTCAGATAAGCAAAAGCTGAGAGAATTTACCTCCCACAAACCACCTCTACAGGGCATTTTGGAGGGACTCCTATAGATGGAAGTACTCCTAAGGCTAAACAGATGTCATCAAAGGGAAGACAAAGAGTACAGAATATGATTCATAACATACAAAGAATGGAGGAGGAAGAAAAAGGAGGGGAAAAAAAAAAGGACCTTTAGGTTGTGTCTGTAATAGTATAGGAAGTAAGTTAAATTAGACAGTCAGATAGTAAGGGAATTACCCTTGAACCTTCTTTGGTAACCACAAATCTAAAACCTGCAATGGCAATAAATACATACCTATCGATAATCACCCTAAATGTAAATGGTCGTAATGCACCAATCAGAAGATATAGAGTTACTGAATGGATAGAAAAACAAGACTCATCTATATGCTGCCTACAAGAGATTCACTTCAAACCCAAAGACATACACAGACTGAAAGTAAAGGGATGGAAAAAGATATTTCATGCAACTAATAGTGAGAAAAAAGCAGAAGTTGCAGTACTTGTATCAGACAAAATAGACTTCAAAACAAAAAAAGTCACAAGAGACAAAGAAGGACATTACATAATGATAAAGGGGTCAGTCCAACAAGAGGATACAACTATTATAAACATCTATGCACCCAACACAGGATCATCTACATATGTGAAACAAATACTAACAGAATTAAAGGGGGAAATAGAATACAATGCATTCATTTTAGGAGACTTCAACACACCACTCATTCCAAAGGACAGATCAACCAGACAGAAAATAAGTAAAGACCCAGAGGCACTGAACAGTATATTAGAACAGATGGACCTAATGGACATCTATAGAACACTGTATCCAAAAGCAACAGTATACACATTCTTCTCAAGGGTACATGGAACATTTTCAAGAATAGATCATATATTAGGCCACAAAAAGAACCTCAGTAAATTCAAGAAGATTGAAATTGTAGCAACCAGCTCCTCAGATCACAAAGGTATGAAACTATAAATAAATTACACAAAGAAAACAAAAAAGCTCACAAACATGCGGAAGCTTAATAACATGCTCCTAAATAATCAATGGATCTATGACCAAATAAAAACAGATCAAGCAGTATATGGAGACAAATGACAATAATTCAAACACCACAAAATCTGTGGGATGCAGCAAAGGCTGTGCTAAGAGGGAAACATATTGCAATACAAGCCTACCTCAGAAAAGAAGAACAATCCCAAATAAACAGTCTAAACTCACAATTAATGAAACTAGAAAGGGAAGAACAAATGAGGCCCAAAGTCAATAGAAGGAGGGACATAATAAAGTTTAAAGCAGAAATAAATAAAATTGAGAAGAAAAACACAATAGAAAGAATCAATGAAAGCAGGAGCTGGTTCTTTGAAAAAATAAAATAGATAAACCCCTAGCCAGACTTATCAAGAAAAAAAGAGAGTCTACATGCATAAACAGATTCAGAAATGAAAAAGGGAAAATCACTACAGATACCACAGAAATACAAACAATTATGAGAGAATACTTTGAAAAATTATATGCTAACAAACTGGATAACCAAGAAGAAATGAACAACTTTCTAGAAAAATACAACATTCCAAAGCTGACCCAGGAAGAAACAGAAAATCTGAATAGATCAATTACCAGCAAAGAAATTGAATTGGTACACAAAAAACTACCTAAGAACAAAACACCTGGACCAGATGTCTTCACCGCTGAATTTTATCAAACATTTAGTGACGACCTAATACCCATCCTCATTAAGGTTTTCCAAAAAGTAGAAGAGGAGGGAATACTCCCAAACTCATTATATGAGGCTAACATCACTCTAATACCAAAACCTGGCAAAGACACCACAAAAAAAGAAAATTACAGACCAATATCCCTGATGAACATAGATGCAAAAATACTCAACAAAATATTAGCAAACCGAAAAAATACATCAAAAAGATCATCCATCATGATCAAGTGGGATACATACCAGGGATGCAAGGATGGTACAACATTTGAAAATCCATCAACATCATCTACTACATCAACAAAAAGGACAAAAACCACATGATCATCTCCATAGATGCTGAAGAAGCATTTGACAAAAATCAACATCAATTCATGATAAAACTCTCAACAAATGGGAATAGAGGGCAAGTACCTCAACATCATAAAGGCCGTATATGACAAACCCACAGCCAACATTATACTTAACAGCAAGAAGCTGAAAGCTTTTCCTTTAAGATCGGGAAAAAGACAAGGATGCCCACTCTCCCCACTTTTATTCAACATAGTACTGGAGGTCCTAGCCACGGCAATCAGAGAACACAAAAAAATAAAAGGAATCCAGATTGGCAAGGAAGAACTCAAACTGTCCTTGTTTGCAGATGACATGATATTGTACATAAAAAACCCTAAGGAATCCACTCCAAAACTATAAGATCTAATATCTGAATTCAGCAAAGTTGCAGGATACAAAGTTAATACACAGAAATCTGTTGCATTCCTATACACTAACGATGAACTAACACAAAGAGAAATCAGGAAAACAATTCCATTCACAATCACATCAAAAAGAATAAAATACCTAGGAATAAACCTAACCAAGGAAGTGATAGACCTATACCCTGAAAACTGCAAGACACGCTTAAGAGAAATTAAAGAGGACACTAATAAATGGAAATTCATCCCATGCTCTTGGCTAGGAAGAATTAATATTGTCAAAATGGCCAACCTGCCTAAAGCCATCTACAGATTCAATGCAATCCCTATCTAAATACCAACATCATTCTTCAGTGAACTAGAGAAAATCATTCTAAAATTCATATGGAATGACAAAAGACCCCAAATAGCCAAAGTTATCCTGAGAAGGAAGAATAAAGCAGGGGGAATTACACTGCCTGACTTCAAGCTCTACTACAAAGCCAGAGTAATTAAGACAATTTGGTACTGGCACAAGAACAGACCCATAGACCAGTGGAACAGAATAGAGAGCCCAGATATAAACTCAAGCATATATGGTCAATTAATATATTCACACGGGGTGTCTTGTAACCATAATGTTGCTCATGTAATTGTATATTAATAATAGCAAAAAAAAAATCAGTAATGCCCTCCTAAGTTTCTGAATTTGTAACTCTCAGCCACTCCCTAATTCTTAAAGTCTATTTAGTGGGAATCAAGATATATTTTTCCTGTTTTAATTTCTAAAATCTGATGATTTTGTGTAGAACTCTAAAAATTCTTTCTCACACATTAACCACTATATTCCTCCATCCCAATAAATGGAATACTGGACCATTTTGATTACATGTTTAAACCTTCTTTCATGCATGCTCTTCTTTGGTAATCTCATTTTCCCTAACATATGCACCTTTTCTCATCTGGCTTTAGACAGTGATGTGTACGTAACCTCAAGCATCAGACCTGGAAAACATTATTGAGTATTATTTTCCCCTGACCTTCAAAATTAACCAATCTTATGTTCGTGTTTGTTTTACCTCTACAATTTTATATATAGTTGTTTCTGCACAAGGGTGACTCCGTGAGTCCAGGAATTAATCATTTCTCACTTCCTGTTGTAATGCAATAGCCTCCTACTTGGACTTTCAAATTTCCCTAGTGCTCACTTGGAAACCCTTCTCTCCATAAGAAGTAATAACTTCTTGTTAACATTTTCCTCTTATCTCAACAGTACTATGGCAACACTTTTCAAACTGTGGTTAGAATTGATATTGTATAAGAATTACCTATAATGCATGTTAATAATAAGGCAGTAGGGTCCCAGTTAAGAATCCCTGAGAAGGGATCCCAGGGATTTGGATTTAAAATGTGCACACTAAAAATTGATATCTTGGTAAATTATCATTATCCCCACTTCAAATCAACAGTTCCAGAGATGATATGGCTCTGAAAATTCCATGCAGAACATGTTAAAATATTAATTTATATTGATATTTTAATGAATAGAGAATGACAGTAAAATAGTTATTGATATTTTTTACACATATCAAAACAGATCCACATGTGGCCTGTTTTAGATGGCCATACACATGGGCAGTATATGACAGGGTCAATCCCACTGTAAATTTTCTTAGCAGAATATTAGTGTTTCAAAGTTGAAGTGGGTATGTGAATTGCATTTTCCAGTTTAGCTGAACTTATCATTACAAAATAGACAAATGATTTAATAATCTTACACAAAAAAGGCAAATTGGAGATACTTATAATGTGAGTGAAATTAAATGAAAATTTCCCTCTTCCTAAAATTAGCTCTTTTTTCCCATGTTACAAAATAAAAATGACAATATAATCAGATATAAAAGGAAGCTTACCAAAATATTAAACATTTCTAAAAGTCTATTTGAAATGTAGATTTAAATATTTTATTATTAAAGGTGAATATGCTCAAGTGCATATGTTATTTCTTGAGATACAAGTTGATGAAGGCTTCATGATGAGTATGCTCATTACAAAACAACTGTCCAAAACACAAATACAAAAATAGAGTAAATGGAGTTCTGTACATAAATTAATACATTAAACTTTTATTTAAATATATCTCATTTTATCTTTACTTCATTATAAGTTTTTAATCCTTTGTGAAATATGGACTGTTTTCTACTTACATTAGCAGAGCTAGAAATACATTTAATTTATAAATAAATAATATAGCAATATTGGATGCATGTGTGCTCAAGATTTTACTAACATCAGGGTTTGTTCAGATATTTGCCAACCAGTGCTTTACTGTTGTGGCATTGAAACCTTGTTCCTTTGATTTCTTAAACTATTCTACTTTTTGATGACAAATTTGACTTTGGTTATAAATACCTTTTCACCCACTTTTGTAGAAAGATTGAATGAAGCATGAGTTCCTTTGAATTTTAATTTAAAAATGTCAATGATACCACTAATTTACAAATCAAGGTGTTCCACATTTAACTAGCAATATTGAAAGAACTTTATTTTTCTCTGATACTCAATGCTTACCAAAGGCTCAAATGAAAAGAATAATATTAAAGATTTTATGAAGGCTATACACTGTCAATTCAATGAGAATCACTGGGAATCACTCTTTGATTAAGAGTAAGTTTTGAATTAGCCTTCTATAAGCTTAATACTTCTATAGAATCATATTAATTTGATCACCTCAGGATATAGAGGAATCACTTTTACAGAAATGAAATTTGCCATGATACCATAAGCCTATGTTGAATGATATCAAAAAAGAAAAACATGTGACTCTGTTGTTACTCCAAGGATATTTTTGAGGATAATTCCACTGCAATGTACTGTTTTATTATGGTTTACAGGCAACATTTCTCTCTGGTCTCGGTACTAGGAATGGTGATGTTTGTTTTGAAAAATCAATTGCATTAAATTAAAATATATTTTTTACTATATAGTTGTGAATAGAAAAGGCAGGGTACATGGTTACAATGTAGTAGAGAGATAGACAATTAACAAGTAAAAGAAACAAATAATAATAAGTTAATAAGTTGCTGTATGTGGTACAAAGGAAATGAATAGGGTAGAGAAGTTTCCCATCTTTGTTATTGGGCCACATACCTAGTTACTCAGGGAGATAGAAATGCTCTACAAAAGGTAACAATTAGCAGAGAAAGATCAGAAGGTTAGTAAAACATCTTAAATAATAAGAAATTCATTCCTGACAGAGGAAATAGCTTGTGTGAAAGCCCTTCTTTGGAAAAGAGTTAACTGTCATCAGATAATTGAACAGAAATAACTTGTGTTTGGAAGTTTGAAGGAAGAGAAAGAAAGTAGTTGAATCTAAATTTGGGTAGATCAGCAGAAGAAGCCAGAATGCAATGACTTTTATTGCATTTTCTCTTGGTTAGGATTTATTTGCAGGTCAATGTAAAGCCATTGAGGACCTCTGAGCAGAGAATAGCATAATACTAAAACATGTTGCATTATAAGGAACAGATTAGACAAAATAGGCACTTATTCTGGGGAAACCATTAAATAAGTTATTATAGTAATCTACCATTTATTCATTATTTATTCCTGTATAACAAATTACCGCAAACTTAAAAGATTAAACCATTATCTTTCAGTTTCTATGAGTCAGGAATCCTGGCATGCCTTAGCTCTAGACACTCTTTTAAGGGTTCAAGTGGATTAGGTCAATCCTGCTCCAAATGATCACCTTTTGATTAACTCGGAGTCAAATGACAAGGACCTTAATTGCATCTTCAGAATCCCTTCATCTTTTCCACAGACAAAACCTAAGCATGAGGATGATTTCCCATCATATTTATAGGTTCGAACCACGCCCAAAAGGAGAGGCTTGTACAAGGCATGCATATCAGGGAGCTCAAACCTGGGAGGCCATCTGAGAATTTTGCCTACTGTAGTCTACTCTAGCACTCAACAGTTCATTTCTTTCCCACATGCAAAGCATGTTCACTCCCTCACAAGACAACCATGACCTGCGCACCATTTTGGCATCAACTCAGTATCTAAAATCTCCATAAACTCATGAATTCAAAGACCAAAATCTCATCATCTAAATCAGTTGTGGACTAGGCTCCTGGGTGAAATCCACTTGTGCAGATCCTGAGGCAAGATTCCTCTCTATCTGTGGACTTATGAAGCTGAAGAGTCAATTTATATGCCCTCAACACTCTGAATGTTGAGGGGAAAGGCCTAGGGTAGCAGCTGTAGATATTTTACTTCAAAAGAGGAGTAAACAAAGAGTAAGAAAGAGTCACTGGTCCATAATAGTTCTGAAATCCAATGGATAAGGATTGGATTTTTCTTGATTTGGTTTCAATGCCTGGGTATAATCCTCTGAACTCTTGGCTGGGCCCTTGCTTCTGACCTCTGAGGCATCCTCTTTTTTCATGAAAGTTAGGACAGGTTTGTAGGTGCATAGTTTTAACATCCAAATTCTTGTGAGTAGAATTCTGTTGGGTCCAAAAGCCTCCTTTCATTTTGTACCCTCAGTGTATTTTAGTCTGTGGCAATGTTGAAGCTGAAATAAATGTCTCAAAATCTGTGTGAGTCTTGTGTAGGTTTCACTGAATTAGACCAAAGTCACATCATAGATCTTTCTGAGATAATCCTGTTTCTAGCCTAAAATTGTGCTGAAATGGCCAAGGGACAATGCTCTTAAGTGTCTACGGGCCCTATGGTTTGAATAAGATGGTATATAAGGCACATCCTTAATCTGAAAGGAGACTTTCCTATGACTGACTGTTCTGAGCTTTTTATCATTCTGAAGTTTAAACAAAAGATTGTAGTCACACACTGTTTTTTCTCTTTACTACAAATTTTGCTGACATTTCTGATGTTTAGCATATTTATCATCTGGAGAAGTAGAGAATTTAAAAAAATTATCCAGTCTGGTTCATATATGTTTAACAGTGTTTCTATCAATCATTTCTTTCCTATCATATTTTACTACAAACAGGCAGCACCTTTAATATTTTGCTTGATACTCTTCTTAGCTATATACCCACATGTATCACTTACACATTTTGCTTTCTACATAACTGCAGGACACCATTTCACTAGTCTTTCTGCCACAATGCAGCAAGAATCACCAGCAACATGCTCCTCAGTTCCTTCTGAGCCTGCACTGGCTGTGTCTCAAGTCTGGTGAAGGTGATAAAGGCCTTCTAGACTGATTTAGGCTTTCTACATCATTCTTCTCAAAATTATTCCTGTCTTTATCTACTGCCCAACTCCCCACACTGCTCCAATATTATTCGTTATCGATCTTTCCACCTCCAAGTACCAAAATCTGAGTAACAAATTGGTACAAATACAAAAGCCTAAAACTATATACATTTACTATTCAGTATCCATGGGTTATGACCCTGGGCATAGTTTAACTGTATCCTCTGTTCAGCGCCAGACATATGTAGCCAAGGTGTTGGTTAGGGCTTTGATCTCATCTGGGACTGGGTCCTCTTTCTCACTGGTCATTGATAGAAATCAGTTCCCTGTGGTTATAGGCCTGAGGCCCTCAGATCCCAGTGGCTGACCATCAGTCCCCCCACCATATGGCTCTCTTCCCAGCAGGGCAGTTTGCTACCTCAAGGTCAACAGGAGAGTTTCTCTGGTGCTTCTTCTTTCTTACCTCTACATACTCTTTTATAGGGGTTGTCTGATTAGGGTAGACCTTCCCAGGGATATCTTCCTTTTCATTACATTGACATCAGCTGATCAGTCTTTAATTATACTTTTAAAATTCTTTTAGCTTTGCTATATCATGTAACCTAATCACAGTAATGATAATCCATCATATATATATGAATGTTGTAAGTACAAAATATCTTATACTTTATTTCAATATTTCATATTGAAAATGCAAAAATAAAATATTTTATTTATGATGTTATCATCCTCTAGACTTTTATACCAATTGGTGGAAATCTTGGGGTGCCATCTTCAAATTCTATCTACCAAACATGGTATAAAGTTTGTAGTATGAACTAAAATAGTCACAGATGATATGGAGAGACACTGACAGTTTTTATGATACATTTTAGAGGTAGATATGAGAGAACTTATTGGATGGATGGGATGTGAGGGATGAGAGAGAAAGAAAAATCAAAGATGATGACAGTGTAAGTAAGACCACCACCCACTTAGCTTCAGTTGTAATGCCACAACTAAAATAGCACAGAGACTATTTTAACAGACTAGACCACATCTCTCCCTGTCTAGCACACCTAGTTTTACATTAAGGTGATAGCTCTCTTCCTGGAGCAGGTCCTCTATCTAAATTCTTTTTTGGGCAGTAAAGGTGGGGACTTCAAAGTTTCTTCATCAGCTCATAGCTCGTAATATTGTAATACCTTCATATGGTAACAAATGGTGACTACACTTATCATGGTGAGCATTTAATGATTCATTTAAATGATAAATCACTAAGTTGTCCATCTGAAACCAACACAATATTGTATATAAACTTTACTCCAATAAAAAAACATAAAATGTGTAAGTTAGTTTATAGCTTGCAAATGCTACTCAATCATGTAAATAGATGTGTGTCTATTTTTACACTCATTACGAGAACATTTGGAGAAATGTTTTAGTCACCATCTGCCAAGTAAGAGTGCCGTCCTAGAATCATTTTTGTTTTTCTTGTTCAAATATTATTATTCCTTTGTATCTTCCTGCCTTTATATTTCACTGTTGTCCTGATTTTCTCAAACTTTTAATATTATCTTAATAGTATCTATCTCTCAGTGTGATCCACCACTACAAGATGCCTTAATTTGTGTTTAGAATAAGGGAGTATATACTGTATATACTATTGGGGAGGAAGAAATTTTCTCTACCTCTTGAGGTTCTTATAGCTGGTTTAAAAATCAACTTGACATGAGACAGATTAGCAGAAGAAAAAAAACAAACTTTAGTTATGCAAGTACAGGGAATCCATAGACATAGATTTCAAAGACAGGAGGTTGAGGTATATATGTCATCCTGAACCAAGGAGAAGGGGGTAGGAGACTAAGACTTCAGAGGAAAATGAAGGCAATTCACAGGAATATGGAAGAATGAATGTTTGGCAAACAAATGTTTGCTGGCCACACAGAAACAATGGGGCACAGAAAATAATTTTAACAGACTGGACCACATCTCTCCCTGTCTAGCACACCTAGTTTTACATTAAAGTGATAGCTTTCTTCCTGGAGCAGGTCCTCTATCTAAATTATTTTTTGGGCAGTAAAGGTGGGAAGGTCAAAGTTTCTTCATCAGCCTTTTGGACCTTGAATGTTTTTAGCTCTGAAATAATCTGCATGTCACAGTGGCACATCTTGGGACAGCCTGCCTTTGGCCTCTACAATACAAAGGAATAAGTATACTGCTTTATATATATAAATACTGGTTTATATACATGTAAACATTAGACACATCTTTCAGTGTTTTTTAATAATCTCCAGCTTGCTTGTTGCATCCCCTTCTTCAACCAACTACCTTAATTATGAAATTCACTCACTTAAATACACATGTAACTCACCAGCATGCTTGGAGATTTTTCATCCACTTGTTTATTATATAGTATTTCTTTCATCTGTGACATATTCACTCATTCTGTTTCCTCCTCCTGAAAATTTCTTTTCATTATTTAAGGCACAGCTCAACCATAGACATTCATGTTCTCAAATTCACTGACATTTTTCAACCCTCTTTCTTCTTGGTATTCAACAGAGTTCAACATTGTTAATTAGTCCCCTTTACTTCACATGCTATTCCATTGGCTATCATGGCTTATGTATTTTGTTTCACATGGCTCATACTATTTTCATTTTGCTTTTATATTTTGGCAACTAGTTCTCTGTCTGTTTAGACATCTTTTCTTTTTCTAACCAGCCATCATATGTGGGAATTTTTTTTTTTTTTGCAATTAGGCTTCATCAACTATCTTCATCTCTTATTAGATAATCACTTACATTAATTTATTCCTGTGGTTTCAAATGCCACTTGTACATGGATGGCTCACTATATCTTTAGCCTACACAACTGCTTCAAATTATAAGCCTGGATAACCAACTATCTGTATAACAACTCAAATTAAATATGTGAAAGCCATTTGAAACTTAACCTGCTTCAAAAGTAAATTTCTAATTCCTTACCTTCATCCATTAAGTTAAATTCTTTTCTGCTATCCATCTCTTAGTGAATTTCAGTCCCGTTTGTCTAGCAATGCAAGTCTGAAACCTATGAATCATTTTCAGCACCATCTCTCTCATCTCTACATCCCAATATATTCCAAATTCTGTCATTACCTTCTTCTAAATCTGTTACAGATTCCTCAAGTCCAGTCCTAATGTCCTTTTCCAAACCATCATAATCTCTCACATGACCAAGTAAAGCATGTGTTAGATGGTTTCTCTTTTGCCTCTTTTATCCTTCTCCACTCTGTTTGCTACATTGCAAGGTAGTAGTAATATGTTAAAAAGAAAGACACTTTGGTCACATTTAAAATGGCTTGACTTCCCATTGCCTTCATGATGAAGACAAATCTCTGTAATGTGCTATTTAAGGCTACATAATCTACACTTTAACTACCTATCTACCTGCATCTTTGACTATGCTTTCTGTACATTGCAAGCACTTTGTTTCTTTCTTAGCATTGTACCTATCCACATGGTACTATCTTTGTTTACAATACTTACTTTCACAACCCCACCCCTTTCATCTGGTTATATCCAGCTCTTCTTTCAAATTTTAATTTGATTATTCATTCCCAAGGGCGGTCCTTTCTGATATATCTGATTAGACTATTGTCCTTACTATAGGAAAGAGTAATTTTGGGCTCACTTCTGCAGCCACAGGGTATATTTGTGTCAGGCACACAAAAGATACACAATAAGTACATGCCCTGTGAATAATTAATCTCTCATAAAACTATGCCCCTCTCCTTCATTGAATGCATATTAATTCTAATTGTGCAGTTACTAATATGATTCTTTAATCAATGTCTGTCTTTCCCCATTCAATAATTAGCTCCACGTAGATAGGAACTGTGTCATTTATTGTGCCAGCAACAAATACAGTATTTACTCTGAGTAAATATTTTACACATAATATTAAATGAATAAATCATGCCTGAAAAAAAAGAAGTGTGAAATATTCTTATGGAGTTATTTATGTATTTTCTTATATTCAGACAAGAAGTCCAGAAATCCAAGTTAGACTGGAAGATTTTTATAAGGTTTTCAATAATGTAAAGAAATAGATCAAGCTGGAAAACCTAGAAGAAATGGACTTCTTAGAAAAATACAACCTTCCAAAACTGCCCAAACAAGAAAGAGAAAAACTAAACAGACCAATCACCAGCAACGAAACTGAAGTGGTAATCAAAAAACTACCCAAGAACAAACCTCTGGACCAGACGGATTCACCTCTGAATTCTACTGTTATACAGAAGAAATAACACCCATTGTCCTTAAAGTTTCCAAAAAATAGAAGTGGAGAGAATACTTCCAACTCATTCTATAAAGCCAGCATCACTCTAATACCAAACCTGGCAAAGACCTCACCAAAAAAGAAACTTACAGACCAATATCCCTGATGAACGTAGATGCAAAAATACTCAACAAAATATTAGCAAATCGAATTCAAAAATACATCAAGAGGATCATACACCATGATCAAGTGGGATTCATCCCAGGGATGCAAGGGTGGTACAACATTCGAAAATCCATCAACATCATCCACCACATCAACAAAAAGAAGAACAAAAACCACATGATCATCTCCATAGATGCTGAAAAAGCATTTGACAAATTTCAGCATCCATTCCTGATTAAAACTCTCAACAAAATGGGTATAGAGGGCAAGTACCTCAACATCATAAAGGCTATATACGACAAACCCACAGCTAACATCATACTTAACAGCGAGACGCTGAAAGCTTTTCATCTAAGATCAGGAACAAGACAAGGATGCCCACTCTCTCCACTGTTATTCAACACAGTACTGGAGGTCCTAGCCACGGCAATAAGACAAAACAAAGACATACAAGACATCCAGATTGGTAAAGAAGAAGTCTAATTGTCACTATTTGCAGATGACATGATATTGTACATAAAAAACCCTAAAGACTCCAAAACTACTAGAACTAATATCTGAATTCAGCAAAGTTGCAGGATACAAAATTAACACACAGAAATCTGTTACATTCCTATACACTAACAATGAACTAACAGAAAGAGAAATCAGAAAAACAATTCCATTCACAATTGCATCAAAAAGAATAAAATACCTAGGAATAAACCTAATGAAGGAAGTGAAAGACCTGTACTCTGAAAACTACAAGACACTCCTAAGAGAAATTAAAGAGGACACTAACAAATGGAAATGCATCCCATGTTCTTGGCTAGGAAGAATAAATATTGTCTAAATGGCTATACTACCTAAAGCAATCTACAGATTCAACCCAATCCCTATGAAAATACCAACAGCTTTCTTCAATGAACTGGAACAAATAATTCTAAAATTCATATGGAACCACAAAAGACCCCAAATAGCCAAATCAATCCTGAGAAGGAGGAATAAAACAGGGGGAATTAAGCTCCCTGACTTCAAGCTCTACTACAAAGCCACAGTAATCAAGACAATATGGTATTGGCACAAAAACAGACCCACAGACCAGTGGAACAGAGTAGAAAATCCAAACATTAACCCAAACATATACAGTCATTAATATTTGATAAAGGAGCCTTGGATATACAATAGGGAAATGACAGCCTCTTCAGCAGCTGGTGTTGGAAAAACTGGACAGCTACATGTAAGAGAATGAAACTGGACTACTGTCTAACCCCATACACAAAATTCAACTCAAAATGAGTTAAAGACCTGAATGTAAGTCATGAAACCATAACACTCTTAGAAAAAAATATAGGTAAAAATCTCTTGCACATAAACATGAGCCACTTCTTCATGAACATATCTCCCCAGGCAAGGGAAACAAATGCAAAAATTAACGAGTGGGACTGTATCAAGCTAAAAAGGTTCTGCACAGCAAAGGACACCATCAATAGAACAAAAAGACATCCTATAGTTTGGAGAATATATTCATAAATGACATGTCAGATAAGGGGTTGAAATTCAAAATATATAAAGAACTTATGCACCTCAGCAAACAAAAAGTAAATAATCCAATTAAGAAATGGGCAGAGGACATGAATAGACACTTTTCCGAAGAAGAAATTCAGATGGTCAACAGGCACATGAAAAGATGCTCCACATCGCTAATCATCAGAGAAATGCAAATTAAAACCACAATGAGATATCACCTCACACCAGTTAGGATGGCCAACATCCAAAAGACAAACAACAACAAATGTTGGCGAGGATGTGGAGAAAGGGGAACCCTCCTACACTGCTGGTGGGAATGCAAATTAGTTCAATCATTGTGGAAAGCAGTATGGAGGTTCCTCAAAAAACTCAAAATAGAAATACCATTTGACCCAAGAATCCCACTGCTAGGAATTTACCTTAAGAATGCAGCAGCGCAGTTTGAAAAAGACATATGCACCCCTATGTTTATTGCAGCACTATTTACAATAGCCAAGAAATGGAAGCAACCTAAGTGTCCATCAGTAGATGAATGGATAAAGAAGATGTGGTATATGTACACAATGGAATATTATTCAGCCATAAGAAGAAAACAAATCCTACCTTTTGGAACAACATGGATGGAACTAGAAAGTATTATGCTCAGTGAAATAAGCAAGCCGAAAAAGACAGGTACCAAATGATTTCACTCATATGTGGAGTATAAGAACAAAGAAAAAACTGAAGGAACAAAACAGCAGCAGACTTCCAGAACCCAAGAACGGACTAATAGTTACCAAAAGGAAAGGGACTGGGGAGGATGGGTGGGAAGGGAGGGATAAGAGGGAATAAGGTGCAGTACGATTAGCAGATATAGTGTTGGGGGGCGCACGGGGAGGGCTGTACAGCTCAGAGAAGAGAAGTAGTGACTCTGTAGTATCTCGCTACGCTGATGGACAGTGACTGCAATGGGGTTGGTGGGGGGGACCTGATGAAGGGGTCTAGTTTAATCAGCATAATATTGCACATGTAATTGTAGATTAATAATACCAACATAAACTATAAAAAAAAGAAATAGATCAGATGTTCTTTTACTCCAGTTGTTAAGAGTTATCTATATCTCAAGTCTCTCAAATGAAAAATTGCCCAGAGAGCTTAAAAGTGACTAAAATACTGATATTATCATATGATGAAAGAAGAAAGCTTAATATTCAAACAAGAATTTAAAAGCATATGTTAGAAAAACGAATACAAAATTTTAATGGATTTGTGATAGGGATTTCCAAGCAAGCATCATTTTAATAAGCTCTCTTCTCTCAATTGTTGTAAGTATTGTTAGAGAGACATTGAGAGAAGAGGAGAGGGAGGTGGAGAGAGAGAAACAGAGAGAGAAGGGAAAAAAGAAGGAAAGGTCACTCCTGGTATACATTTGCATAGAATTCAGCTAAATTTTACCTTGAATAAGGAAAAATTCATCCTTAATGACCAATTCTATTACCAGGGGGAACATAGGCAAGAGAAGTATCTGACTCAATAATTGTTAAGGGAAAGCTAGCAGCACGCATGATTAAATAAATTGTACAGCCATAGAAGAAGCTCAGCAGACTTATAGACAGAGGAAGTAAATATTTTGGCAAAAATGTCTAGTGGCTGATTTTTATGAAACCCCATGCCATTCTCTATTAAATGAGGATAAAATGATAAAATCAGGGTTAGTCACCTTTATTTTTCTACATTCAGCTAAATAGTACAGGTTAGAAATTCCTCCTAATTCCTTGAAGAAAAACTAAATTGTTTTGCTTTTACACAAGAAATCTGTTTTTCTTTCTCTACAACTGCACTGGAAATAATAAATTTAGTAATAAACTCAGTATCATGTTCCTTCAAACTATGTCTGTCTTAATATAGGTAATGAGTTTCTTCTACCCTCCTGATCCAAAATACTGTTCTTTAAGCACTGAGAGTTTAACAAGAAGGTGTAGTGTCCCTGTTTGATTTTCCTTCCTTTGCAAAAATAGCACTTTCATTTTACCTAAATTCAAAGCAAAAATATTGCCTATTGTACATTACTTATTCATTTACTTATTTATTTTTCATATAAATATATACTATGTAACTATCTTATGAAGTTGAAGATAATGCGATCAAAAAGTGGTGTTAAAATATCCACTGAATTTGAGGTGAGAAGTGGTTTTAGTGTGGGAGAGATAAGTAGGACTTGAAGTTTTGTAAATGGAGCATCTGCATGGGTTTCCATTGGGTTGAATGGTATAAGGTGTTTGAGTGAGTAATAATGAAACAGGACATGAAGTCACCTCTGAGGCCATTTAAGTGGGTTGCTCAATAGACAATAGGTTGCAGATATCTGGAAACCACTGACTAAGGAGGCAGGGAGAAGTTTTTAAGAAATCTATGTATGGCAGTGCTTAAAGAACATGGGATCAAGTAGTGTTACAGAAAATTCAAGTAAGAAAATAATTAATCTGCTGGATTTAGAAATTTGATGTAAAAACGTTAGCAAGTAATTACTGATCTAGTGATACAGTATCTTTGAGCAGAAAGAATGGAGGCAATGAGGATTTAAGATGCAACAGTGGGGCTACAACCAATCAGTAATTCAGTCCAGTTGTCCAAAGTTATTGACAGTCTGAGGAGGCTAACCTATACAAAGAGAAAGAGAATCAGATATGCAAATAAAAGATGGAGATGTGGAATACTTATGAGTGAAACAATTCAAAACAAGACCAATGGAAGAGAATACATCATTTCATGTTTTGATGTGACAAAGCTGCAGCAGTTTTTATAGATTATGTGTGCTGCTGGGAAAGGATGGGAGAAACAGTAGTATTACCTAACCCAGTTTCCACAGAGGGAAAATATTAACCTAATGTTCAGTTAGACAATTCTATTCCTTTAAGTACATATTTGTAACAAATTCTTCCTATTACTGTCCAGTATTGATTTCAGAGTATAGTGTACTCATGCTTACTTGCTCTGAAGTCTGGCTTGACTCAACTACCTACCAGCTGTGTGAATATGGGGAGGATATTTAACCTCTCTAAGTTGTCATTTCCTTATGTGGGAAACAGGGATATTGCAATACATGCCTAAAGATTTTGGGGAGATAAATTGAGATGATTCAGAGTAAGTCCTTAGTACATAGTAAATATATATATATATATATTTTTAATTGTTGTAAACCCTACATTAAACCAAGTAGGTACTTTGTTGTTTACTTGATCATTACTATTTTCTCAAGAATGTTTTTTGCATATTTGAAGTCACATCTGGATGTCTGAATTTTTTGAAAATTCTTTAAGAATCTAGTGCAAATTCAGGATTGTAAATAACTGTACCAGTTAGGTTATCCTGGTTGGATATGTGGCCGGCTGGTTAGTCTAGAACAGGCTCTCCACCTTGCTTTATACCTTAAGAAACAAAGGGCAGGTAACCCATATTTATTTGTCAATTATAATGTTCCAGACATACTAGATGCTTTTCAAGTTGTATCTCATTAATTCTCAGAACAAACCTATCATTAATTTTTGTTACTCTATTTTAAACATGAGGAAATTAAGGCTATGAGATATGAAATAAATTCACAAGTTCAATTTTTACCTTTGAGTCTTAGATTAGGATAGTAATCAAGGTAAAGCCAAATAATTCCAAATGTAAGTGGCTGAGCTCAAATTCCAAGTCATCACCACTTCCACTGTAATATTCCTCCTCCTTTAGTAATTCCCTTACTTTCATTTGAATGGATAAAAGGGTAATCGGAAAATACATTGATGATAAAAAAGCCTTTCACTTGAAAGGTTTGCTAAAGGTAGACAAGATCACTTAATCAGATGACAATCTTGTTAAAGGACTGGAACACACTAGTATGTAGAGGTGCTCTGCCTCCATTATATGTCTTCTATAAAATTATGATATTTGTTATGGAGAAACAATGCTCTTTGGCATCTACTGTCAAGTGTTTCCTTCCATTATTTAATTTGGACCTGTCACATCACAAGCAAGTTATCCAAACATCTCTTTGTGTGGGAGTTATTATATTTTCTCAGATATACCAGGATTTAAAGAGATTGGCAGAACAATTCATAGAGAAAAAATTCACAGCATGTTGTATTTTTTTTTCTTACAGTACCCTTAATAATTATCATGAATTCTATACACACAGCCAACATGCTTTGAACTCCAAAGGAGAGTGCGATCTAAACTTATATGTTTCAGCCAGTTAAATCTCCACTATATGTTCTCAATCTAAACAAATATAATGACTTTATAGACATCATTTGCACTTAGTGTCATAATTGTTCCTGATTTCCTAACAAATTCACTTGTTTTAACTTGTTAAGTACAAGTAATATTTGGAGGCAGAGTATTAAACTAGCATAACACATTTCAAAATAAGATAAAAAGTAATAGTGTAAGGTGCCAAGATTAGCAATTTAATAACATATCAACTTAAACATTCAATAAACATTGCTTTTCAAAATAGTTACTTTAGAAAATTATTATTTGGCAAATATTTATTTAGTGTTTACCATAAGCAAGGCTATATATTTTAGCGCTTAGCTGGTAGTGTCTTTCATTTGTATTTATCTGGTTTATGACTTTAATCCCTGCTAATTTTTATTCTTAGCAGAAAAAAATTAATGGAATGGTAAACTGAAGTTTCAATGTACTTGTATGGATGCAGAATATTGTCATGCATTTTTAATCTAGAATTAAGTAGGTACTTCATAATTACTTGTGACATTATGGAATAGGTGAACATATTTTATATTCTTGGAAGGCCCAAGAAAGGTGAACTTAACCTAAATATCAAGATTTCTCTGAAAATTCATATTTCATCTAGCACAAGGAGGTAAATACATACTTAGTACATCAAATACTTTGAATCAGTGTTTTCCACAATTTGAATATGTTCCTCTCAAAATATGCATAATAGATAACAGCACATGGTACCAAAACCACAGACTAAAGAACAGTGAATCACACACTGAAGTAATTCCTCCCTTTTACATTATCTCCCATTTTATGAATTCCCTTAATAAACAAATATTTATTGAAGAACTGATAATTGTTGAACATTATTATAGTTGTTGAGGCTACACCTTTAAGAAAAATAAGGCCAATAATATTTGGGAGGGGTAAAAATGAACAAGGGAAGAAATAATAAATATCCTATTAATGAATATGAAAAAGGAGAGAGATAGCCACAAGCTAAGAGCAATCCATGGACAATGGTAATTGAAATAAATGTGATAATGTTTTGTGTTCAGAGTTAACTTTAATTTATAGCCCCAAATATAATTTTTCTCTTTATGGTAGCAATTCATAATTTAAAATTTTTTAATTTATGTTAAATTTAAAATTTAAATTTAAAAATAAAATGTTAACTAAGCAACATGTAAGTGGTGAGTGGATGTAGCAAACATGACATGCTGGCATGTTTTATACTATTAGAAACCACAAGTTAAAATTCTCCATTAATATACATTTTTTTTAAAACGACATAATGTTGGGAGAAAGGAAAGATCATCAGTACAGTAGAGGAATAAAAAATTAATCAAGAAAGAATAAACTCTAGAAGACATATTTGACATTAGTTCTGGCCAATAGATGTTTGAGTAGCTTCTTATGAAATGTATGAGTTTGCTTGGAAAAAGAGACCTCTCCCACTAAAGAAGCTAATAATTTCCTGTGCTTATATTCCAAGACTCCCTTACAGCTAGGATGCAGGCTTTGCCCATCAGATGCACTCATGATCTGTAAAATAGGGAGCTAGACATAAAAAATATAGGCACAATGGGGAATTATCTTGGGCAGTAGTGAGGAATCCTGCAGTTTCTCGTGGGATCCAGTGCATAGAGCCAGAGGTGTGGACTGTCATACTGCACGTCCTGTGATGCTCTCATAGGTCTGTAGCATGATTTGGGGTATTTTTTCTAGCTCTGTAGCACCACACCTCAATAAAATTAATTATTCAAAATAATTGTAATACATTTTTTTTCTGTTTAAAGCAACCATAATAGTTTCTGTTGCTTGCAATGAAAAACTTGGACTGACACCAAGATATATAATGGAAAAGAGTAAACGTTTATTACCCTGTTGCCTACTTCAGTCCTTGGCAGAGTAACTATTCAATAAATATTACATGAATGAATAAAATATGCAAGGTAAAGAGTATAGTTTTCCTATATTCCAACCTAGAGAAAATTATTCCCATATGGACCCCTTTGCTTCCCATTTTCTTTTCTCCGTTTTCTTTAACTTAGATTTGGAAAGATTAATTTTTTATAACATTAGTAACATGATCTGCTTTGAAAAACTTCAGTAGTGATAATGATTGACAATATAATACTGACATGAATTTCAGCTACTTAAGAATGTATGGTAGAAATGTTCATGGTAGTTGAAAACACATTAAACAATAATTTAGGATAAATATGAAAGCAGTTGTAAAATCAGAAAACAAAACTGTAGTTTAATATGGAAATTATAGTTTGGTAACAACAATACTTAAACTCGAAGCCATGGGAGTGTAAAGAACTTTCCCGTTTTTCACTAGAAAGAGATTAATTTTGTCATTCACTGAGATTGCAGGGTACTGTACCTCAAGAAAATAAAGAACTTGAGAGATGTACTAAGAAATGTGGAGAAAGGTAAATTATTTGAACTTCTTTCCAGAATAGAAACTGAAAGATCAAATGAATATCTTGATATGTAATGTAAGTCCAAATAGAGACCATAAATTCTCATGAGATGCAAATAGTTCATTTACAATGCACATGCTATGCTAATATCAGGAAATGTCCAAATTACAAAGGATTATTGGGTTTTCTCATTATGGTTAGTCCGTTCAGGGGCCTGAATGTTGATATTTTTCTTAGTCTTGATCCTTAAAGCCATTTCCAAAGCATATCTTTATCTTTCTCCTTCAAAACCCAATTACATTGAAAAATGGACCATCAGCTTTTACCAATGACAACTGATTCTTGTAGGTATCAACAAATCTCCTGGTAACTACTTCTCATTCACTCGTGGCTTTGACAAGTGACTGTGTTTTTCCACAACTGTTATTTTCATTATCACCAATGAGTTAAATATACCCAGACTCTCACTTCATTGACATTCTTATTCCTAACAGGAACACATTTTTCAAACACATTTCTGCCAACCACTGTCTTAATTGTGACTTTATTCCTTATTTTTTCTTTCCCCTACTCCATCACTGTCTCTTTGTCTTTCTATCTGTGTGTGTGTGTGTGTTTATCTGTCTCTCTCATTTTCTCTATTAATCTCTTCTCTCTCTTATTTCATCATATAGACTTGGCAAAATCATACCCTGGTTAATTTTCACTTCTCAACTACTCCATGCCCACACCATTGTATTGTGGAGGGAAAAAAAGCCACAAGCATACAAATTATTTCCATTTAAGTGAATGTCAACAGATCTCACATAGGCAATTAATTATACTCTATTATGCCATAATTAATAATAGGACTATGACATTGCCCTATTATTAGATCAGCTTCTAATCTAATTTACTGTTTCCTACACTTTCTTTTCTCATCAAACTTTCCACACATCCTCCCACATCCTCACTCTTAAAAGATGGCCTTGTATCCTATTATACTAAGAAAACTAGAGTATCCATAAAATTCAGAAGATATCCACAAATCCCCACTGCTACATATACCCACCAACAAGCTTTGGGCTCTTATACTAGTCATTTCATCCTGATAATATACATGAGGTGTCCTTGCATCTGAAGTCGGTACAATTTTTGCAATACATCCCATTACATTTCACTCTTTCAGGGATCATGATCTGGGAATTCCCAAGCCCCTTCTTTCCTGCAGCATAATTTTTCCCAAACTACTATTTACTATCATAAAAGCATGAAGATTGCCTTAATTTCTTTTAATTTAAAACACAAATTCTCTCTTGATCCCCCTTCTAATTCTAGTCATCATTATTTTTACTCCTTCTCTAAGAATCATTTATATTTGGGCATCCGATTCTTCTCCATCTGTTCTTTCTTAAAGACATCCAGTCTATTCAAGTTTTGTTTCCAAAATTCCTCAATACTGTATTTTCAAGGTCACATGAATGAATTCACATAATTCCCACCTTCTCTCTCCTCCTGGAAATACATGTCCCACTGAACTTACAGGATTATATGCTGTATTGACCAGAGCTAACTAGAGAAGCAGAATCAGCAGGAGACATTTACTAATAAATGCATAGCAATAAAATTGCTTACATGATTGTGGGAGCTGGTGAGGCAAGTCCCAAATCCATATAGCAAGGCAGTCAGGAAGGGTAGTTTGGAACTTATGGGCTTGGGCCTCTGCTCTCCAGAGAAGGGTTTTCTTCCTCAGGGAAGCCTCAGCTCTTGTTTTTTAAGGCTAATCAACTGGTTAAAATAGGTGCATCCAGAATGTCTAGAAAAATCTCTCTTACTTAAAGCCAACTGATTATGGGCTTTTGTCACAAAATACCTTCACAGCATCACCAAGATTTATTTGGTAGAATAACTGAATTGTAGTGTAACCAAGACAACACATTGTAAGACCATCATAACCTACCCATGTCAACTTGGTGTACATACAATCTCTGCAAGCCACTCTTAATCTCCACATAAGGACAATCATCAAGTCATACTCTTGCCTCACATGACTTTTCTGCTTACAACTAAAAATACACTAATCATTTCCTGAAAAGAGGAAGCAATTTCCATAGGTGATGTTCTCTCTTCATCTATGTGTAAATACTGTGATACAAAATTAACTATTATCAATGCAGTTTATGCTAAATGATAAGAGCATTAGAGATGGAATAAAACCGAACTGTTTGGTTCATTTGTGTACAAATGTATTCACAACAAAATAAGGATGAAATAACCATACTTATTATGGTTTTCTTTTTTGCAATTGATCACACAGTCATAGCTTACTATTTATAACTATCTTCTTACACTACCAATTCCATATCCACCTTGTCCTCAACAAGCATTTTAGCTAGACATGGCTCTTTGCCTGATAGGGTGACCCAAATGTTCATTTCTAAATGGAATACATGTATGATATGAAAACTTGAAGAAAAAAGGGGGGAAAAAGCAAAACACACTAATCACTTTCATTATTATAGAGACAACTGCCCAAAATATTAGAAAACTAATTCCAGCAATGTGTGAAAAGGCTGATATATCATAATGATTTGTGGTTTTAATACCATTATGCAAGAATGGTTAAATATCTGCAAGCCAATCATTAAAATGACTTGTTTTAATAGAGTGTATACAGTGGTAAGTCACCTAAGTACATCCATCCCCCAAGCTGAAGCACTCATTTAGCCAGCTTCTGGAAGGGTTGATGGCTGACAGATCTTAGCTGTCTTCTTGAATGGAATTGCATTTGTCTGAAGAGATCCATGGTATCCAAATCCCATTTTTTGAGGCATCCTGAATCCTGTGTCACTTTGTCTCAGTTCCAGGAAAATTCATAATGCCATTACAGTTCCATAGTTTCCCATGGGATGTGTGTACCCTGTTTTCCCTGTATTGCAGCTCAAATCCACCCACTGTCCAATCCCTACTTTCTTTACTTGTCCACAGGTTTGGATCCTCAGAACATTTCCTTTAAAATGCTCTGCATGCAAACTTTATCTCAAAATATGTATCCTGTAAGATCTATACTGTGACATTACATTAACAAATAAATATCATATGATATTCTCAACAGATTCTTAAAGTGCAGGTGATACAAATTCAACATGCATTCTTTCATATTGTCTCCAAGGAAACAAGAAATAGAGGGGTGTATCTAAAGATTAAGTGTATGTACAGAAAACTAAAGGAAAGTCATATAGGAACAAATATTTCTTAAAAGCTTACCTCTGGTATCTAGTTACAATTGCCCACTAATACAAATTGTATTCCACGTTGTACTAACATAAATGTCAGCAAATAAGACATTCCACCATTTGTAGTTTGGTTGCTATCTGTTCTTATTGCTGAAGCTTCATCCTGCATTTATCCTTTCTACTTTGATTTTTCTGACTTTAAGACAAAGTCCCATAGCAGAATAACCCAAGTACAAAAGTATAAAATATTTAAGAATTTTTTTGCCTATTATAAAAATAATTTCTCCAAAATTATAATAATTCTATTTATACCTTTACCCATTAAAAAAATCTTAATATGTCTAATTTACTATGTGTGAGAGTATACTGATAAAAACTTTCAGGAGGGAAATTTAGCAACACATACGGAAACCCTCTGTATAATCAATATCCTTTGAATCTACAATTTTACAAATGTGTCCTAAGATAGGAAAGTATTTTAAAATGTGCAATTTGTTTTTCTGTATGGAACTTCAACCCTTCATTGGTCTGTTGAGCATATCTTCTAACAAACTTCTTTAAGCCTATAGTCATCCTCTGTGCTGACACAGCACTTACTCTAACTGTTGAAACTATTAGTTTACATTTATTAAATACTTTTTCTATGCTTATAATATTTTGAGCAGATTTTACTCAAGTTATTGTTTATTCATGAAAAAACTTATGATAAGGTAAAGACTTTCCATATTTTATCATTGATTCAGTTATTATTTAGGACAAAGAAACAGCTCAAGTTCATGCAAGGAAGTAAGGGTGTCAAGATTCAAACCCAGGCTGATTGAGTTAAACAGTTTCATCAGTAAGTAATGTAAGTTTGTTATGACCCCAATACTAAAATTATATTAAGTTCTCTCAAATATTTAGGGATAAGGAATGTAGAAAAATCTTCAAAAATTAACCTCAGAATTTCAGTATTCACATGATTAGTTTTGTACTATCCTACCTGTTAAAATATTTTTTGAAATTACTTGGGATTATAAATGTCTAGCTAGCTACACTGTTATTGTATTTTAAATGGGTAGAAGTATAGCCTTATTGAAGTGAGAGCAGAGATACTTTATAGAAATAACTGACTCCAAGTATGAATATTAGATAAAGTAGACAGTCTGGTCAGATGGGAATATGAGTTATCGTCTCTGGACAGTTCTTTGCAAATGCTTGTGATGATAATATATGAATCTTAATGATGAAAGACTCAGGTAAGTATATTTTTCATTTGTATCTGACCCAATCAATTAGATCAAGGAAGACTGCATAGGCCAGTTTTTCAATTAATGTTGCATTTTAAATTACACAAATAGCAAATGCGGGAAAAATAATCCTGTGCTTTTATAAAACATTGGAAGCACTTTGACAGGAAACAGGATTATATGAAGAAATGAATGAATATTTATGGGGAAATTATCTACTTAATATGGAGAGATTTAAGTTATTTATCAAGAAATCACTCATACCGAGAACTGTAAGGGAAGTTTAAAATGTAAATCAAAATACATAGGGATATGAATCATTATTTTTTAGAAGACTATTTCAGTAGAGCAACTAGTAGAAATGACGTATTTTATTTGAGCCGTGGATTCTAAGAGTTCCAGGATGTAGCTAAATAAGAAATGAGAAGGATTTGTCTTTATGTAATGTTTAAAGATTGTCACTGTGGAGACTGTGTTGAGCCCTAGGCAGTGATTTTGAGAAGAAAGAGATGTGTTTTATTTACCACATGTGTACTGATGTCTAGAGTGAACTACTTTTCCAAGCTAAACAACAATATTCCTTAGTTCCATAGTTCTTAATATCTTGTAGTGCTCTCACACACATGTTCCTTAAATGCTAGGATTTTCTTTCTCATTCACATGTAGAAATCTAGCAAACCCTCATTCCTTGGCAGCTGTGTAATAGTTTAAACTCTGAGGTCTCTGCAAAAGAAGAAAAAAAATACTGAGAAAAAATCCTCATTCTGATTGCCAGCCAAATCTCCAGAAGAAGACACTTTTTACCTTGCTTTACCTTGAAGCAATTGAGTCTGCTTGCCCTCAAATGATAGCAATAGAATCATTTTCCCTATACAATCCTGGCTGTAACTATAGTTACACAAGAATGTCTAATTCCACATAGGAGCCAACAGTGGGTTATCAGCTCAAATTGTGTGGGTCCCATGAGTCCATAGTTCAAACAAGGAGGGTTAATGCAAAGTTTCCAGAATGCTAAATAGAAATAATAAAAACATTAGAGTTGGGTACTAATTCATAAGCTCATGTTCCCTTGATTATCAGGAAAAATTCTTCATGTGACAAAAAGAATTGTCCATATATTTAAAACCTTGATATTGGAGAGTTAGAGATCAGAGGGATTGAAAGCCAAAAAAGGAAAAGAAAAGAAAGGAATGAAAGAAAAAGAGAATAGAAAAATAAAATAAAATCACAGGTTGCAATGAAGTCAGGTTTTGAGTCAGGGTAAACATTAGAAATGGGCAGGTAGATGGCTATTTTCCACTGCTGGAATTTTATAAAATTCTAGCCTTTGTTGCTTGGACAAATTAGCTCCATTTAAGTGGTCAAGGGAGGATATATTTGGCTAGATGATTGCTATTTCATACAAGAAAATATATGATTTCTGGTAAAAAAAAATAGGATGCTGCAATTCATCATCTTGGATTATGTAGATTTGGAGAAAAGCTTCTATGGAGTGGAAGCAAACGTTGTCAAATCATAAAAAGAAGTGTGATTGAAAAACATCAAGATAGACAGTCACACATATCCAATCCTACATAGGTTGCCACTTCCTTAGGGATTACCAGTTTGTGGTAAATGTCAGTATATAAAATGAAAAGAAACGACTTTCAATTGTTTTCCAAGTTCAGTTATTTCCAGTTTGCAACACCCAGTATGGTTTGGGTAAGAAGGCAAAAGAAAATTGAACTTCTCAGAGGGAATCTAAAATGTTCTATCCATGACTGATATTCAGATATCAAGATCACCTAACTATATTTTGATGCTAAAAATTAAAGTTACATTCAAACTTATATGGTGCTTTAACTATTTGATTTAATTTTTTAAGTGCACTCAACTCCATGAAAGTAATGATCTCCTTAGGAATCTGGCTGCATAGTTGTCTGGCTTTAGTAAATGTTTTCAGCAGGGACAGCCAATTACAGGTTAATGAATTAGAAATCTCTAATTTATCCGAGGCCATTATGTAAGTAAATGATATTAGTTACAATTCTTTTTGTCACAAACTATAGAAAAAAGGTTTAAAAAAATAGAAAGAGAATATATTGGTTTAAGGAACTGGGAAGTCCAGAGGGTTCCATTAATTTCAGGCATGGTTGGGTCCAGAAACTCAACATCAGAGCCAAATTAACCCTCTTGATCTTTCAGTTCTACTTTCATTTCAATTGTTTTCGTCCACAGAAAAGCTCTCCCTTCATGGTGGTGCCTAGTAGCTCTCAGCTTACACTCTTTCATCTCTATGTTTTAAGAATTATATTGATAAACTCTGATTGGAACCTGTGATCTTTCATGTAGCAATCACTCTACTTTGCAAGTGAAGCACTGATTGGACAAATGTATGTCGCATAGGCATGAAGGGCAGAATCCTCATGGCTTGAGAGTGAGGGAGAAAAATCTGGGTGGTGTTATCAGATGAAGGTGGGAAAAGGTGCTGTGCAGGTAAATAACAAATGAACATTCTCAGAGCAGTACTTCAAAACATCTTGCATCTTTAGAGTCACAAGCCTTATTTCATTTGGCAAGCATACATGTCTTTATTGAACTGTTTTATTTTTATTAAAATAATGATTAGCAGTGAGAAAAAATATAAAATTTATCTTACATTTTAAGGGTAATAGTTCTGCTTCAACTATTATCTCAAATAACATTCTCAAATATTAACTCTGAAATCACTACTGAAAGGATCTCATCTGTTCTAATAAATACTCATCGTTAATGAGGAGATATAAAATAAATCAGAACTGTAAGCTAAGTCATACCATCATTTGAAATGGGCTTGCCATTGCCTCTCTTCTGTTATGATGGTAGTTGATATTTGGTTCATCGTATTTATGAAATGACATGATTGACTATGTGGATACCAGATGAACACCAATAAACAAGATTATTTGCCTCAAGTAATGGCCTGTTTTCGTTGCCTTCTAAAAAAAAAGCAGTGATGCCAGACAATATAAGGAATAATGTTTTCAGACTTGTTAGTGTTAAAATGAGTCCATGTGGATGGCGAGGTAGATATGAGGGAAAAAGAAGAAAAATCTAGTGAAGGTTTTCTTTGCCTACTGACAGAACTGCATTGTGAAATGATTTTTGCACCATCATTTTGGAGGTCCCAGTGACGATCAACCACAAGAGCAGTCTCCCTTAAACAGCATTTATTGTTATTATTCATACTTTTCTTACTGTTACTTAGTACTGACATTCCAGTTCTTTTTTAATGGATTTAGGATCCGTCTGTGTATTTTGATAGATCAAAAGAAGTTCTTTAGAGGGGAAACACTTCATATGCTTACCATTCTGGAAGCTGACACATCATCCCTTAAGCAGCACATTTACTTTTTTGTTTGTTGTTTTCTGTTGCATTTGGATAAGGAGCAAAATGCCCTTTAATGAAGAAAGTTTACTGTCTAAAATATGTCCGTTGTTGTGACCTTTATTTTTTCGAAGTTCAGTAAATCAAAGTTGTTTTTATGTGAAATACCAAAATAATAATGTCTTTTTCAGCATCCCATTTCTCAGCATGAAAACTCTTCACTGGTTCTATGTACAAAACCAGTGAATGAAACAGAAGAGAAATGCAAGTCTTGAAATTCCATTACTTCCTTATGAAAACTACCAAATCACAAATTCAGTATTTTTCCAATCTAGGAAGGGACACAAATTTTTCAGATTTTTTTTCCTCTGGTGGTAGATAACTGGTTGAAATTCAGACAAAACAGACTAACCACAAAAAGAAATCAGAATGAATTATGTACTTGCCACCATGGTGAAGTCAGAAATGCAGTTAAAAAAACAAACAAACTACCTTGTTTACTGATAGCAAGGAACATACACAAGATGAAAACTCATGCCAGCACTTTTGTAAAATAGCAGTGTGCTTTGGCAAAGATCAATGTTTAAACTTTCAAAATTTAATAAAAAATTTAAGTTTAAGTTTTCCTGTGCCAATGAATGGTAAAACTTTCATAATGTACCTGTTGAACCAGTATTCAAAATATATAAGGATTTTTACCATTAATGTCAAGTGTATATATGCATTTTCCCCCCATTTTCAAAACTGAAATGAAGAATGAACTGGCTGTACACATAGCACTTCTGATGAGCGGTGTCTCTTCCACTTCTCCAACTTTCCAATACCAGCAGGGTGTCTTCCAGTTCAATTCAGTTTTGACCCTTTACCTAGAGTTAGCATGAGATTTCACTAGTTAAGGGATCAGTTGCATAAGGCTGCTCCCATTTATGATGCTAGTTACTTGTGCCAGGTTGTCACCTATATTTCTGATCAACCAGCTGTGAATTCAAGGGGTTCCCATAATCCATCAGGTTGGATAATTCACTAGAATAACTCAAAGAACTCAGGAAAGTGCTTTATTTAATATTAAGGTTTATTATAAAGTTACAACTCAGGAACAGCCAGATGGGAAGGATGCACAGGGCAAGTATGGGGGAGGGGAATGAAGCTTCCACACCTCACCTAGGCCCACCATCCTCCCAGGGCCTCTGTGTGTTCACAATCTTGGAAGCTCTCCACAGTACCATTATTTAGGGAGTTTTGTGGAGTTTTCATTAAGTCGGCATGATTAACAAGAAAAACAAAATGGGCCATTACTTCTAGTTTTTTCTACATTAAAATATATATATATGAGAATATACTTTTTCATGTCTTTGTTAAGAAGTCATCTTTTTCAGTGGGATGACTTTTCTGGCTCTTTTATATAAAATTTCAATGCTTCTGCTTCTCCCTGTTCCTGAAATTTTATCTTTCTTTTCCACTTGTATTGTTTTTTTCTCTTTAGTACTTATTTACTCTATAACATACTTTTTTCAACATTATGGGCTTTTTTTATATATGTATATTCTTTATTATCTTCCTACTCCAGAGAGGATTGGGAAAATGTATCTATCTTTCTCATCAACATGGGAACTTGCAAGAGAGTATGATTTTATTGATTGACCATTTTTTTTGGTCACCATCATATCCCTATAGCCTCAAACAGTGTCTGGCACAAAATAAGTCATCAATGCATATGATTAAATTAATGATTGAATAATGGATATGTAGGAATTACTGCAAGTCAGCAAAAGATAAAGTAATAAAAATGAGTGAAGGATGTCAATAAGCAATTTAAGGACTACTAAGAAACCAATGGGAGATACTCAAATTCAGTAGTGATCAGGACACTAAAAATTAAAAACAAAGCAAAAACATGAGATATCACTTTACTGAGTAGACCATTAAATTTTATAAAGCTAGGTATATGAAAGAAAGTAGGTAATATGGTAATCATGCTCAGCTAATGAGAGCATAGTCTCCAGCCATTCTGAAAAGCAATCTGACAGTAATTTGTTCAATTAAATGCAAGTACCATATGACCTAGAAATTCCTCTCTTGGGCGCACACACACCAACACACACTATCTCATACAGATCCAGAAAGGGTGCTGTCAAATAGGATGTATATTCGAGTTGTGCTGAGACTTGGAGGTGACCTTGGTATTCATCACTGGAAGGTGGATGAATTCACACTATGATAGACTGGACAGTGCAGTGGTTGGGAATAATCAGAGCAACATGGCTAGATGGTAAAACTGCTGAGTGAAAAGTATAAGGAACAGATTAATATGTACAACCTAAACAATGTATGTAAATGTAAGTGATTATACCAAAAATGCAAGAAAAGCTTGGAGGATGTACATCAAATACAATACAGTAGTTGCGTAATGACTATGGGGAGAAATAAGATTGGAGAATGGAGGTAAAAGGAAAATCAACCCTTCTATCAAACAATCAAGGAAAGCACCTTAATGAAACCAATGTCAATGATGCCCTGTACTTAGGTGTCTGATTAATATAATCCTATGTACCTAAGACCCAAATATTAAGAAGTTAATAAATATAGTTTTAAAATTAAGTATTCACATCTTGAAAAAAGAAAGGAAATTTATAAATTTATTTTGAAAGCAAAGAAAAAGTTAAACAACAAACTAAAATGTAGCAAAATGCATGTAACACATAAATAAGAGTTTATATCATGGGATTTAAAGAGTTCTCATAAATTGATAGAATGTGTAAAGATTACAATCAAATAATTTTCACAATTAAAATGCAAGTATTCAAATAAACAGGCAAACATTTAACATCACTTATCACAAAAATGAACTTCGAATCTTGGTTAAGAAAGCTTTTTTTTGTATATCAAAATGGCATTTTATTTATTTATTATTTGGAACTAATAGCTTTGTGAGGTGTGGAAGGAAGAACACATACTCATATGTATTGCTGAATCAGTACATATTGACATAGCCTTTCTTGAGGGATGTTTGGAAAAGAAAAGTGTTTACATATACAGAAATTCTACTTTTAGGAATTTTTCCTAATAAAATAATCAGAAATCTAACAGAGATCTGTGAACAATGTTGATCCTAAATATAATATTGAGAGTGGTAACCATTAAAATAATCTAAATACCCAAGAAAAATGAGTTCATTTAAAATATGTTACACCCTGTTAAATAAAGCTTATGTGACCATGAAATATGTTTTGACACAACAATTAAACAACAGGACATATTTTTAACAACTATGAAGAAAAAAAAACAAATGCCCAAACCATATTGCAGTGTAGTACCAAAACTATTTTTGTAAAATATGATACACATACACCCACTAAAGAAACATTAAAAATTCTATACATTTTTAACATAATAATAAATTGTACATGCATATAAGCTGCTTTCTCTGAGGGGTGATTTTGCTTTATTTCTTATGCTTTTGTCTGTTTACCAGTGCTCTACTATACACACACATACACACAATGTGTGTATGCTTATGCATTCTCTCTCTATATATGAAAATATTAACATATCACTACATAAATGCACAGTAATCACAGAATGGTAATTAAAAATTGCCTAATAAAAAGTACATTTTTATTATACTATCTTATTTAGAAATATGAAAATGAGCAAAAATATTAATATGGTCAAAATCATTTCTTAAATTTATTATTGTTCATCTGAGTTTGGTGATGAAGAAGGAAAGCTCAAAGCAGTTACTAGCTGCTCTATACAAATTTTCTTGTATGAAATATTACATTGACTATGTTGAATAGCTAAAATATAGTGTCTTTTTTTTTTATCAAGTTCCTGATGTAAAAATAGTTTTGTGGTGCACACTAAGACCTAGACAAAAGAAAATTTTAAGTTTGTTTTGGATTATTTTTTTTAATTAAGCTCATACTCCTAGGCAGCTAAAACAATACAAATAGATTTCCATTTTTCAAGCTGGTTTTAGAAAGAAAGACACCAATGGTTTTGCTAGAGAAATACACAATTGCTTTGCTAGAAACTAGCCTCAAGTCCTTAACTGACAAGATTTAAGGGTTCAAGGTACAAGTCGTGGAACTACAAAAAGTTAAATATTTGGATACAAAATAGGTTTGTTTTGACTGTCCAGTTCAAATCCATGTATTTAGCAGTTAATGGGAATGAAGGAAGGTTGTATAGTTAAGGAATAAATTAAGCTTTATTATAACATTCTCTGGAAGTTACATCAACTCTGAGGGGAAAATGCCTGAACTATGAAAATATTCTATCTTAGGTATAGCACTAGCAATCTAAGTGGGCAAGGAAGTGGAAGAATTGTTTGTACACACATACCCAGATAACTAGGCTACATATTCTAAAGCTTTTGGTGTATGAAACTCTTTCTGAAGAAACTGAGTCATATAGAAAACATTTAAGACAAAAGATAGTTATTGCACTATTTATAATAGGAAAAACTGAATACACTCTAAATATCTCCAAGTTAGTGACTATCAAAAAAAATTAAGGCACACATGTACAATGCTCATTAAGAGTTTGTAATGATCAAATAAAATGCTTATGATGAAATATTACATAAAAAATAATTATACATAATATTGTAATGTTATATATTAAACATAAATTATGTCAATATGTTAAACTTTATTATCCTTTCATAGTACTAATACATACTTTACTTTCTTCTTTGTAGATTTCTGAGTTTTGTAAATTATGTTCAGTGGTCGAACCTTATATATATTAGAAAAAGAGTTTGTGAAACTGTGAAAATGCTAAGAAGAGTGGTTTAGAGGAAAGGAAGCCCTCTAACAAATTTATTATTTAAAATGTGCAGAGTGATGTTTTGTGTCAAGACATAATTCTTCTCAGATTGATGGCTTAGATTTTATTCTAATTATCAGTAACCAAAAAGCAGAGATCAGTGGCAGTCTATCACCAAGTGCTTGATTTTAGAATAGGTAAGTGGGATTATAATCAAAATTGAAAGGTTTGCAGAAAGTAGCTAATTATATTATTGAATTACAGAAAAATGCCATTTATGTTCTAATAAAAAATCCTGTGTATTTATTTGCCATGACCAATTTTGGTTTCTTATGAGCTTCAATCTGCAACTCACAAAACTGACAATATTCACTATAGTATATCCAATAATCTGTGAGCTCAGGCCATAAATTACTATGAACATTTAAAAAAATTATCTAAACATGATAAAAGCTTTAAAAAATAGAGCATGCTATGCAATCTGATATTAATTTAAAACAAAGCATTTTTTATGTTTTCTTCCTGTGGAACTTTGTCCAAAAGAAGCCAGATATTATTGAAATAAACTGGGTTCTTACCTTGTCCTAGCATTACGATTCTGTATTTTATTGGATAAATTATTTGATCTTTCAGAGTGTCAGTTTTACCATGTGTTACATAAATTTTTATCTCTCCTAGCTCTATGACTATGGTCCATTTCCTATCCTAACCATCAGATTCAGATAATTTTCTCTTATCCCTTTCCTGAGAATCAAATGACAGCAAAGCATCACTTTGCAAGTTATCTTTGTCCTTCTCTAAAGCAAGACTGGAAAATAGTTGTGACATGTTGCAGTGAAACAAGCCTGGCTGAGGAGGTCAGGGAAATGCTAGTTTCTTCAGTGTCCTGAGCATCTTCCTCCCAGTCCTGCTTCCAGACTGAGTCATCTCCCTCTCTTTCCCATCTCACTTTGTTATTGTGAGAGGATCACCGTCCTCAGCACCATGCCTCGATATCCCTATGTAAGGCTTGTTGTTGCATGCCAATATTTTCATTAATTACTTGTGTTTTTCCTTCTTGTGCAACTGTTCCTCTGCCCTTGTGTCTGTCGTGTGTTCCTATTTGCCCCTCATCTCTCTCATTATTTAAGCATTATCTGACTTAAGCCTCAACTAGAAAGTAACACTGTAGTGAGTATAAAGCAATTTTTTAAAGAAAAGTTATTGACATCACAGAGTTCTGTCATGGAAAAATGTCCTCAGTCGTCCCTCAATGAGACATATTTGTGATTTAGATTAGGGAGTAACTAATAACTTGATCTCCCAGACATTTTTAAGAAAATACACTTAAAAATATGAACTCCCAACAAGTCCAATTCCAATCCTAGTTCTCAATATTTCAAGTAAATGAGATACAAAGGAACCAAAACTGCAAACCACCTCTTTGTATAAAACAAAGTAAAATAGTTATCATTGTAGTAAACTGCATAATTTACCTGAACCATAAATTGATATTTTCTATCACAGTGTAATTCTGCAATTTTTTGATCCCATACAAGGGTTTCCTTCTGATGGCCAGTCTGAAGGCATTCAGTGTCAGAGGAGAAATTCAGTGCTACCGCCTTGAGAATCAAATTTAACAGAAGGTGAAAAAGTTTTAAATTTGCACTTTTAAAAGAGTTTTCACTTGCATGTGCATATAAAAACAGCAGAACCATTCATTTTCATCTTTTATATGAAACAGAAGATTTCAAAGGGATTTTATGTTTTCAGGGCTGCTTCAGGCTCTCTGCCCAGACTTCCCAGGGATATGCACACACATTGGCCTCTGCATTAAGGAGCACTTCAGGGGAAAAGTTGGAGAAGCATTTAGTTGAAAGAATAATAAACTTAGTGGTGGAAGAACTGAGGACAAATTCTGGCTTTGATATTTACTAGCTAAGTTACTTGAATTCTGTAAACTTCAATTTCCCCCTCTGCAAATGGGAGACATACTAGAGGCTTTATAGGTGGATGAAAGGATTGAGTAATTAAGTATATTTGAAAGAATTTGGAAAGTTGTTAAGCACTATTTACATAAAAAGTTTTCTTTGGAGCAAGGTTTTTAAAAAACATACATAAACCAAGGCTTATGTCAAAAAAATATGCTATCTAAATATTGTATTTGCACATTGATTTTGCACGTGTGTCTTGATAGTCCCAGACCTTCCTCATGCTGTCTTACTGCCTCTGAGTCTCCCCTGCACGAATTCCCTACAGTTTTGATGTTCAGCCTTGCTTCAGTAACTGACATTTGTAGGTGTTACGTCTTATTTAAGTGACTAATACCCTAGAGCTATTCACAAAGCAGTTTCTTTTTCCTTTTTTTCTAATACCTTGTGCATATAGGCATTTAGTGAAAGCTTCCTGAATAAGTAAAGGCATAAATGAATAATCTGAAATTATAATATAAACATGGCTTATGTCTATGATTTCAGTAATCAGGCTGTCTGAATATGAATCTTACCTCCACAACTTACTAGCTCTCTGTTCTTATACAAATTATTTATCTAGAATATGGGAACTGCAAATATGTCATGGTTTTGTGAATATTAAGTATGATTATGTGTGTAAAGTTATGGAACATCTTTTGGCCCATGCTATATGTGTAACAAACGGTCATTTCTATCAAAAATAGTTGTACAAGTGGGAAAGAGGAAATGGATCACATTTATTACATGTTCTTGCCTATAAAAGCACAGACTTCACACATACACACACTTCTAGAACTCATGCCTTTATAATTTATTTTAGACCAGAATTTAATGCATCTCTTTAACTGGAAACTCACTCGCTGTGAGCATCTCTTCACCACACCTCACTTATACTCTGTATCCTTTTTTTGTACGTCTAGGTTATTTAATTGTTCTAGTTCTTTGTTCTTTTCCATCAGCCCTTCACTCTTTTCTTCCACTTTCACATGATTTAGCACAATGCATTTTCATGAATTGCTACCTTGTTAAGAAGATGCTTATTTTTGTTTTACTAGTTTTCAAAAACATGTTTACAAACTATTGTTTTCACTTTTTAATTTATTTCCATTTTAAGTAAACTGCTAGCCAAGCAAGATTCTTTAGTTCATTTCAGTTTGAATAATTCTTTGTATAAAGTATGTGTTCAGTATATGTAATTGATTGCTTTAAAAATGCTTTCCATCACCTATACACATTACAATAAAAAGACATTTATTCAAGCATAATAAAGGAACTTCCTGACTTCAAGATCATTAGATTCATAAAGAGTTGATCCACTGAGGCAGATTATCTTCTTTCCATGATGTCTTTAAAAATGGGAGAGGCATTCAAATGACTTCAATAAGTTAAACGTTATTCTGATACATTGATAATAAATACACGTCTTCCAGCCCCAGGTTATAGCACTAGAAATTAAGTTAAAAGAAATTCAGAGTTTTCATACACAGAAGAAAATGACAGGACAGGGTATTACACTTCTGTTGTTCTTACTTTAGAGCCAAATATTTAACTCAATTCAAATCAATGAGAAAATACTCAAACTCTTATTTTATTTGAGGTGCCAGGTTAGTGCTGGAAACAGATAAATGGCAAACTATAGTGTTTTTCAAGATGCTCAGAGTCTATTTGAGAAGATAGCTATTAAAAAAAAACACTTAACAATAAACATGTGCACAGGAAGGAAGATCAGCAGACAAATGGTTGATTAGCTCTGAGGCCAGTTTGGAAGATAAACTTAATGGCAACAGTACATTGGGTCTGAGTTTTGACATATTAACAAGTAGGTCAGATTGGTCCAGAAGGAGCTTTCCCAACAAATGGAATGTGTGATTTGGTAGAGTGCAAACTGCAAAACAAAGGTTCAGATCATGAGAAGTCATGTGGTTGAACCACAGAAATACAAGAGAATAACACAGTAAGTAAATAAAAATCTCTGAAAATAGGTTAGATGTAACTGTTCTTTTGACAAGAATTACAAAATATGTTGCTCCTAAAACAGTGCCTCTCAAAGAATCCAGGCACAGATAACATTATTCATCCATGTGCAGAAGGCTAACCACCTAATGCCTCATTGGCACCATTTTTCTCAACTTCCAAAACCATACATATTATTTGAAAGTCTAAGTGTTTCTTCCCATCTGAAGAAGCAAAGTTCTTTTAATTCCCACAGATGTGCTTGTATCTCAGTTGTCTGTAAAAATCTGCTACCAGAAACTATGATCCAGAATTTACAGTTCAAAGTATTAGATAGTAAGAGCCTTCCCTAAATTCACTGTAATCAAAAGAAAGCCACCCGGAGTTAATCATATGATAAGGTGTCACAAAGCTGATTAAGGATGATTTGCTTCAGTAACAAAGCCTTTCAGGAGAACAACTGCAGAAGTTGCAGCAGGCAAGGACAGAAGGGATTCTGCTAAAATTATCTTTTGCTTTTTCTTTTTTGTAAAATATCCATCCATGCAAAACAGTCAGTGAATATTAATTATTATAATAAAGCACAATTCAATAAATGGAGACTTTTCAGTTAAAAAAATAAAACTAACAAGGATACCAAATCCTAAGGAGAATAGAAACACCCACTGTTGCTGTATCTCCCTCAGTTGCTAATGTTTTGTCCTCTTCCTAGCTTGTCTCCATCCTTCCCACCATGTTGGAACTGATATACCCAGAGCTGCTTTCTTCCTCATCAGTAAACCCAGTAGCTTTTCCACACCTCTTTCAATATGTCTTCTTAAAGGTATTGAACTCTGCTGCCCTCTGTTGTGAAACTTCTCTTCTCTTTTTCCCATAAAAACTGCTCTTTACAGTCATCTCCTTACTCTTTCACCCTTCCTGAGGAGACTCACACCAGAATTCCTTTCTTTTCTGGTTCCCTAAGTATAATTATGTCTTTAACTTCTATACTTTAGTTACTTCCCTGCTGCTCCAAATCTACACCTAACCTGCATCCTCGATTAACTCCCTGAAGATTAATTGTTTTTTCATATTAATCTTTCACTGTCTCATGACAGACGGATGACTTATTTTACATTGTCAGCAGCCACAAGGGCGTCAAAGATGGAACTTTCTGCTGCTGCTTCCTCAAAATGAATATAGTCAGAACTTGTCCTCATTTAGTATTCAAATATGATTCCTTTCTTGGGAATCCCTTTGTCTACTTATGTGGGTTAACACATACAAGCTGAAAATATCAGACAGCTCTTTGTTTCCCACCCATACCATTTCCTCCAGAACCTAGACTACTAATTTTAATGAATATTACTTAAAAGCAGTACGTCTCCAAACTGTTCTTCCTCAGACTCACTGTAGGTATTTTCCTACTTTAGACAGTCTAAATAACAAAAAAAATGTTCTCATAACTGGTTTTCTGGGTTCCAAGCTTCTTCCTCCTTTAAACTACCACATAAAGTGCTGATGTATTAATATTTTAAATATTAACACTGATCATTTGTTCAGGAGTTCAAATATTCATGCTTTTCTACAAGGTCATAGATAAGTAGTAATGGCTTTACACTCTTTGCCCAACCAGTCTTTCCATTATTACTTTCCAATGCTTCTCACTAAGTACTTTACATCCATAATTAGTACTACTTGCTGTTCCAAATTTAGCATCTACCTTTACCAGTGTTTTATTTTTGCTTCCAAATTTCTGTGCTTAAGAATCTACCTCACATGCATATACAATATATCCATTAAGGTTCTGTTCAAATGCCATATCTGGAATAGAGTTGTCCGTAATTACCCAGCTTAGAAGGTACCATTTCATCCTTTGAGCACTCATAGCTCATTCTCTGTACCTCTGCAAGTAGAACAAATGTCTTTTTCTCTTATACAGAAAGAGTCATAGTGAAAGGCTAGATTTCATATAATCCATAGTAATAATGGAATCAAAGATGAGAACATTAAGTTTTGCATTTCCTATGGGTTTTGAAATTTCCATAAAGACAATGTAAAGATTACCTTGAAAGTTAATACTTAGTTTTCATAGCCCTATTACATTCCTGTCTTTAAGAAATTAGGAAAAAAGGTGATAAGGCATTAATTTATTTGTGATCCACTGGAATTTGTTTATTAGTTCTAAGAGTTTTTTTGGTGGATCTTTAGGGTTTTCTATGTAGAATATTCTGCAGATAGAGACAGTTTTACTTCTTCTTTCCTGATGTGGATGCCTTTTAAATATTTATCTTGCCTAATTGCTTAGTCTAGGACTTTTGGTACTATGTTGAACAGAAGTTGCAAGAGTAGACAAACATGAGGAATATGTTTCAGCATTTCATCATTGAGGATTATGTGAACTGTGCACTTGTTATATAGGGTCTTTATAACATTGAGGTATGTTCCCTCTCTAGCAGTTTATTGAGAATTTTTATCATGAAAGTGTTACATTTTGTCAAATGTTTTTTCTTCACTTATTGAGATGACTGTCTGATTTTTATCCTTAATTTTGTTAATGTGCTATACCACATTGATCTGTGGATTTTGAACCATCCTTGCATCCCTGGAATAAATCCCACTTTATTTGATGGTGTATGATCCTTTTATTGTTTTGTTGAATTTGGTTTGCTAATATTTTGTTGAAGATATTTGCATCTATGTTCATCAAGGATTTTGGCCTATAATCTTTTTCTTGTAGCTTCCTTGTTTAGCATTGCTATCCTGGTGTAATGCTGGCCTTTGTAAAATCAGTTTAAACACATTCCCTCCTCTTGTACTTTTTAGATAAGTTTGAGAATGACTGGTATTAATTTTTCTTTGGAATGTTTCATAAAATTAATCAGTAAAGGCATTTTTTTCTATACTTTTATTTGTTGAGAGATTTTTGAATACTGATTTAATCTCCTCACTAGTAATTAGTCTGCTCAGATTTTCTATTTCTTCATGATTCTGTTTTGGCAGGTTGTATTTGTTGAGGAAAGTACCCATTTCTTCTAGGTTGTCTGATATGTTGGCTTGTAATTATTCTTAGTAATCTTTTATGGTTCTTTGTATTTTGGTAGTATCAGGTTTAATGACTCCTCCTTCATTTATAATCTCATTTATTTGAGTTATCTCTCTTTTTTTCTTGGTGAGTCTAGCTAAAGGTGTGTCTCTTTTGTTTATCTGTTCAAAAAGCCAGATCTTAGTTTTATGAACTTTTTAGCCTCTATTTCATTTATTTCTGCTCTGCTCTTATTATCCCCTTCCTTCTACTAACTATAGGTTTAATTTGTTCCTCTTTTTCTAGTGCTCTGACATGTAAAGTTAGGTTTTTCATTTAACACCTTTACTTTATCTTAATGTAGGCATTTATTGCTATAAATTTCTTAGATCTATGTTTGCTTCATCCTGTAAGTTTTGGTATGCTGCATTTACATTTACATGTGTCTCAAGATATTTCTTTGATGTCTCTTGATTTCTTTTTTGATCCATTGGTTGTTGATGGCCCTGTTGGTTAATGTCCACATATTTTTGGACTGTCCAGTTTTCTTCTTATAATTAATTTCTAGATTTATAATTTTCCTTGAGCAAAAGATTTCAATAAAAGATATGCTTATATCAGCAAATTTTTGGACTCTCAATTTTGAAAAACTAACCTTGATATACTAGCCTTGAAATGAAATCCATAATGGTTATAGTAAATCTTATTTTAATAATATAAACTTTGGGTCTGCATTATTGGGAGACTCTGTTGTGGGGTCAAAACTATTTAAAAGGAAAAACAATCACTGTCTAAATATAATCATATTATAATAGAATATTTTCTAAAGAACATTTTAGTTCTGGGACATTTTCAAAATTATATATTTAATGTTATAACCTGTCTATTAATGATCAGGTACCTTTTGAAGAACTCTTTTCCAGTCCATGACCAAAATTACCAATATAATCCTTTGTAATTAATATGCTAAATCTCACAATTTTATAAACTGAGTACCTCTCCTTGCTGAAGCCATACTGTTTTCAACTTTAAACCTCAATATATTTTAACTCTTTTGGTTGTATCAAAATGGATTCTCTCTAGACATTCCTATCCTTCCTGAGAAGACATAGACACTAAAGGTAGACAGGAATATGGGTATTTGAACTTTTGTGTGTGAGTGTGTGTGCATTTGTCTGTGTGTGTGAAGCCCATGGTTTCACTTTTATAAAAGGAAAGTAAAATTCTCTTGGCCACTTGTCATTATGAGAGATGTATTTGTTTGATAGAACATACACACAAAAATAATACACAACTCTATCAACAAAATGATATATATATTTGGGAATCATTCATGATAGAGATACAGAACACAAGAATATAGGGAAAAAGGAACCCTCCTAAACTGTCAATGGAAATGTAAATTGGTGCAGCCACTGTAGAAAGCAATAAAGGTTCCTCAAAATCTAAAAATAAAAATATCATATAAACCAATCATTTCACTTCTAGGAATTTATTCTAAGTAAACAAATTTTCTGATTAGAAAAGGTATATGCACTTTTATGTTTGTGCCACACTATTTATAATACCGTAGAAATGGAAGCAACCAAAGTGTCCATCAAGAGATAAATGGATAAAGAAGATGTGGCACATATATACAATAGAGTATTAGTCAGCCATGAAAAAGAAAGAAATCCTGCCATTTGCAACAGCATGGATGGATCTAGAGGGCATTATTCAAAGTGAAATAAGCCAGGCAGAGAAAAAAAAATACCATATGATTTAACTTACATGTGGAATCTAAAAACAAAACAGAACAAAATAAAATGAACAAACAGCAGTAGATTCAGACACAGGGAAGTGACTGGTAGTTTCCATATGGTGGAGTTAGAGTGAGTGGGTGAAATAGGTGAAGGGGATGAAGAAGCACAAAATCTCAATCATAATATAAATTAGTCACAAAGATGAAAGTACAGCTACAGAGTATAGTCAATAATTCTGTGACATCTTTCTATTATGATAGATAGCAACTACATTAGTTGAGAGTGAACATCTAACAATGTAGATAACTGTTCAATCCCTATCTTGTATATTTGAAACCAATAAAGTATTGTATATCAGCCATACCTCAATTTTTATATGAGAGATACAGAACAAAGAAATATTAAATGTTTTTTTGTTCTTAAAGCATACAGATATTGTGTGTATTATATAAAACATTCAACAATATATTTGATTCTTAAGAAGTCTTCCTTCTTTTGTTTACAGAAATGATTTATGTAGTATAGTTGGTAAATAAAATTAGAGCAATATCATTGTCTTTTCCTAAAGTTTCAGTTTGCCTTTTTAAAATTACTGTTATCATTTTTTGAGTTCATTTTACTGCTTACAGATTTAAAATGTTCTTTAAAATATACATCTTATCCCAACATCTTATTTAACATCCATAGGTTTTTTGTGGTTGAGGCACTCAGTCCTTATCACAAACTATACCCCCTCAAAAGGTATTTAATTGGCAATTGCAAGTATTTGAGAGCTAGTATCGCTTCTCAACATTATGTATGTTAGGGAAATTACTCTGCTGAAGTATAATGAAATGCTCATTGTGCCCACAATCAGCTACCAAAAATAAAATCATCTTGTAGAATGATGCAGGTACTTGCTGTGCATTATATAAATTAAAGTTTTACAGACTCTTCATCTATATAAAAAAAAAATCTTTCTAGTTGTGACGACCATTCAGAACAAGTCTGCATGTTATGTGCATTATAAATCTCTGTCTATCTGTCTCTCTCTCTTTTCCTGTCCCCACCCCCTTTTCTTTTCTCATCCCTGCAGAGGAGTCGGAAGAAAACCCCAAATAACAACACAAGTCCCACCAACTATGAAAGCAAAACCTATGTTATATATAACAAACCATCTTCACAATTATTGAACCTGATTTCAACTGTCTTCCAAATCTATATGATAGATGTGAGACTCCTCTTTAAGTCTTATTTATTGTACTGTTTTAAAAGCTGAATTTTAAGTTTAAAAATTGCCTCATCTGATCATTACGCTGTATCTGTCAACTCTTAAAATCCTAGAGTATTTGCTTAATTAAGGTTTCTAGATAAATAGCTGTGTCTGGGAAAATAGAATTAACTGGCAATATTGGGTAATGACACTATGTAAGTAATAGGGAATATCATAAAGATTTCCACCTATGTGTTGTTTACTTTAACAACCAAACATTCAAGTGTCACTTCCAAATGATAAATCTGATATGCCATACATTTTTACTACATTTAGGTTCATATATTTTTCACTAAAAATTTAGTTAAAAATGCACATTTCAGAAGTAAATGGCTTTTTTATTTTACACAATCTGAAGAATTGCATTTTGCTTTTGCAGCTTCTTTGCTGTACAATTTTTTATCTTCTTGAACTTGGGGACAATACTTTCATAGATCTTGTAGTACCAACAACTGTCAAACATGTCATCCAACAGAATGAAGTATGTCCTTGGTTAGTTTATAGAAGATTGCTGTATTTTTACATTCATTGATACCAGAGAGTCTGCCCAAAAGTGGACAACAGCATCAAAGATAATTTGCTTGTGAATCCCTGTTTCTTTTTTCAGTGAAACAATGACTGTCTTATATATATTGTATAAAACATATTTTAGAAACTTTTTTTACTGGCCTACAAAACTAAATTCCCCTACTGTTCTCAAATCCCTAGAGAAAATAGAGACTGTGTGCCAAGCAAATCTTGTTTGTTTTCAGAAGTGTCAAATATACATCTGTCTAGCTATTTACACACCTTTGTTTTATTCCAAGTTCCTCAATAGTGACAGCAAACACACATTATGGGAGCTATAGCACATTACTCTTAAAGCTGCAAGAAAATTTGGTAAAGGACTTTATTTTGTTTTGTACTTTAAGGGAGAGAAGAATTAAATTTACTACTATTTAAAGTAAAAAAATACAACCCTGGCGTGATTGCACATCTGTTAGCTGTAAGGGAAACTATAAATGTGCTGTTATTCCGGCCCTTAAACTGTTGCTATAAACTTCAAAAAAAAAAAATTGAGCAAGTTTACTTATTCCAGCTAGTGTAATTATATTGGCTTATTAAATAGGAAATGAAGGAGGAGTAAAGTGACTTTTTAAAAGAAATATTAGGATGTTTGATTTATTTTCATCCACATGTGGACACTAGCCAAAATTTAGAAAATGTGCTTGTTAACTAGTTACCTTCTACCATATGTTAATAGAACATAATGGTATTTTTCTATCATAATTACTCCTGTGTATTATGAGTTTAATTTTGTTTTTCTGAATGTTTATTTTTAATTTTTTAGCTTAAACAAAATAAAAAATATATATTCTTGGATTGTGGTAAAAACTAAATGAGCTCCAATTCCTTTTTCTGCATGGGAGGGAACATACAGAACCATGAAAGAACTTGGTTCAGGGAAGCCAGGACAAGCAGGGAGCTCATCTCAAGAGCACTTCTTTAGCTGAATAACTCAGGTTTTTCTTTATCCCACTTGCTCCCTATGTAAAGGATTACTCATATTGCTTTTTAGAACAGGGTGGAAAAAAATAAGGGATTTTTAATATGGTTAATTTCCATGCAATCTTTCACCTCTAAAACCCCTGAGTTAATCATCGAAATGAATGGATATGTGTTTACTTGCTCTTGTTTATATAAACTCCTTTGAATCCCCAAAATGTCTCTTTCCAAGATACCATAACTATAGAAATAAGATCCTCCTTTTTTCTCTTTCTCTCTCTCTCTGTTTTCTTACCTTCATTTGTTAGTTCTTGAATTTTGAAAATAATTAATTTACATGATAAAGTTACATGATCAGATTTGAGTCATCAAAGCCTGGTACTTTTGCTTTAAAGTATTTCCTGGGGACACATAGTGTCCCTATCAGAATCTCATTATTTAAGGTAAATAATAAAATAATAAGAATAAGAATTGTTCTATACATATACTAGGTATTGATGTGGTAACTTGAGTCAGTTTCTCATGAAATCCAGACTAGTACATGTATTTATTAGCCTCTTCCTAGACAACCTTCTCTCTTCCATACATTTCCTCCCTACATCCCCACTGATTTGAATAGCATTTTGTGTCTATCACAACTTTTTTATGTGTACAAAGCCTTTCTTCAATAAATTAATCAGAAGTCAATGTATAAAATATAATAAGTTATACCTATGTGCAAAACTGGATTTGCTATTTTCAGATCACTGTTGTTAGTTAAATACATCCCAATTTATTTTTTAGAACTTCATTAATTAAACAAATTGAACAATTATTTGCCATGCACTGGAGATATAGCAATTAACAAAATCAAGCAAAATCCCCTCTTTCATGAAATTTGCATTCTGATAAGTGGAAGTAGGGGAAGACAAAAAAATAAGTAAAACATGTGTTAGCAAAGTGCCCAAAACAAAAAGTAAACAAGTGAAAGGACAGAGACTTGAGATGGGAGATTTTAGATTGGTAAATAAGGCCCCACTGAGGAGGTAATACTCAAATATAGATCTAGTAGAAGTGGGTAGACAGGCTATGTGAACGTTTGGATAAGAAAATTCCAGGCAGAGGGAGTAGCATGCCCAAAGATCCTGAAACATGGGTGTGTTTTATGTGTTTCAAAGACTTCAGGGTAGAGTGGAAAGAGAGGAAAACAGCAATAGGATGTGAGGTCAGAGGTGACCAGAGGCCAGCTTATACAAGGCCTTTTAAATAATATTCAAAGCTCCAGCTTTGAATCTGAGTAAAGATGGAAATTCATTTGAACGTTTTGAGCAGATGAGTGACACGATGTGATTTTTGTTGGAATAAGAATTGTAGTATGTACATATATAGAACTGCTGTTAAGAGACTGGATTCCAGTAGCAGAATGCCTAAGCACCCATCTTTGATGTTAATCGTGAGGTCCTGGCCAATTTGCTTAGCCTTCCTATCGCTTATCTTTCTCAGTGTTAAACTGGGGATGACAGTTGTATCTACTTCACAGATCATGATAAGTATTAAATGATTTAATATTTATAAGGCACACGATAAGGAGTATTAAGTGTGTGTTGATAAAATAGAGTCAGTACATCTGCTGTGTTAAAAACGGAATGTGAGGGTTAAGGGACATAGCAAGACACCAGTTAGGAAGCTATTCAAATAATCTGAGAGAAATCACCTTGGCTTGATTTAGGGCAGTAGAACTCTGAGTAGTGGAAAAAGGTGGCCAATTTCTGCATATATTTTGATGGTAGAGACAATATAATTGATTTAACTACAATTTAGCTTTAAAGATAAAGAGTGAAATTTGAATAGAAGGTTTAAGTCTAAGGCATTGTAAATATTAGCTGGCCTACATTAAAATGGTGAAGGCAGTGAGAAGAGATAGATTTAGTATTGAGTTAGACAACATTTTTTTAAACTTTGAATTTGTTTACTTTTTTGGTAACTTTTTAAGTTTGAGATTCTTGTTAGACATTCAAGTAGAGATGTCAAAGATTGGTTAGATATATGAGTCTGGAATTCAGGGAAGAGTTTAGAGCCAAAGGTATAGATTTGGGACTTGTCAGCCTATTTAAAGTAAGAGGATTGATGAGGCTACAGAGTTAAGTGTAGGGAGAGAAACAGCCCAAGGACTAAACTCTGGGATGCTCCAGCATTTAGATGCTAGGGAGAAAAAGAGGATACATAAAGGACAAGGAAAAGCAGGAGAATGTGGTGGCCTACATGCCAAGTGAAGAGAGTAATTCAGTAGAAAGGTGTGATAAGTGTATACTTCTTGCTTATAGACCAAATGAGACTGGGCCATATAATTAACAATAGAGAAATCGGTGTTGACTCTGACAGGAGCAATTTCTGTACAGACACAGGGATGAATTCCTAAAAGTAGTGAGTTCAATGGCAAATATAAAGAAATGAATTGGAAATAACAGGAAACTCTTGAGCAATGCATGTGTAAAGACACAAAGAAAAGGAATATTGCCTGAAGGGGGAAGTGGGCTAAAAATTTTATTCACAAAAAAATAGTACCATGGCTTTATGCTATTCAGAAAACATCCCATGGAGATTATTTTTTAATTGATGATGATGATGAAGGAAAAATGTGGAATAATTTCTGAAGCTAAACTAAGTATTTCAGTAGGGAGGAATTGCTAAATTTGTTAACTGGGAGCATGGTCAGGTGAATCAAGTTTATCAAATGAATATAGCCATATACAGAGTTTTGAATTTATGGTTATCCTTCAGGCAGGAATATTTTAAAGTATCTGTATAGCTCATTATTTCTGTTCTCTGGGAACCACTTCTTTCCAACCACAACATCATGCAGGTGGACTTTAGGAGCCATTCTTTTGGAATACATTCAAGTAGTCCCTTTGCTGTAGTTGATCATATCAATAATGGAAACTGGCACAATATGGACTAGAAACATTCTCTCTCCTGTATCTGTCATTGTAGTTGAGAGATGGCAGTGAGTTTTTCTCTGTACGAAATGTGTCAGTCAAGATGAGTCAGAAAAATAGAAATCATGCAACATTTTTTGTGAAGATGAGATTTAATACAACAATTGATTATTGAGATATTAGAAGACTGAAAGAGCAAAAAATAAAGCCCTGAGGTAATAACTCCAATTTTATTAGCTGCACAAAACAGGTATTGCCTACAGAGCTGAGATAGCTCTTGTATTAGTAACTAGGAAGAGACTACCACCAGTAAGACTGAATTAATCCTAATACTACCACCAATTCACAAAAGTGAAGAGATGGCCCTAAAAGAATCTAGGAACTCAAAGACCTTCACACTTCTGAGGGAGGGTACATGTCTGCTTCTGGAAAGAGGAAAGGAGCATCTACTAATACTGGCACCTATTCAGAGCATCCATGGCAATAAGTATGCTAGAATATTCCAGAGCCATAGTTGCCCTCTGTTATTAAAGTGGAAGTGACAGGATAAGGAAATAAAAATCCTCTCTCCCATCCTCCTGCTGTTCTCCTCTCTCCAGATTCTGGACAAAAACCTAGCACCACCTACCAAATTAGTTTGATGAATTGTAGGTTGCAGGCCCCACACTCTGACATTATACAGAAGAAAAAGACAGTTGGCCTTGTTGTCAATGAAGGGCCACAGGTAAATAACCAGCACCACACACAACCTGAGGAGCCTAGGGATAAATTCCTCATACACGATGCAGATGAAGAGAGGAGACTGATGCTGTCCTTTGGGGACTTTTTCCAAGGGGATATGGAGCAGATGAAAACATATTTCCTATTGGCGTTGTATTTCCAAGTTCTAGCCGCTGAGACCCAGCTGGATTCCTGCTCTTAGATTTTTTTTTATTAATATAATTTATTTTATTATCATTAATCTACAATTACATGTGCAATATTATGGTTATTAAACTACCCCTTCATCAGGTCCCCCCCCACCAACCCCATTACAGTTACTGTCCATCAGCGTAGTGAGATGCTATAGAATCACTATTTGTCTTCTCTGAGTTGTACAGCCCTCCCCGTAACCCCCCAACATTACATCTGCTAAACGTAATGCCCCTTTTTCCCTCTTATCCCTCCCTTCCCACCCATTTTCCCCAGTCCCTTTCCCTTTGGTAACTATTAGTCCATTCTTGGGTTCTGTGACTCTGCTGCTGTTTTGTTCCCTCAGTATTTTTTCTTTGTTCTTATACTCCACATATGAGTGAAATCATTTGATACTTGTCTTTTTCAGCTTGGCTTATTTCACTGAGCATAATACCCTCTAGCTCCATCCATGTTGTTGCAAATGGTAGGATTTGTTTTCTTCTTATGGCTGAATAATATTCCATTCTGTGTATGTACCACATCTTCTTTATCCATTCATCTACTGATGACACTTACGTTGCTTCAATTTCTTGGCTATTGTAAATAGTGCTGCAATAAACATAGGTGTGCATCTGTCTTTTTCAAATTGGGCTGCGGCATTCTTAGGGTAAATTCCTAGGAGTGGAATTCCTGGGTCAAATGGTATTTCTATATTGAGATTTTTGAGGAACTTCCATACTGCTTTCCACAATGGTTGAACTAATTTGCAGTCCCACAGGCAGTGTAGGAGGGTTCCCTTTTCTCCACATCTTCGCCAACATTTGTTGTTGTTTGTGTTTTGGATGTTGGCCATCCTCACTGGTGTGAGGTGATATCTCATTGTGGTTTTAATCTGCATTTCTCTGATGATTAGCGATGTGGAGCATCTTTTCATGTGCCTGTTGGCCATCTGAATTTCTTCTTTGGAGAAGTGTCTATTCATGTCCTCTGCCCATTTCTTAATTGGATTATTTGCTTTCTGTTTGTTAAGGTGCATGAGTTCTTTATATATTTTGGATGTCAACCCTTTATCAGATACGTTTTTTATGAATATATTCTCCCATACTGTAGGATGTCTTTTTGTTCTACTGATGGTGTCCTTTGCTGTACAGAAGCTTTTCAGCTTGATATAGTCCCACTTGTTCATTTTTGCTTTTGTTTCCCTTGCCCGGGGAGATATGTTCATGAAGAAGTTGCTCATGTTTATGTCCAAGAGATTTTTGCCTATGTTTTTTTCTAAGAGTTTTATGGTTTCATGACTTACATTCAAGTCTTTGATCCACCTTGAGTTTACCTTTGTGTATGGGGCTAGACAGTAGTCCAGTTTCATTCTCTTACATGTAGCTGTCCAGTTTTTCCAACACCAGCTGCTGAAGAGGCTGTCATCTCCCCATTGTATATCCAAGGCACTTTTATCAAATATTAATTGACTGTATATGTTTGGGTTAATGTTTGGATTTTCTATTCTGTTCCACTGGTCTGTGGGTCTGTTTTTGTGCCAATACCAAATTGTCTTGATTACTGTGGCTTTGTAGTAGAGCTTGAAGTCAGGGAGTGTAATTCCCCCTGTTTTATTCCTCCTTCTCAGGATTGCTTTGGCTATTCGGGGTCTTTTGTGGTTCCATATGAATTTTAGATTTATTTGTTCCAGTTCATTGAAGAAAGCTGTTGGTAGTTTGATAGGGATTGCATTGAATCTGTAGATTGCTTTAGGTAGTATAGCCATTTTGACAATATTTATTCTTCCTAGCCAAGAGCATGGGATGCATTTCCATTTGTTAGTGTCCTCTTTAATTTCTCTTAGGAGTGTCTTGTAGTTTTCAGAGTACAGGTCTTTCACTTCCTTCGTTAGGTTTATTCCTAGGTATTTTATTCTTTTTGATGCAATTGTGAATGGAATTGTTTTTCTGATTTCTCTTTCTGTTAGTTCATCATTAGTGTATAGGAAAGCAACAGATTTCTGTGTGTTAATTTTGTATCCTGCAACTTTGCTGAATTCAGATATTAGTTCTAGTAGTTTTGGAATGGAATCTTTAGGGTTTTTTATGTACAGTATCATGTCATCTGCAAATAGTGACAATTTGACTTCTTCTTTACCAATCTGGATGTCTTGTATGTCTTTGTTTTGTCTGATTGCTGTGGCTAGGACCTCCAGTACTATGTTGAATAACAGTGGAGAGAGTGGGCATCCTTGTCTTGTTCCCGATCTTAGATGAAAAGCTTTCAGCGTCTCGCCGTTAAGTATGATGTTAGCTGTGGGTTTGTCATATATAGCCTTTATGATGTTGAGGTACTTGCCCTCTATACCCATTTTGTTGAGAGTTTTAATCAGGAATGGATGCTGAATTTTGTCAAATGCTTTTTCAGCATCTATGGAGATGATCATGTGGTTTTTGTTCTTCTTTTTGTTGATGTGGTGGATGATGTTGATGGATTTTCGAATGTTGTACCATCCTTGCATCCCTGGGATGAATCCCACTTGATCATGGTGTATGATCCTCTTGATGTATTTTTGAATTCGGTTTGCTAATATTTTGTTGAGTATTTTTGCATCTACGTTCATCAGGGATATTGGTCTGTAATTTTCTTTTTTGGTGAGGTCTTTGCCCGGTTTTGGTATTAGAGTGATGCTGGCTTCATAGAATGAGTTTGGAAGTATTCCCTCCTCTTCTATTTTTTGGAAAACTTTAAGGAGAATCGGTGTTATTTCTTCTCTATATGTCTGGTAGAATTCAGAGGTGAATCCATCAGGCCCAGGGGTTTTGTTCTTGGGTAGTTTTTTGATTACCAATTCGATTTCGTCGCTGGTGATTGGTCTGTTTAGTTTTTCTGTTTCTTGCTTGGTCAGTCTTGGAAGGTTGTATTTTTCTAAGAAGTTGTCCATTTCTTCTATGTTTTCCAGCTTGTTAGCATATAGATTCTCATAATATTCTCTTATGATTCTTTGTATTTCTGTGGGGTCCGTCGTGATTTTTCCTTTCTCATTTCTGATTGTGTTTATGTGTGTAGATTCTCTTTTTCTCTTAATGAGTCTGGCTAGGGGTTTATCTATTTTGTTTATTTTTTCAAAGAACCAGCTCTTGGTTTTATTGATTTTTTCTATTGTTTTATTCTTCTCAATTTTATTTATTTCTTCTCTAATCTTTATTATGTCCCTCCTTCTGGTGACTTTGGGTCTCATTTGTTCTTCTTTTTCCAATTTCAGTAATTGTGTCTTTAGACTATTCATTTGGGAATGTTCTTCCTTCTTTAAATAGGCCTGGATTGCAATATACTTTCCTCTTAGAACTGCCTTTGCTGCGTCCCACAGAAGTTGTGGCTTTGTGTTGTTGTTGTCATTAGTCTCCATATATTCTTTGATTTCTGTTTTGATTTGGTCGTTAACCCATTGATTAATTAGGAGAGTGTTGTTAAGTCTCCATGTATTTGTGAGCCTTTTTGATTTCTTTCTAAAATTTATTTCTAGTTTTATACCTTGGTGATCTGAGAAGTTGGTTGGTAGGATTTCAATATTTTTGAAATTACTGAGGTTCTTTTTGTGGCCTATATGTGGTCTATTCTGGAAAATGTTCCATGTGCACTTGAGAAGAATGTGTATCCTGTTGCTTTTGGGTGTAGAGTTCTGTAGATGTCTGTTAGGTCCATCTGTTCTAGTGTGTTGTTCAGTGCCTCTGTGTCTTTACTTATTTTCTGTCTGGTTGATCTCTGCTCTGGAATGAGTGGTGTGTTGAAGTCTCCTAAGATGAATGCATTGCTGTCTATTTCCACCTTTAATTCTGTTAGTATTTGTCTCACATATGCTGGCGCTCCTGTGTTGGGTGCATATATATTTATAATGGTTATATCTTCTTGTTGGACTGACCCCTTTATCATTATGTAATGTCCTTCTTTATCTTTTGCTACTTTCTTCGTTTTGAAGTCTATTTTGTCTGATACAAGTACTGCAACACCTGCTTTTTTCTCTTTGTTGTTTGCATGAAATATCTTTTTCCATCCCTTCACTTTTAGTCTGTGTATATCTTTGGATTTGAGGTGAGTTTCTTGTAGGCAGCATATAGATGGGTCTTGCTTTTTTATCCATTCTGTTACTCTGTGTCTTTTGATTGGTGCATTCAGTCCATTTACATTTAGGGTGATTATTGATAGATATGTACTTATTGCCATTGCTGGCTTTAGATTCGTGGTTACCAAGGGTTCAAGGGTTGCTTCTTTACTATCTAACAATCTAACTTAACTTTCTTGTTAAGTTATTGTAAACACAGTCTGACGTTTCTTTCTTTCTCTCCCTTCTTATTCCTCCTCCTCCATTCTTTCTATAATAGGTGTTTTATTCTTTGCCTTCAGTTGATATTTGGATGGTCTGCTTTCTTTGCTATGATTTTTTTTTCTCTGGTGACATCTTTTTAGCCTTAGGTGTGCTTCCATCTAGAGCAGTCCATTTAAGATATCCTGTAGTGGTGGTTTATGAGGGCAAACTCTCTCAACTTTCGTTTATCTGGAAATTGTTTAATCCCTCCATCATATTTAAATGATAATCGTGCTGGATACAACATTCTTGGTTCGAGGCCCTTCTGTTTCATAACGTTAAATATATCATGCCATTCTCTTCTGGCCTGTAAGGTTTCTGTTGAGAAGTCTGATGATAGTCTGATGGGTTTTCCTTTGTAGGTGATCTTTTTTCTCTCTCTAGCTGCCTTTAATACCCTGTCTTTATCTTTGATCTTTGCCATCTTAATTATTATGTGTCTTGGTGTTGTCTTCCTTGGGTCCCTTGTGTTGGGAGATCTATGAGCTTCGGTGGACTGCGAGACTACTTCCTTCCCCAGCGAGGGAAAGTTTTCAGCAATTATTTCTTCAAAGACACTTTCTATCCCTTTTTCTCTCTCTTCTTCCTCTGGTACTCCTATAATGCGAATATTGTTCCGTTTGGATTGGTCACACAGTTCTCTTAATATTCTTTCATTCCTAGAAATCCTTTTATCTCTCTCTACCTCAGCTGCTCTGTACTCCTGTTTTCTGTTTTCTATTCCATTAACAGTCTCTCGCATCTCATCCATTCTGCTGTTAAGCCTGTCGATCACTTGTCTGATTTCTGTATTGTCTTTCCTCAGTTCCCTCACATCCTCCCTCAGCTCTTGCACATTTCTCTGTAGTTCCATCAGCATGGTTATGACTTTTATTCTAAATTCTTTTTCAGGGAGGCTGTGCATTTCCATCCCTTCAAGACTCCCTCTCTGGGGTTGTCTGGTTGATTTTGGTCAGAACCATTTTCCTCTGTCTTTTCACGGCTATGTAATTGGTCCCTGATAGTTGCCACATATGTCAGCTGGGCTCTTTAAGACTTTAAAAAGAGAAGAAAAAAAAGAGAAAAAAAGAAAAAAAGAAAGAAAGAAAGTAAAGAAAAAACAGAAACAAAACAAAAAACAAAACAAAACAAAAAAAACAAACAATGCCCACCCGACGTAGATTCTGTGGGAATGCTCTAGGTGGCGCTATTGCCCCACTATTCCACAGCTGTGACTGTGTTGCTCCGCAGTGCCCTTTATTGCTCGGGCAGGGGTGGGAACGAATAGGAGGCTGTTGATCTCAGTTAAAAGTGTTAAGTATGGCCACGCTTCCTCAGTCGCCAGCTAAGGCGTCTGAAACTCCCCAGGACTCCCAGCCTGCTGGGCTGAGTGTGCTGGGGCGATCCGGCTCCTCCGCTGGGCTCCTGTCTCTTTAAGACCGCTGAAGAAAGCGCGTGCTTTTTTTTTTTTTCCCTTCCCGGGAGCTGGCTGCAAGCACCCTGGCGCGTTCCCCGCTCAGATCCTGCCCCTCTGTCTCTCCAATCTCCGCTGCACTGCGCAATGTGGGTCAGCGCTCCCCGCGCAGATCACCGGGGCTGGCTACTTCGCGGGGTGCACTTCCACTCCCTCCCGGCTCTGAATCCTCTCCTCCCGCCGGTGCGCTGGGGTGGGGGAGGGCTCGGGTCCCGCCAGGTCGCGGCTCCGTATCTTACCCGCCTCTTGGGGTGCCGAGTCCTCTCGGGTGTAGCTGCACGCTGTGCGCTTTACTGTGTATTCTCGTCTCTCTTTTAGGAATAGATGTATTTTCTGTGTTTTCATAGATAAATATAGTGTTGGGAGTAGATTTCTGCAGCCCTGCTCACACCGCCATCTTCCCGGAATTCCCTCCTTTCTGATTTTAAGTCCTTTTTTTTCTTGTTGAGTCAAGCTAAAGGTTTATTGATTATGTTTACATTTTCAAGGAACCAGTTCTTAGTCACACTGACCTTTTGTATTGTTTTTATTCTTGTTTCATTTATTTATGCTCTGATCTTATTATTTCCTTGCTTTACCATCTTTGAGCTTTATTTGTTCTTCATTTTCTAGTTCCTTTAATTGTACAGTTTGTTTATTTGAGATGGTTCTTGTTTCTTGAGGTAGACCTGTAATGCTATAAACTTCCCATTTAGAACTGCTTTCAATGCATCCCAAAGATTTTGCATTATTGTGTTTGTATTTTCATTATTCTCCAAGGTTTTTTTTAACATCTTCTTTGATTTCTTCTCTGAACCATTAGGTTTTTAGTAGCATGCCGTTTAGCCTTAATTTGTTCATACTTTTTCCAGTTTTTTTCTTGTAATTGGTTTCCACTTTCATTACATTGTGGTCAGAAAAGATGCTTGTCTATGGTTTTAGTATTCTTAAATTCATTAACATTTTCTTTGTGGCCTGGCATGTGAGCTATCTTAGACAATGTTGCATGTGGACTTGAAAAGAATGAATTATTATTAGTACACATAGTGTGGGGAAGGTCATGGGGAAGACAGTGTAGCACAGAGAAAACAAGTAGTGACTCTGTGACATCTTACTACACTGATGGACAGTGACTGCAAAGGGAAATGGGAGGGACTCAATAATATGGATGAATGTAGTAACCACATTGTTTTTCATGTGAAACCTTCATAAGAGTATATATCAATAACACCTTAATAAAAAAAGAGTACTTTGCTGATATTGGATGGAATGTTATGTATGTCTGTTAAGTCCGTTTGGTCTAATGTGTCATTCAAAGACACTGTTACTTTATTGATTTTCTGTCTGGATGATCTATCCATTGATGTAAATGGGGTGTTAAATCCCTTACTATTATATTACTGTTAATTTCTCCCTTTGTGTGTATTAATATTTGCTCTATGTATTTAGGTGCTCCTCTGTTTTGTGCATAGATATTTATAATTGTATCTTATTGCTGGATAGAGCTCTTAATTGTTATGTCATGTCCTTCTCTGTCTCTTGCTACAGTCTTTGTTTTAAAGTCTATTTTGTCTGATATAAGTTTTGCTATTCCAGCTTTCTTTTGTTTTTCATTTGCATGGAATATCTTTTTGCATGTCTCATTTTCATTCTATGTGTGTTTATAGGTATGAACTCAGTCTCTTATACTCAGCAAATAGATGGATCTTGTTTATTTACAATTCAGACACCCTGTGTCTTTTGATTGGATGATTTAGCTTATTTGCATTTAAAGCAATTATTGATAAGTATGTACTTACTGCCATTTCATTAAATACTTTCTGGTTGTTGTACATTGTTCTCTGATCCCTCTTTTGTTCTCTTCCCTCTTATATGATGACTTTCTTCAGTGTTGGTGGATTCCTTTCTGTTTTTTTTTTTTTGTGTGTGTATCTTCTATAGGTTTTTGGTTTGTGGTAACCGTGGAGTTTACATATGATGTCTTAGATATATAATCGTCTTTGTTAAATTTGATGTAAGTTGGGTATTAAAGTCCCTTAAATTTGATCACTTGTTTGAAATCATTCTAATAGCATTACATTTCTTACTCCCCCCATCCACATTTGATTTATGTGCTGTTTTTTTCTGTTTGGATGTTCAGTGTTGTCCTAGAGGTCCCTTAACCTATCCTCATTTCTTTTAATTCTTTCGTCTTCTGTTCAGTTTGAATGCTTTCCAGTACTGTGTTCCAAATCATCCATTCTTCTACATCTTCTAACCTGCTGTTGATTCCCTCTAGCTTATTTTTCATCTTGTTTATTGTATTCCTCATTAATGACTTGTTCTTTTTAAAAATATTTCCCATCTCTTTGTTGTTGTCCTTCCTGAGCTCATCCATTCTTAAATCTGTTGAACATCTTTATAACCATTATTTTGAACTCTTTATCAGAGTTCTTAATTTCATGTCACTTCGTTGTTTTTTTTCCTGAAGTTTGTCTTTTTGTTGTTATTGTTATTTCAAGCATATTCCTGTGTTTCTTCATTTTGTTTTATTTTCTGTTTGTTTTATGAATCAGGCCAGTCAAGGCTGTCCCACTCTGAAGGCATGGCCTGGTGTAGGGCCATCCCCTGAGTGGCCTGTGTGTGCCAGGCTGTCTGGTTGGCTTGCTGGAGGCCAGGTGGGTGTGGGCCAGGGTTTCCTGGTGCTGAGCCTTTCCGGACCCAGTCTGGGGGTCTCCTAGGTTGGTGCCATCCCAGAACTGCTCAAACATTCCCGCTGAGGATGAAAGGGGCATGGGCGGGGTAAATCAGCACTTTTTGTCATGCTGGTGCTACCTTTTGTCATGCTGGGACTGCTGTATCTTTGATGAATGTGTGTGGAGGGGGAGCAGGGGCCAGGAGGCTGCCTCTGTCATGTCTAGAGCTGGTGTGTAGCCCCTGGCCCTGCTCCCATCTGCACCAGCAGTGTGTGAGGGGTGTGGACAGTGTTGCTCACTCTGCTCCCAGCTGCAGTATCAGTATGCAAGGAGGAGTGTGAATGCTCCCATCTGAACTAGTGATGTGTAGGGAGGATGTAAATGATGTCACCCACTGTGTTCCCGTCTGTATTATCAATGTGTGGTGGGGAAAGCATAAATGATGGTGTTCACCTGTTTCTGTCTGCACTGTCAGTGTGCTGGGGGAGTGTAAACGATGTTGTTCACCCTGTTCCCATCCACATTGGTAATGTCCATGGGGAGTGTAAACAGTGGCACTCACCAGCACCTCAGGTCTTGGAGAAACTTGTAATATTTCCTCCACCATGTTTTGAAAATAAGTTTCCTTCACTTACATTGTGGTTGCTTTTTAAACCATGGCTTCTTTTTTTTCTTTTCTGGGCTCTAGGGTAGATGAATCTGTGCTCTGGTCCCTGTGCTCTCTCTCCTTACTGGGCCATTCTGGAGGTGGGGCTCCCTCTCTGTCTCTCCTGCCATTTTTTATGTGGTATTTTTATCCCTTGTCTAGAAGGTCCCAGTTCTTCCTCAGGAAGAATTGCTCCTCTGTAGGTGTAGATTTGGTAGGTATGTGAGAGGAGGTGTGCTTAGGCTCTTTCTACCCTGTCATCTTGGACCCAACTCCTATATTAGGACTCTTAACTTGAACCTTTAAAGTATTATTCATTTGAAACAAGTAATTTTAAAATAATTCTCTCTTAGTAGCTGTCCAGTTCACTTTGACATTGTATTGTTAAAGAGGCAAACTTTAATTTGATTTGTATCTTTTAGTAAAGTATTGAACTCTACACATACTGTTTAAGTGCATTATATTTTTTAAATTCTGACAATACTCTAAATTTGTCTCATTTTCACTTTTTTTTACATTGATATAAACTTATTATGACTGTTTTCTCAGAGTCCCACAGCTAGGAATTTTCAAACCTAGAATCCAGATTCAAATTCTGTGTGTGACAAATTATTGAATTACTTTAACTGTACAAACATATTGTTCTAAACAGTAAACATCTGAACTCACAAACTAGAAACATTCAACAAGACTTTTTTATTTCTTTTTTTGCTGAAGGATTGATACTGTAGCTCCATATTCAGTTTTCTTTTTTTAATTGCAATATGGTGTATATACAATATTATATTGGTTTCAGATGTACAACATAGTAACTCAATTATATACATTACTAAATGCCCACCATAGTAAGTATAGTTACCTGTTACCATACCAAGATATTACAATATTATTGGTTATATCCCATATGTTGTACTTTCATTCCTATGACTATTTTATAATTTGAAGTTTGTACCTTTTTATCCCCTTCACCTATTTCACCCATCCCTCCATGCCACCTCCTTATGGTAACCAATAGGGTATTTCTTTTTCTCTATCTGAATTATTTTGCTTAGCATGATAGCCTCTAGGTCCATAGATGTTGTCACAAATGGCAAGATTTCCTTTTTTATAGCTGAGTAATATTCCATTGTGTATATGTACCACCTCTTCTTTATCCATTCATCTACCAATGGGCACTTGGGTTGCTTTAATATCTTGGCTATTGTAAGTAATGCTGCAGTGAACACAGGTGTGTATGTATCTTTTTGAATTAGTGATTTTTTTTCGTTAGGTAAATTTCCAGAAGTAGAATTACTGGGTCATATGGTATTTCTATTTTTAGTTTTTTGAGGAATCTCCATATTGTTTTCCACAGTGGCTGGATCAATTTATATTCCCACCAACAGTACAGGAGGTTTCCTTTTGATTTTTTTCAAAACATTATTTGTAATCCTAAAGTTGTTCAGTGACACCTTAAGAAAGCCACCACCATTTCTTTCATAGGGAGGGGATTCAGGTCAGATACATAAGATGCTATCACTTGAATACCCATGTTCCTCACTCAGAATTGCTAGTTTGGGAGAACAGCATTCAATAGCAATAATACTTACACAAGCACACGTTTGTCTAGACCCTCTAACCCTCCTTGATAAAACAAGAATTATCAAGAAGTAGTCAAAGTGCCTTCTTTGTATAATCCTCATAGAGAGATATGTTCTCTTTTTTATTTAATTTCAAGGTCAGTTAGTTACTCTTTTTTGTTTATCTACCACTCAAATATTGATGACTTCCACAAGATGGATGCTTTTGGTGGCTAGGACCTTCCTGCATTTTTAATATGTATAACATATCTTCAAAACACTGAATCACATATTTCAATCCTTGGAGAAATTTGCTTTCAAATGAACAGCAAGTTGTTCAAAAGAGTTGATACATGGGATGAACAGAGTGATTTACATATACAAGTGCTCAATAAATATTTGAGATTAAACTTGTAAAAATGAAGCAAAATTAACATAGAAGTTACATAGCTGGAAAACTAGTTATAGGAAAGGACACTGCCTTATGTACATTATAATTGTACATGACATCTCTCTAATGCTTTCTTGATACTGGAGATGATCATTATCTTCAGTACTATTTTTGTAATTTATTTCCAATATCTGTTTCACTAGTTCTTAACATTTTGGGAAACTTGACATTCTTTGAAGATTTAATGAATTAGACTGTCTTCCCAGGAAAAGATCCCTCTACATATGTTTGCAAAATTTTATAAACATTTTTAGAGGTTAGCAGCCTAATGCTAATTTTGGCTCTAGGGATCAATGCCCAGAAAGTCAAGACTCTTGGTATGTTTACTAGTAATAAATTTTATACAGTCATTATCTTTGAAATTTTATACTTTTTAAGGTAAACTAAATTATATAGTCTTTTAATTTAGACATTAAGAAGATATGTCTCATTTTGTTTGAAAGTTAGGGTTAATATTAAGAAAGGAATGTGTCTGGAACTATGTAGGTACAAAATAAATTAAGCATTCATGTTCAAGTGTTTTTACTGAGGAGGAGGAGAAAAAAAACCTCATACTTTTTTACCAGAAGATTATTTTCAAATGTCAGAGTTTTCAAGCAGTTACCAAATGTTAGACTTAAGCTTATGGGAAGTAACTCATGGGTCATATGATTTCTAGTCACTTTGATTTTGCAAAAAATAAATATATGGGAAACAAGTATATTCCTTTACACACTTGTTTTTTTGTATATTTATTTATAAAGTAGCACAACCAGAGCAAACAATTTGACATTTTCTCTAATTCAGTACTGTGAATAGTATACAATTAGCCCTTCTTTGTATTTGACTATGGGAGGCACATTAGTTCTTACCATCTTTACTACCCTATTAGGTTAGTCTTATTACTCTTTATTTACTAATGAGAAAAATGAGTCAGAGAAATTAGGTGACAGTAAGTGACAGTTTGGAATTTAATCACAGATTTACTTAACTTGAATTATATTGCTTTTTATAGAGAAAACCATATTTATGAAATCAGCATCTTTATTTTTAACTAGTTCTATGAGTTTGTTGTTTCATGTATAGCAAGATGAACAGATTTAAACAAAAGTGCATGTATGGTTTTATCTTTAAGTGTATGAATGTAGAGGTGCTTAGTGATTATTAAAATCCAGAGTAAACATAGTATTCTTCCCCCGCTAGTCTAAGGATGGGTTTTCCTTTCAAATGCAGTCTTCTTTACTGTTCTACTTTGTCCCAAATGGTGCCGCAATACTTTTTAAAAATCAGGAAATCCACAGTTGTATTAAGAAATATTTTATTAACAAAACAGTAAGTTCCACTTGCTTAGCATTTCCATTAATGGATAAATTGGCCTTGCAACAGAAAAACAAAACAAACCCTTAGTACCCAATCACACAAAGCACTAGAAGGGTAGGGTCATGTGGCCTTTCTTTGATGTCTTAGGGAATGACCACCTCACACATTATTGTAGTATCTTTTTTTTTTAAAAAGGCAACACATCACATGGATTAAAAAAAAGCATACTCAACCAGAAAAGTTACAGTCTAGAGATGTAATCAAAATTATGCTGGGTAGTGTGAAGTCCTCTGTTAACTGCAAACTATGCATGGAACCCTGATACATTTGGTATGAAGATACTTGGATTTTATTCACGTCTTTTTCTTTCCCTAACTCATGTTCCTCTTTTTTCTTTCTTCATTCAAAAAGAAGAAAAGAAAAAAAATGCTAGATATTTTATAGGCCAATAACCTTAGAAATATGCTTACTGAAAGTATTATTAGGTCATTGCATGAAATTTTAAAATTTATGCTGGAAAGAAACATTGAAATCAATCCCAAACAACATGCTTCATAGATATGCTGCTTAAAAATACCGTTATTTATTTTCTATCATATTTTAGAATCTTTCCAGATGGAAACTAGTTCAAACTGAGCAGATCAAACGGAAGAGCAACCATCTTTTTAAAAAACCTCAAGATGTACATGAGTGGTTTTATATTTACCTTCCTATTTCACTGGCTTTCCCTGAGTAAGACTGAATGAGGAAAAAAAAAAAGACATGAATTCTTCAACCTAGCAAATTAGAGACGAAAATCTGAAACACAAGTGATGGATACTAAATTTTAGTTTTATACCTCTACTTTCTGGGTCATGAAAAATCTTTAATAAGACTTCTCATATACAATTACTTGGCAACCATAGGTAGTGGTGATTCGCTATGAATAATACATATTTCGAAGGTGTTGTATGTCTGAAATCCAGGCCACTTCTTGGCTTTTTCATCAACTTAAGTATCGCAAAAGATGTTTTGCAATTTTTTTTTTGCCTTTGCTGATTAAAGCTAATTGTAAAGGTATTTGTGTCTTCTGTGAAATCTAATACCATTCTTTTAGATGTTAAAGTAATGCGACCAATTTTTGCTGAGGCATCACATTCCAGCCTAATGCATTTCCTCTGCATTACTTTCGCATTCTAATAATTTATTGCTATGAACATCACTGAAACAGTATGCAAAAACAAGAGTATAATCTATACTTTTCTACTAAATGTGTGTTAAACTAAAACTGTATTTAATAATATATGTGAAAAACCAGAAAAGTTAAAAGAGAGTAAGTAACAGAGATTGATTTTTTTAAATGGATAATACAGAATCAAAAATTACTGAAAATACTTTTAGTTGAGAAAGTGTTTACTTTCCAGAAAATGTTTATCATGCACAATCAGGTTAAGAGAAAACATATATCTAGATATCTAAAATTTTATTGGAAACAAAATTTTCAGTTGCAGCAGCCAGGATTAAGGTCTTTGCTTCTGTAACCTCTCCACATAATAGTTCATATTCATGCAGCAATATTCCAGTGATATTCCATTTGATAGAAAAGGTCCCATTTCCTTAGGGACTAAAATTTTCTCAGGGTTTCTTGGGAGCATGGTCTCAATGAAGCAACTCACCCATTCATCATCAATACCTTGGCACAACTATCTTCCTTCCTCTTTTTCAATTTGTCAGTAAATATTTGCTCTAATATGTATGTTTGGGTTTTCCATCTCATCGGATGGAGTCCTCTGGATTTGTGTGTGTGATTGTGAATGGCAAAAGTAGGGGAGAAATGTCTTTTGGAGAGAAAAGATTATAAGATATATATGTATATATTTTACCTTCTAATTCACACCTTTCATACAAATACTAAAACTTAACTGCAACAGAATGAAGGCTGTACATGTAAGAAAAAAAAGTAGCTGAGTCTTTTTATATACATTCATACATATCTTCCTTAGAATAAACACTACATTGTAATTTTTTTTTAAAAAAGTAATTGTGGCAATTTATAATGGTGGCAAAAAAAAACAAACCCTGAAATAATTGTTGCTCCAATGCCATAAAACTCCCTATACTTAGCAACACTTATAACATTGAATTTACCAAAAATGGCTGAACAGCAGATATATTTTGCATTTTTTCTATACAACAGGCTATAAAACGTCACTTATCACAGTCCAGAAAGCACACAGAGATGGGTTTTATATAAACATATGTAATAACATGTTAAGCGTGCATGGAAATGTCCCAATGATTGCATCTATGCCCTCTTGTTTTGACATTTTAGTGTGAAAATGTGCCTTATATTTCGCATTGTTGAAAATAAGGCCCCATACTTTTTTCCCTCACAACCAGAAAGGGGCTTTTTGAATGTGTTCCTACACAAGTCTTCAAAAAAGCCAGCACTTTGTTTCAAATGCAAGTTCCAACCACTGCTCCAGTGGCACCAGGCAGCAAACTCTTAGAGGTTTGCCAAGATGAGTCACTGAAAATGACAGTCTTCTTGGGCACTCCGACTAACTGACTTCTCAGGAACGTACTAGCACTTTGGCTATATCCAGGATCATAGGTAGCTTCTTTTTTGTGTGTGTTGTGTTTTGTGTTGTTTTTTTGTGTTGTGCCTTGATGTTGTAATACTCCTTTGCTTTATGAATGCGTGCAGTCATCACTGTCCTTTAGAAATGTTCCAGCAACATAAAGACAGGCAGAGTAAATGAAAACACTGTGGATGTTAGGGAATTTATTGGCCCCTGTACTTTGTTTTATTTTTTTTCCTTTTTGGAGAAACAAGAGCATGAGATACTTGTTTTTATTTTTTAAAAAGAGTCTTTCCTTCCTGATTGCATTCCCTGTCTTCTTTTGCATGTGCTTCGTAAAAAGGAAAGTAAATAAGTTTATATTATGTCTCAGATAAAATGAAGACTATTTCTATACAAGGGTCCTTTTAAGATCTTGGGATCAGACGTAATACTCTTTATCCTTGTTTTTCTTATTTTTGTTGGCGCTTTTTGCACTGCTGGGTTGTTTCTCCTTTACAACAGCCCCGTTGGACTGTGCTGAGTTACTGATGTAGTTTCGACTCTCGTCCACATGGTACGAGCCTTCATCCCGGTTCCTGTACTTGTACATGGCATAGAGAAGGATGAGGATGCATAGGGCGGCAGCGGCTACGATCCCCACCACCATGCCCGTGGTGCTGCTGGACTCCCGAATCACTTCTGCCGAGCCTGGGTAAGGCTCTCTCCCACCTGCTCGGGTCGGGTTGGCTGTAGGAAAGATGGAGAGAAGATAACACACTGTGATCACTGAGTTCACTGACTGCCTGGAAGGTAAATACACTTGCCACCTGTTCGCATGCCTGATGGGCCATACCCACTGCTTTAGGGAACGTATCCTGCTGCTGAAAGTAGCTGTCCCCGTGCCTCAGGGTCACTACACACTAGGGACGCCCATGAATCAAAGCACTTGGGGAGAGGTTTGCTGCCATGTTTTCTCACAGACCGGTTTCATTAAGATTTTGTAAGTGCAGCTCCAAGTAAGTTCTATCTAGCTCTAAAGGGCCATGTTGATGTGTTAGGTAAAAACCTATAGACCCAACATGGTAAATAAAATCATAACAACCCTATCGCATATTATTAGAGGGTATGACTTTGAGAACCAAACTGATGTTGACAGTCGAACACTTGGGGCTAAGTCTAGGCTCACTGAGAATGGCTAAATTGAGGATTGCTTTAGAAATAATATTGCCTTGTAGAACTGAATATAGTATTTATTGAAGCAACAAAATAATCCAGGCATAGTCTAATGTCTTGCTTGTAAATGTGATTTGTGTCACATCTTTACAAACTAAAACAAAACTGATTCCTTTTCTATTGGAGGTTTATCGTCATATAAGTATGTATGTTATTCATTTATTGGCAGTTACTGAGAGATTACCAAAACGATATTTGGGAAGCTAAAGTAAGAAAATACGTTTTTCTAAGATACTGTATTTTGATTGACAACCAAATAGATGATAATAAATAAAGGACTGGCTAGCCCAGTTTTATTCAACTAGCAAAAAACCTTATTCAGTCTTTCCAAAGTATAAATAAAGCTCTCCCTAGAGTACAAGAAATGGATTATAGGGTGCATCAATGTCTTCTCCAACACCTAGTCAGGCACTGAAATAGATCATAGGTAGGGAGAAAAAGTCCTGGAATTCAGCTTAGATGGGGAAGGAGTAGCTCTTTTCCTCTACCTCATAATTTTTTCTTTTTTAATTTGGAAGAATTTAAAAGAGTAGAACTACACAGAGAGATTCCATCCCATCTCTGATCCTAGGTCATTTTTCTATATGGATTGTCTTTTCTGTCTTTCTCTTTCTGAATTTCCAGCCTCACCTTTATCTTACAGAAAAAGATTATCTTTCAGATGCAGTGGATTAAAAATGCTGTAACTTTAAAAATATTCTTTGTAAATTATGCAGAATGAATTGAAATATGCTCACAACTACAAATATATCAAATATGCACATGTGAAGGCTGTGTATGTGTATATACACACCAGAAACTGAACAGTTCAAGTGGTCTAAAATTTTGCTTTTATGGCTATACATCATTTAGTAATGATTTAATATTGCTACAGAAATTCCTATTAAATACTGCTTTGTAATTCCATTTTCAAACACTACCAAGATTTCTTCTAAGTGTAGGTTTCTTTTTGTCATTCTCTTTTCCTTCCTCAAATAAAGCGTTACAAATACAGTTACTTAAAAAGTTAAAGCTCTCCCTCTCAAAGCAGCAGTGTGCTGTGTTCTGGAGCTACAAAAATGTAGCAGATGAGACCCTTCTATGCTGAGTATGTCACTGCTTGTTTTACAGAAGCCCAGGTAATGTTGCTGAATTAAAAAGCCTAGGAGTTGCTTCTGTGGCCAAGGAAGAAGGAGACAAAGCCTATAATCCATGGCATTTTATTACAGGAAATTAATTTCCTCTCCAGAAGAACAGAACCCACGGCAGGAACTCTGTCACTACTGCCAAGCCAAGACAGCACTTTCTCTTTCAAATACAGTCATCTTTGCTAAAGTCGGTCAATTAGCTCAGCTGCAGAATTTCCCTGAATGACAATTTTCTTCTTGCTCATTTTGTGGAGCACTCTTTTACTGTGGTGTCTCGAGAGCTGAAAAGGGATTTTATTTCAATATTACCAAACTCTACCCCCCCCCACCACCTGATGGAATGCTTGCATTTTAAGTGCATTTTCATAATTATCTTACTTTGTCAGGAAAGAATGGGGAGAATAAAGATAAAATCCTAAGCATATAGCTTATGATAGCAAGGCTAAAGTGTAAATGGAATGAGGGATAAAATGTTCTATACTAAGAACATATATGTACATTTTCTTCCAGTTCAGACTTGGTATCATAAATGGACTATCTTATCAAAACATTTTAACCTTATTGTTTCTGCTCAGATATTTCTGATGTCTTTTCACAACACCTGTATAAGTAGCACACCAATAACAAATTGATGTTAAAACTAGAATGAAATTGCAAAGCCTCAAATACCTCAATTTTGCCATATAGACATTTAATAAACACCTCCTGTTTAAGAAAAATACTTGCCTTTATTGCAACTCCAGCCAAAATGTTGCTTAAGTCACAATGCAGACCTTAAAATATCTCTGTAACCCATATGTACAAAAAGATTTAAATATCATGGGTTTAAAAAAACTACCAAAGAAAACCTCAAAACCCAATGATAAACATTTTATCCTTTTTTCCCCAGAGTTACATTAAAAAATTAACTGCCCCAGGTATTATTATATGTTGTACTGGAATATGTAGTTGTTTCTATATCAATTAATTTTTTGTTTATGCTTCAAATCTGAAGGCTAACTGGTATTTTTCTCAACTTTTGTGCTAAGATCAGAAGTATTTAAAGACTTTGAAATAAAAGGTTAGAGAAATTTAAATACATTCATAAATTATGTGGTCTTACTTATTGTCATTAATGGTTAAAAAAACTGAGGCATTTTCATATTAGTTTAAATGTAAAGAATGGCATAAATGTTAAAAAGGCTAAATGCTTTCTTATGTAGCTTGGTTAAAACTTTATATAAAAAGGAAATGTAGTCATCTCTTAACCATTTATGACAATGTGAAAAAAGGAATTTAATGAGAGAAATCCACAAGCAATTCTTATTTCATGGATTTGAAAATTCTACATACCCTATACACTCTATAACAAACTAATTCAAGTCAAGACATTTTAAAACAATCCACATCATGTTTTTTCTCAGCAATGCTAATAAAATGGAAAAAATATAAACTGAAAATACTTTCTCTCCCTTTCATTGTCCCAGGATGTGATCAGATAAAGAAAGAGGGGCACCAAAAGAACGGAATATGTACAAATAATAGTTAAGTCCTCAAATGGTCAACAGTTAGCCAAACTGTAGATAAACCTAAGCGAATGTAGCCAGTTCATTACATTGGACCCAGGAGCTCAGATCAATGGAAAACGTCAGCAGGAATGATGACGGGCATTGGATGGCCAGGGCATTTAAGTGTTAGTCAGTATGATTGGAAACAGGGAAGGATTCTAGGCCTAAACTAAATATGGCACACATATTTTGATTTGAGGCTAGGTCAATAGCAACAAAAAAAATAAATGGATTGTCACTTAAGATAGTTCATCTATGTCCTATAGTTCAATGGTTCGTAAAGTAAAAAAATCATCATGAATTATACACGTTAACATAATTTATCTTAACACTTTAACAATAGATTCTTTTACTTGTCAAAGTTTCCCCGCGTGATACTGATGGCTGTCTGCACATCACGTATGTCTGGGAGTCCACCGGAAGGGAGTGTGACGTGCACGGTCTGCTGCATGTGGGGGAAGCTTACAGGCACGCCTTAATGGTGATATGAGGGCTGCTGATTTTTCCTGGCATTTTTGCCTGAATGATTCGGAAGCCATTGCTTGGACTGGCAGGGACAAATAGTAGTCACAAGAGTTACAACCTCTTTCACATAAGCCATTTTTCAGCCAAAAAGCTATGGAAATATTCCTGGGGCTTGCATACAGATGAATAGTGTTATCTCAAAGGACTGATGAAAATGGATTTTTAGTTCTCTTTATCTCAAATATATGGCATGATCTGCTGGTCTCTAGAAGCTATCGACCTGGTGTCCTTTGGCCCAGATTTATCAAGGATCCTGTAAGCTAGTTCAATGACTTCTTGTTCTGCATTATCTAATTATACTGTGTTTACTGAGGCAGACATAGTCTTTCAAGTGTTAGGACAGTTTAGTGTTTTCACATTATACCCTAAACCAATTTATTCATATCAAATAATAATTTATTGTAGAAAATGCAAAGTGCTAAAAAACATACTCCAGTGCTTTGTCATATAAAAAGAATAATGTATTTGTTGATTTGCATAAAAACATTACAAGTAGTATTTACATTTTTAACTTACTCTTAAATTTGCTGAGATAGTTATTCTAAACTACCCCATGACAGGAAGAGAAATGGTCCTGATGTACGTTCTTTATTTTTAACAGTCCTTGGCACTGTATGTGTAGAAAGCACGTCATTTCCCCAAACAGGAGATCATTTAGATACAGTTAAAAAATACCACGGGAAAAACATGTTTAAGAGACATATGAAGCTGTAGCCAGAGTGGAGAGGACTATGTGTGGAAGGTCTCATCTCTAACCAGCTCCTCTGGCCCTGTCACCAACTCCATGCTTCTCTCCATTCTGTCTCCTCCTCCCTCACCCTCTACCTCTTCAGTGCATCCCTTGGCCATCTCATGACTCATCACTGAAGATGGCCTTCAGAGAGCATAGTCAGTGTGTCCCTTTCCACTCGGGTACATGAGGAAGGTCAGGATAGCAAAGCTCAGGACTGTTTGCCTCTTTATGTTGGTGCATTACTTAGCAGGTCATTCACTGAGTGGCAAAACATATTGCCAAATTCCTAAATTCAAATCAAATAGTCCTTACTGGCAAAAAATATGTGATTATTTCGATAAAACACAGTCTTTGTGTTTTATATTGGTATGCTTTACATTAAAATTTAACTTTCTAAATTTGTTTAAAAGTATGTGCTTTACCAAAGAGAATATTTTATTACTGATATTTTAAAACTTTTGAGGATATAAGCACATGAAGCTTCTCACTAGAGCCTTTATTTACCATTTTGCCACTCTTTGTATCTAGTCTAACTTGGTATGACTTAGAGCACCTGGGAGTAGCATTTACTTAGCAAGATGATTCACAACTGAAGTTCTAAAATAACTGCATTTTGAAAGGTAAATTTTTGAACATTAGTGATTTTTTTCCAGATGCTTCACTTTGCAATGAGAAGACTTTGGCATCCTTTGGCTGTTCTTTTGGTGATCGCAAAAACAGTAATCAAATATTGTTATTAAAAAATAAAACTGCTCTTGATCTCTGTTTTTACAATACTACATGAGAAATCATGCTTAAAGTCCTAATTCCTGTCATGTGAAATAAGGGTTTGGTGGGTGATGGGACCTTATTTCCATTGATGAGTTCACCGAGGCAATAACCATGGTCTTTTTTCACTCAAATAGTCATTTTTATGAAACTATTTTGTATACTTGGATGAGCTGTACTTTCACTGTAATCTTATTATATTTATGTTGTTTCCAAAGTTAGCTGTGTAGGGTGAGATTTGGTTTCCAGCCAATTTTTATTGCTGGTTTGATTTCTTCAATATAGACTGTTAGTGTATAGGTATGTCATCAACCATGACCCTGTCACATTAAGGATGAAGCAAGAGTTTCACTATGTACTGACAACATGAAAAGTCAGCTATTGAGCTTTAAGAAAAATCTTGTAAGAGATTACCAATCTTAAAGAATAAAACATACCAATGATTTAAACAAAAAATGGAGCATGAACTATATATTTCAGATCAGGAGAGGTATATAAAGGACCATAAAACTCCATAATGCTCAACATATATATTTCTGCTACTTGTAATTGTTAGATATCCTGCCTTAAAATAATCCTTTTTTTAGAAGTATTGGCAAGAGGTATTTATTGAATTTTTTCCTAAGAGTCCTTGACCAGTCTTTCTGGTTTTGTCATAGATTAATCAATTTAAAATTTCTGTCTCCACCCTGCCTAAGAAAAATAGCTGCCTAAAATGTCCCATTAGAAAAGAGCACTGTGATTTAATAGATGTGGAAGTTATTATAATTCTAGGCTAGCCTTGAAAATAGTTTCAGATTTATGGGGGAAGATTTGACTTTTCCAGTACCCAGTTTCTTTAATACTGTGAAAAGAAAATTAGAATTGTAGGCTCCTGCGGTGTTTGTGAATTGAGATTAGCAGTTTTTTCTGCAATCTCCAAAAAAAAGTTAATTTTTTTCCATTTTTGTGCTTCAATACAACATGGGTCAGAATAAATAATTATGATGCAATCATTCACAAGAATGCATGTTTAAATGCCACAGTTGTAAGAAAACAGGGAGGCAATAATTTTTATGACATGCTAATTTCAACTCAAACTGTGTTTCTTTTGAGAAGTGACAGATGCTGAAAGTTTCAAATCCTTCCTATCAATTCCTCCCATGCCCTGCAGGTCACACAACAGGCTTGAGAGAGAACATGTCTGTTACATCCTAGCCCTTCTAATGAATTGGAGGTTCAAAAAGAACTTGAAAATCTGTAAGTTTTTACCACTTGCATGGCTCTTGGGTCTAACATGTCCCTCTGCTACTTTCAAAGCCACCAAGACACATGTTTGAAGAGAAGTGCAGGGGCCACCCCTGTGGGATTAAGAGAATCATTGTTTTCACCAGAAATCTAGGAATTGTATGAAAAGGGAGGCTAGCCACAGAAAAGCTCCTCATGTGTCTGGAGGACAGGCTGCTACCCCAAATGGCCCCCCACAGACAGAAGAGGCAATGGACTATCATGCCCTGCATGACTCTGTTCCTCTGTCAGTTCTCACTGTGACCCTTCTCCCTCACCTCAGAGCGAAGCACAGGATCACATCATTTATATATCCCGTTCTTCAACTACCCTATACTTTGTAAACTATGTGTCCACAGCTTATCATCTGTAGGCTTCCTAAACTTTTTACATGGTCACTGGGCCCAGGAGGTTTTATTAGAACCCTTGAGAATGTCATGATGCTCACTGAGCACCAAGTACCAGTGTGAGTGCTGTGCTCATGGCCCTTCGTGGTCTGACCACAGATACCTATTCAAAGTTGTCCTCATTTCTGAAGGAAGTTGCAATCATAAGTTTATTGCTGTCTCCTAGTCCCCCCATACCAATAAAAGCTCTACCTTCGTAGCTAGCTCATATGACCTTCCTCCTCCTTCCTGGTCAACTACTACTTACTCCTCAAGACGGAGCTTAAATGCCGGAAGCTGGCAAGAACAAAATCATGAAGCCTTTTGGGAGGATTTGTGGAAACACATCTTTATCTCAATCTTTTCTTAACTATACATTATCCATTTCAATTTGGATCCTACACAATTGGATAGGAAATCTTATTTAAATGTTTCATTTCTGTTGGGTTGTTTCTTCTCTTCCAGACTAGATTACTAGTCATTTGAAAGTTTCCTGTAACTCTATTTCTCTTCTCTCCAAATTCCCTCACCTTGTAACCATCTAATGAAGACTGAATATACTAGCTGCAAAATGTATGTTTTCTGACTGATTAGAGGAAGAGATTTTTGTTAAGTTCATAACAAAAACCCTACGAGTAGACTGGGGTGAGTGCAACCATTAAGAAAGCATAAGAGGAAATTCAAGATGGCTGCATGAGAAGTGAGGCAGAGAACTCCTCCCAAAACCACAGATATTGCAAAATATAGTTAATACAACTAACCCTAAAACAGCAACAAGAAAGAAGGCTGCACAGACTGCATACAGACCTCATGAACAGAGCAGACCTCAGGGTAACGTATGAAAGCCTTGATCCGGCAGGAAGGAAGAGAAATGGAGTGGGGGAGGGAGTGGAAGTCTGGGACTGCTGAACACCTAGCCCTGAAGATCTGCTTTGTGAGCAGAAACCTACATTTTGTGGTGCTCTGGAGGATGGGGAGCTGGGACAGTTGGAATGCTTGAGACACAGATTCCGGCCATTTGTGGAGGATGGGATCCACACCCAGCCGCTCTGGGACTAACTAAGGAAAGGCAGGTGATCTGACAGGCTTCTTGGCAGCGAGAGGGCTGCTGAAGGGGCAGGGTTTGTATGGAGCTTGCTGCGTGGGAGAAGGGATAGGGGGACAAGGTTGTCTGGGTGCACTCTGCCCAGCAGATTGGGAACTTTGAGGAGCTTCAAGTGCTCCATCCCCCTGACTGCCTACTCAGCTCCGAAGCCCCCACTGTGACACACAGCCTGCCGAGCCTTCCCACTGGCCTGCAGGCACCTGCTCGCAAACCGGCAGTCACTGTGCTGGCATCAGGCCAGCCAGAGGGAGGTCTCGCCTACAACAGCTAGAGAAGCAGAGCACAGAGGCTTATACGTGAGTGCTCGGCCCACTGGCTCTTATATGGGAGACAGGCACTGTAGGCGGGATTCAGGAAACACCCCTTTCCTAGCCAAGGCACCAACTCCACTCACCTACAACCCCAACCTCACTCTAGGGGCTGAGCAGCTCCGCAGACTGGAGCTTCTGGGCACTAGAGGGCACCACACAGAAATACGAAACGTCAAAAGAACATGGTTCGGACCAAAATCTCAAACCCCAGAAAAAGGGCCAAATGAAACTGAACTCACCAATCTTCCTGAAGGAGAGTTCAAAATAAAAATCACAAACATGCTTATGGAGGTAAAGAAAAATATTCAAGAACTCAGGAACAAATTTAAGACAGAGATTCAATCATTAAGAAATTCCATATCTGAAATGAAACATACAATGGAGGGATTTAAAAGCAGATTAGATGTAGTAGAAGAGACGGTAAATGGAATAGAAATTAGAGAAGAGGAATACAAAGAAGCTGAGGCACAGAGAGAAAACAGAATCTCTAAGAATGAAAGAATATTGAGAGAAGTGTGTGACCAATCCAAACGGAACAATATCCGCATAATAGGGGTACCAGAAGAAAAAGAAAGAGAAAAAGGGATAGAAAGTGTCATCGAGGAGGTAAGTGCTGAAAACTTCCCCAATCTGGGGAAGGAGATAGTCTCTCAAGCCATGGAGATGCACAGATCTCCCAACACAAGGAACCCAAGGAAGACAACAGCAAGACATATAGTAATTAAAACGGCAAAGATCAAGGATAAGGACAGACTATTAAAAGCAGCCAGAGAGAGAAAAATGATCACATACAAAGGAAAACCCATCAGGCTATCATCAGACTTCTCAACAGAACCCTTTCAGGCCAGAAGGGAGTGGCATGATATATTTAATGCAATGAAGCAGAAGGGCCTTGAACCAAGAATACTCTACCTAGCAAGGTTATTATTTAAATTTGAAGGAGGGATTAAACAATTTTCAAACAAGCAAAAGCTGAGAGAATTTACCTCCCACAAACCACCTCTACAGTGCATTTTGGAGGTAGTCCTATAGATGGAAGTATTCCTAAGACTAAATAGATGTCACCCAAGGGATAGACAAAAAGTGCAGAATACGATTCATAACATACAAAGAATGGAGGAGGAAGAAAAAGGACAAAAAAAAAAAGAAAAGAATCTTTAGGTTGTGTTTGTAATAGCATATGAAGTGAGTTAAATTACACTGTTAGATAGTAAGGTAATTACCCTTGAACCTTTAGTAACCATGAATCTAAAGCCTGCAATGGCAATAAGTACATACCTATCAATAATCACCCTAAATGTAAATGGTCTGAATGTATCAATCAAAAGACATACAGTCAGTGAATGCATAAAAAAACAAGACCCATCTCTGCCTAAAAGAGTCTCACTTCAAACCCAAAGACATACACAGACTAAAAATGAAGGATGGAAAAAGATATTTCATGCAAATAATAATGAGAAAAAAGCAGGAGTTGCAGTACTTGTTCCAGACAAAATACACTTCAAAACAAAGAAAGTAACAAAAGACAAAGAAGGACATTACATAATGAAAAGGGGCAGTCCAACAAGAGGATATAACTATTATAAATATCTATGCACCTAACAAAGGATCACATACATATGTGAAACAAATACTAACAGAATTAGAATGCAATGCATTCATTTTAGGAAACTTCAACACACCACTCACTCCAAAGGACAGATCAACGCAACAGAAAATAAAGAGACAGAGGCATTGCACAATGTATTAGAACAGATGGACCTAATGGACATCTACAGAACACTCCATCCAAAAGCAACAGGATACACATTCTTCTCAAGTGCACATGGAACATTTTCAAGACTAGATCATACACTAGGCCACAGAAAAAACCTCAGTAAATTAAAAAATATTGAAATTATACTAACCAGCTTCCCAGATCACAAAGGTATGAAACTAGAAATAAATTACTCAAAGAAAATGAAAAAGCCCACAAACACATGGAGGCTTAATAACATGCTCCTAAATAATCAATGGATCAATGACCAAATTAAAACAGATCAAGCAATATATGGAGACAAATGACAACAATAATTCAATGCTGCAAAATCTGTGGGACGCAGTGAAGGTCATGCTAAGAGGGAAATAAACTGAAATACAGGCATACCTCAGGAAAGAAGAACAAGCCCAAATGAACAGTCTAAACTCACAATTAATGAAACAAGAAAAAGAAGAACAAATGAGGCCCAAAGTCAGTAGAAGGAGGGACATAATAAAGATTAAAGCAGAAATAAATAAAATTGAGAAGAATAAAACAATAGAAAGGATCAATGAAAGTAGGAGCAGGTTCTTTGAGAAAATAAACAAAATAGATAAAACTCTAGCCAGACTTTTCAAGAAAAAAAGTGAGTCT
>JAVSCE010020539.1:0-148411 GCA_032199065.1 Smutsia gigantea
TTGGCCTCATAGAATGAGTTTGGGAGTATTCCCTCCTCTTCTACTTTTTGGAAAACTTTAAGGAGGATTGGTAATAGGTCTTCACTAAATGTTTGATAAAATTCAGCAGTGAAACCATCTGGTCCAGGGTTTTGGTCTTAGGTAGTTTTTTGATTACCAATTCAATTTCTTTGCTGGTAATTGATCTATTCAGATTTTCTGTTTCTTCCTGGGTCAGCCTTGGAAGGTTGTATTTTTCTAGAAAGTTGTCCATTTCTTCTAGGTTATCCAGTTTGTTACCATATAATTTTTCATAGTATTCTCTCATGATTCTTTGTATTTGTGTGGTGTCCATCGTGATTTTTCCTTTCTCATTTCTGATTCTGTTTATGTGTGTAGACTCTCTTTTTTTCTTGGTAAGTCTGGCTAGGGGTTTATCTATTTTGTTTATTTTCTTGAAGAACTAGCTCCTGCTTTCATTGATTCTTTCTATTGTTTTATTCTTCTCAGTTTTATTTATTTCTGCTTTAATCTTTATTATATCCTTCCTTCTACTGACTTTGGGCCTCATTTGTTCTTCCTTCTCTAGTTTCATTAATTGTGAGTTTAGACTGTTCATTTGTGACTGTTCTTCTTTCCTGAGGTAGGCCTGTATTGAAATATATTTCCCTCTTAGCACGACCTTTGCTGCATCCCACAGATTTTGTGGTGTTGAATTATTGTTGTCATTTGTCTCCATATATGGCTTGATCGCTGTTTTTATTTGGTCATTAATCCATTGATTATTTAGGAGCATGTTATTAAGCCTCCATGTGTTTGTGGGCTTTTTCATTTTCTTTGTGTAATTTATTTCTAGTTTCATACCTTCGTGATATGAGAAGCTGGTTGGTACAATTTCAATCTTTTTGAATTTACTGAAGTTCTTTTTGTGGCCTAATATATGATCTATTCTTGAAAATGTTCCATATACACTTGAGAAGAATGTGTGTCCTGTTGCTTTTGTATGGAGTGTTCTGTAGATGTCTGTTAGGTCCAGCTGTTCTAATATGTTGTTCAGTGCCTCTGTCTCTTTATTTATTTTCTGTATGGTTGATCTGTCCTTTGGAGTGAGTGGTGTGTTGAAGTCTCCTAAAATGAATGCATTGCATTCTATTTCCCCCTTTAATTCTGTTAGTATTTGTTTCACATATGTAGGTGATCCTGTGTTGGGTGCATAGATATTTATAATAGTTATATCTTCTTGGTGGACTGACCCTTTAATCATTATGTAATGTCCTTCTTTGTGTCTTGTGACTTTCTTTGTTTTGAAGTCTATTTTGTCTGATACAAGTACTGCAACTCCTCCTTTTTTCTCCCTATTAGTTGCATGAAATATCTTTTTCCATCCCTCCACTTTCAGTCTGTGTATGTCTTTGGGTTTGAAGGGAGTCTCCTGTAGGCAGCATATAGATGGGTCTTGTTTTTTTATCCATTCAGTGACTCTATGTCTTTTGATTGGTGCATTCAGACCATTTACATTTAGGGTGATTATCAATAGGTACATACTTATTGCCATTGCAGGCTTTACATTCATGGTTACCAAAGGTTCAAGAGCAATTCCCTTACTATCTAACAGTCTAATTTAACTTACTTCATATACTAAATCAAACACAATGTAAAGGTTCTTTTTTTTTCTCCTCCTTTTTCTTCCTCCTCCATTCTTTGTATGTTATGAATCATATTCTGTACTCTTTGTCTTCCTTTGGGTGACATCTTTTTGCCTTAGGAATACTTCCATCTATAGGAGTTCTTCCAAAATGCACTGTAGAGGTGGTTTGTGGGAGGTAAATTCTCTGTAACCATTAATATTTCCAGTTCTTCTATAGCTTATTATGTGCTTTCATTTATACTTCCTCATTTAATTCTTGTAGGAGAAGTGCCGTTATCCTCATTGCACTCATTTTGTAGGTGAGGAAACTAACTTGGAGAAGTTAAGTGACTTGCTTAAGTCAGAGTTAAAGAGAAACAGCTAGAACTTGAACTCAGACAAGAATGAGAGTCAAAATCATTAACATTGGGTATCATTATGAAACCAACCACTCATAGCAAACATTAACCTTCATACAGTGTAAATATGTCCTGGTTGAATATCAGCCTGAATCCAGGTATTACTGACTAACTGATATTGTCTATCCTATACTCCACAGGTTTCTCTTTTTCCTCTAAAGCACTGCTCTAAGAGCATAGAATTTCTTTAAAATCCCCTCTGGAACTTACATGATAGGAGCTCCAACTCAGACTAAGTTCAGTGTTCTGGCAAGGAAAGTTTGTCACAGGATCAATTCCTTAACAAGTCTATTCTTGTATTTCCACGATTCCAAAGCAGTCAATTAAGTGGAGTCAATTAATCTGTTGTTTGCCTTTTCTATTATACCTAACAGTATGAATGTTTACTTATTTTTTCTAGAGTTATTGGTTTGACAGGTTACGTGGACCCCTAATAGACATAGATTTAAGAGGGCAGTTAAGAAACATAGATGAAATATAGTCACACCATGACAACTAATTGCTGACTGAACAACAATCCAAGGGAATATTATGAAGTCATGTGTATTAAGGCTCCCCTCCTTCTGTACACACTTCTCAGGCATCCCCCAAATTCCACTACCCAACCATCAGACATCCTCTATATCCCTAAACTACCTTTACCTGCTCTAAAGCCCATTTCCTCAGGATCCTTAAGTAACTAACTTTCATTAATTCACACATGCAATTATTTCACTCAACCATCATTTCTTTAGAACTCAACAATGTGCCAGGTCCAAATGTATTATAAAGTCAAATAAAACACAATTATTACCCTCTAGAAGTATAGTGGGAAAGATAGCAAAGTAAATTAATGATCTCATTCAGTGGATACATGTTATGACAGAGGTTAGAGGTCATGCTCTGAGCAAAAAGATACGTCTAGACATGCCCTAAAGAACAATTCTTTTCCCATGAAGATCTATAGTATATGCCTTCAAAGTCTTGATCAAGAGAGTATTGCAGCATAGTAGAATATTTCAAGAAAATAATGGGTCTTTGTGTGCCCAAGGTATTCCAGCTACGTAGATCTTGGCTCCTCCCTATATAACTCTAATTGTAATGAGCATTTTCTGCTTTTTTTCTTCTTAGTATTCAGATTCACAGAGATAAATGACATGTATGATGACCATAAAAAATAAGCCTCTCAGATCTCCTGCTGTTAGGTGGGTTGCTTGACTGACAACCCCAGCTGCCATACCTCCAAATCCACCACCACATTCATTGAGGGCACAAGTCCTCCAGGCTGCTCCTAGGAAGTGAATGAGTGTGGCAGGGGTATTAAGGCAGGGTCATTCCTGCAGGAAGGACATAGGCCCCCTACCACATGTGACTTGGGCTCAAAGACTCCTCATTGGCCTGGCCAAAACATTGTTAGAACTGTCTGTTTCTTTTCCTACCCAGTCCTCCTTCCTTCCCCTTCTCCTTTCACAGGTTTCAGACGTGCACTGCCATCTGAGACTCTCCTTGCCTATACCAGTGTTATCTTCCTTTATCTTTCCTGAATAAATCTCTTCCATGTCTAATCCTGTGTTCACAGCTGACTCTCAAGAGGACCCAAATTAATATAGCAAGAGAAATTAAGAACTTCATGAACTACCGTCATGGGATTTTTGGAAATAAACTAGCTGCCCTCCCACATATTTTGGTTTCACTGAAAGAAAAATAAGAATCAAGTTAACTGAGCCCATTGTTTTGAAGAAGTTAGCAATTGTATTTCATTTCTTGCTAATGCTAGAGTGATGGTTACTGCCCACCAAATCCCTCTCCACCAAAGGCTAACCTGATTCACTGGGCTCCATCAACAGGTTTTCTTGCCTTCTTCTGGCTTCTGGTTGAGTCTCACCATAAGAAATACAACTGAATCCAAGAGGACAGGAAGATAATGTGATTGGGGTATTTATTCTCCTGGATCCCTCCATGTCAAGCCACAGGATGGCACTGCTTGTGTTTCTCTACCAAAGGCCGCAGCCCCTGCCAGTATGCCTAGGATAGTTTCAGATTCTAAAGTACTTCATCTTGTCCTATGGCTTTCCCTTCATCCTGCCCACACCCTTGAACATACAGATCTTCCTTGATTTACAATGGGGTTAGTACCAATAAACCCATTTTAAGTTGAAAATATCATAAGCTGAAAATGCATTTAATACACCTAGCCTACAGAATATCATAGCTTAATCTACCTATTAAATGTGCTCAGAACACTTATATCAGCCTACAGTTGGGAAAAATCATCTAATACAAAGCTTATTTTATAATAAAGTGTTTATGATCTCATGTAATTTACTGAATTCTGTACTGACGGTGAAAAACAGAATGGTTGTATGGGGACAGAATGTTTGTAAATGCCATCAGTTGTTTAGCCTTGTGATCTTGTGGCTGCGATCTGATCAGGAGCTGTGGCCGCCAGCATCATGAGAGACTATTGTGTCGCATATCACTAACCCGGAAAAAGAAAAAAATTGAGACTTTGAAGTATGATGTTTACTGAATTCATATTGCTTTCACACCCTCATAAAGTGGAAAAATCTTAAATTGAACCATCATATGACAGGGATAGTCTGTAGTCCCTTTATTAAACTCCCTTCTGTTTTCCATCTGTTTTCTGCTAGAACTCTGGGTGATATCCAGTAATTCCGTGGGTTCCATTGGGATATAGAGCAGGTATGACTATTTTTAAAAAACATGTCATCTATTTATTTACCAGATTGCGTATTCTGTTTGGTATACTAGCTCATCTTTGCTTACTAGGTTTATATCTATTCTTAGGGAGTGGAATGCCAATGGTGCTATTGTGTTGAAAACATGGTTTATTTTTATTGTTGGGGTGTAAAATGATGTGGATTTAAAATTTAAGATTATAAACACTCTCACAGTTCCTCCTTTTCTTCATAAAATCTATGCAGACATGGTTTTTTGGTAATGATTTATGCACTTTTTGTATATTTCAACAAAAATTTTTTTATCTTTATCTTTATTACATAGCTTAAATTTTTGCAAAAGTAATGAAAAGAAAAAAAAGACCTGTGATTGAATCACTATCTAACATTCATCTAAGCTATGTATTTCCCCATAATTATTGCATTAGTTGAACCTAACAAATTTTAATATGTAGCAATTTCATTGTCATTCAGATGTAATTACTTTCCAATTTCCATTATTATTTCTCAATTAACACACACATTGTTAAGAAATATATTTTGAAATTTCTAAATACAAGATTATTGTATCTATCAATGATTTTTAATATTTTTGATCTAGTATTTGATCAATTTCTTTTTAATAGTCAAATGTAGGAAAATATATATTTCTAGTTATTGGGTGAGGGTTCTACATATGTATTGGACCAAGAGCATTAAAAGTGTTTACAAATGATACTAGGAAAACTGGATAAACACATGCAGAACAATGAAATTGGGCCCCATCTTATACATTCACAAGAATTAACTTGAAATAAATCAAAGACTTAAACATCAGACCTGGTACTATAAAACTCCTAGAAGAAAATGTAGGGAAGAAGCTCCTTGACGTTGGCCTTGGTGATGGTTTTTTGGATATGACACCAAAGCAAAAGAAGCAACAATATGAAAAGGCAACCTACCAAATGGGAGAAAATATTTTGCAAAACATATATTGTAGAAGGGGTTAATTTCCAACAATATATAAAAAACCCATACACCTCAAAATCAGAAAACCAAACAGTTCGATTAAAAAATGGGCATAGGAACTAAATAAACATTTTTCCAAAGAAGCAAACAAATGGCCAACAAGTACATGAAAAGATGCTCAACACCACTGATCATCAGGGAAATGCAAACCAAGACCAAGGTGAGTTACCACCTCACGTTAGAATGGCTATCATCAAGAAAACAGGAGATAACAAGTGCTGGTGAGTATGTGGAGAAAAGGAAACCCTTGTTGGTGGGAATGTAAATTGGTTTCATCACGATTGAAAACAATAGGGAGTTCCTCAAAAAAATGAAAAACAGGTCTACCATATGATCTAGCAATTCCACTTCTGGGCATATATTCAAAGGAAATAAGATTTTGAAGAAATACATGTGGTCCCATATTTATTTCAGAGTTATTCACAATAGCTAAGATATGAAAACAATCTAAGTACCCATCAACAGATGAATGGATAAAGAAAATGTGCTACATACACACACATGCAGTAGAATATTATTAAGCCGTAAGAAAGGAGGACATTTCTGCCATTTGTGAAAACATGGATAGGCCTTGAGCACATTATGCTAAGTGAAGTCAGTCAGAGAAAGACAAGCACTGAATGATATCACACTTCTATGTGGAATCTAAAGAAGACAAACTTGTAAAAAAATTAAATAAAATGGTGGTTACTAAGGGATGGGATGTGGAGGACAGGATAGATATTGTTTAAGGGTACAAATTTACAACAAGTAATAAATAAGCCCTGGAGACTGAATGCATAGTATAGTGAATATAGAATACAGTATGGTGTTATAAACATCAAACTTGCTAAGAGACTCTAGCTACTAAAAGAAAGGATAATTATGTATCAATGTAGAGGTGCTAAATATTGGTACAATGACAATCATACTACAATATATAAATGTATCAAATTAATATGTCAAATACCTTAAATTTACACAAATATATTTCAATTAAAAAATGTTTAACAAGAGCAGACTCACAGACTCCAAGAAGGGACTAGTGGTTACCAAAGGGGAAGGTAGAGGGCGGGTGGGTAGTGAGGGAGGGAGAAGGGAATTAAAGGGCATTATGATTGGCATACATTGTGTTTGTAAGGATCATGGGGAAGACAGTGTAGCACAGAGAAAATAAGTAGTGACTCTGTGGGATCTTACCACGCTGATGGACACTGACTGTGGCAGGGTGTGTGTGGGGGACTTGATAACATGGGTGAATGTAGTAACCACAATGTTGCTGTGTGAAACCTCCATAAGATTGTATATCAATGATACCTTAATAGAAAAATGTTTAAACCTCTATATTCTTATTCATTTTCTTTTGGATCTATCAGTTACTGACAGATGTACGTCAACTACTTTTCAGGGACTTACCAATTTTCCTGGTAATTCTGTTGATTTTTAAAAATGTATATTTGGAATCTATAAAGCTAGGTACATGCAAATTCAGGATAATTACATTTTCCTGGTGAACTTTCCTTCTATTCTTATATAATTTCCCTTCTTATTCCTTATAATATTTTTGATACTTTCTTGGTCTTTCTGACATGTTATATTAGCTGTCTCAGTATTTTAGTTCTACTTTATTAGGAAAAGAAAAACCATCCAGATTTGTCATACATAATTTTTTAAACAGATTTTAAAAATATCATGATATTATTTTCTGCATATCACTCCCCCATTCTGGGTTCTATGTCCATCTTCCTTCATAAGTACTTCTTTGGCAGAAGTCTAGAGTGATAAACTGTCAATCTTTGGCTAAAAATATATTATTTTTCCTTCATTCTTAAATGATATATTGAATGAAATACATTTGCTTCTTCCTGCCTCTTAAATTGACAATTATTTCCCCTCAACACATTAAAGATCTGTCCTTGTTGTTGCTTTTGAGTAGTCAGCTTATCCTTTGTATACGTTCTCTCTTTAATTCCTTTTAACATTTTTCCACTTTGCTTTTCAGTTCTCTGAGTTCCATTAAGATTGTTCAGGTGAGAATTTATTTGTACTGGTTGTACATAGAACTTAACGTGCTTCTCCAATCAAAGGATGTGAGGCTTTCATCAATTCTGGAAAATTCTCAGTCATTATCACTTCAAATATTGTCTCTCCTTCTTATCTCTATTCTCTCTGTAACTTTTGTTAGATAAATGTAGGATCTTAATATCTCATATTTCTTTCTTTGACTCTGTGTTGCCTTCCATTAATTTCTTTAAATCTATCTTCTAGTTCACCAATTCTCCTATCATCTGTGTCTAATTTTCTGTTTCACTTGCTTACTGAGTTTTCATTTCTAATGAGTACATTTTTCACCTCCAGAAGTTTTATTCAATTAATCTTCAAATTGCCTATGCTGTTCTCATTGTATCATTTTTCTAAACAGCTTTATTGAGATAGTATCTTATTTTTAAAGCAACTTTATTGATATATAATTCACATGCTATAGAATTCACCCATTTGAAGTGTACAATTCAGTATCTTTAAAAATATTTAGAGTTGTGCAATCATCAACATAATTAATTTTAGAACATTCTCAACATCCCAAAAAGAAACTTACCCCCTTAACCAGTGCCCCTCAACACTCTTAGTTCCACCAGTTCTGGACAACAACTAAGCTACTTTCTGTCTCTATATTTGCCTATTTTAGACACAGATGGCATCATACAATATATGGCCTTTGAAGTTGCTTTCTCTGATCTAGCAAAATGCTTTCAAGGCTCATTGATGTTGTAGTGTGTATAAGCAAATATTTATTTTTATTCCCAAGTAATATTCCATTGGATATACCACATTTTATTTATCAATTCATCTGTTGATGGTAATATTTGAACCATGGTTTGGTTATTATGGAGAATGCTGCTATGAAATTTTGTGCATAACTTTTTATATGGACACATGTTTTAATTTCTCTTGAGTATATAACTTGAGTATTTAATTTCTCTTGAGCACAAGTTTTTATATGGACATGTTTTAATTTCTCTTGAGTGGAATTGTTTGGTATGGAAACTCTATGTTGGACTGTTTGGATTATTTTCCAAAGCAGTCTCACCACTGTACATCATAATGTCTTATACTTGCTCTCCTTTCTTTCCTTTATGTATTTAATATTCAAATATGCTTACTTTAGAGTCTTCTTTTTATTGAAGTATCGTTTATATACAATCTTATATTGGTTTCAGGTATACAACACAGTGGTTCAACAGTTAGTTACCCATATTATTAAATGTCGATCCCCACTAGTGCAGTTATTGTCAACATAAGAAGATGTTACAGAATCATTGGCTATGTTATCCACACTGTACTACCATCCTGGTGAACAACTAACGTTATGATTGAGAATTTCTGTGCCCTTTTATCCACCTCGTCCTACCCACCCACCCCAGCCCCAAGTGAATGGTAACCATCAGTCACCTCTCCGTGTCTATAGGTCTGCTGCTATTTTGTTCATTTTGTTTTCAGATTCCACAAATAAGTGAAATCATACAGTAGTTGTCTTTCTCCACTTAACTTATTTCACTTAGCAAAATGAACCCTCTAGGTCCATCCATGTTGTTACAAAAGGCAGGATTTCTTTTTTTTTAATGGCTGAATACTCTATTGTGTATATATGTACCACATCTTCTTTATCCATTCATCTACTGATGGACACTTAGGTTGTTCTATATCTTGACTATTGTAAATAATGTAGCAATAAACATAGGGGTGTATTATCTTTTTGTATCAGGGAATTTATTTTCTTGGGAAATATTCCTAGAAGTGGAATTGCAAAGGTCATATGGTATTTCTATTTTTAGTTTTCTGAGGAACCTTCATACTGCTTTCCACAGTCTCTGCACCAATTTACATTCCATCAACAGTGTAGGAGGGTTCCTTTTTCACCACATCCTCGCTAACACTTGTTATTTCTTATCTTTTAGATAATGATCATTCTAACTGGTATGAAGTGATCTCTCATTGTGGTTTTGGTTTGCATTTCCCTGATGATTAGCATTGTGGATCATCTTTTCATGGGCCTGTTGGCCATCTGTATTTCTTCTTTGGAGAAATGTCTGTAAGGTCCTCTGCTCCTTTTTTAATCAGGCTATTTGTTTTTTTTTGGTACTTTATGATCTTTTCTTCAGATTGTTGTTCAGTTACTTCCAATTATTGGGTTTACTAGTATTTCTGTGTGGTACTCTTGTTCATGCTAGAGTATTTCCTTAGGTGCTCTATACTAGTTTGTGAGCTCATCTTTAGTGGATCTTCACTGTGAGAATTAGGATGTGGGAATGTAGTTCCAGGTAAGGCATCCAAGGGAATCATCAACTCAGCACCATATTTTTAATGTTTATTTGTCAATTTAGGGCTTTCCTATACTCTGTGGATCATATAAATTCCAAATCAAAACCTTCAAGAGACCAGGCCTAAAATCCCAATTTCTTAAAGTAAGCTTTTTAAAAAATCCACAGTGGCCCAGGCAGAGACAAATTTCTTGTTATTTCACTGTCCTAGTGGGCATATCTTTTTCTAGCAAAAAATGTCCCAGCTTTAGAAATCTTAGTTTTAACTTTCTACTTTCTATTGGCCCAAGGATTCATTTCCTTTCCCTATGTGTGTATTAAAATCAAAACCTCTAGTATCATGGTTACTTTTATATGTCAATTTGACTGGACTAAGGGGTGTGCAGAAAGCTAGTAAAAAAAATTATTTCTGGTTGTGTCTGTGAAGTTGTTTCCAGAAAAGATAAGCATTTGTATCAGTAGATTGAATAAAGATTACCCTCACAAATGGAGGTGGGTATCAAACAATCCATTCAGGGCCTGAATGGAATGAAAGGTAGGGTGTCAATACTTGTTCTCTGTGATCAGGGTTACCCATCTTTTCCTGCCCTTGGACATCAATGCTACTGGTTCTCAGGCCTTTGGACTCAAACTGGGACTTACACCATCAGCTCCCCTGGTTCTCAGGCCTTCTCCTAGTTCACTAGCTTGCGCAATGCAGATTGTGGGATTTCTCAACCTCCATAGTCATCTGAGTCAGTTTGTATAATAATCTTACATGTATACCTTTCTATATATATCCTATTGATTCTGTTTCCCTGGCAAACCTTGACTAATACACCTAGCTATTACTCCACAGGTAATATTCTCCATCCAGAGCTAGTAAGATGCCAGTTTACAAACTCACCACTTTTCAGTCATGGCAATAAGAATTTTTTTTCTTCCAAACTCAAATATGCATTAAACTTCATTGTTGTTATTGTCTTTTATCCAGTATTTCTCACTGATTGTGGTGGATTCTCACCATCACCTTTGTCCATTACCTTTCTGGAAGTGAAAATCTCTGCAACTAATATAATATACTTTTGTTGTTCCCATTTTACAGATGAGGAGACAGAGGCACAGCAAATTAAGGAATTTTCCTCAGGTCACACACCTTGCAAGTGATATTTCCAGGTTTTAAATCTAGTGACCTTTTGCCTTGTGCTCTATTGACAATACTTAGTATTATTCATTATTGATAAATTACTATGCTCTTTTCTAATGATATGATTTAGTCCTAAAGTACCCAAGTCTCTGATAAAGGGAATGAGAGAGAATGTTGACTTCATTCTTTAGTGGGTTCTCCTTCTGGCAGCAAAATGCCTGCAGTGGTTTGAGACCTCATATCTCCACATCACATTGTCCAGAAGATGGAATCTTTTCCAGTAGGCCCTGAGAGAAGGCAAAGAAGTGTCTTTTCCCCAGGATCTCTGGTAAATGCATCCTAGTACCTCACGGGCTCTGATTAGGTCATGTGTCAATACTTAAACCAATCATGGTGCTCTGGGCAACTGGGTTTAGTGATTGCTTTGAACCCACTGAGCCCACCTCTAGAGCTCAGAGTGGAGTCAGCCCCACCAAACCCAGTGACAAACAGTAGTGGAGGAGGCCTCGAAAGGAAATCTGATGAAATATTCCCAGATGCCGAGGAATGAATGTCTAGTAGCAATGGGCATTAGGTAACCAGAGAGGATGGGGAGGGTGTTCCAGTAATAGATAAGCAAAGGAAAAGTGTGACATGGACATGATAGAATGTTAGGAAAGGCAAGCAGTAAATCTTTTATTGTTGCAATACAGGAACACCCTCTTCCATGTAGAAAGCTGAGCTAAATTTTTTTCTGATTTTTTTCTCTCTCTAAAGAGAACATATTTTGCTCTTAAATGAAAAAATGTGCTTCAGAGCCACAGTCGTTAGGATCACAATCATTTCTCATCCTCAATTTACTGCAATCAGACTCTCCTCTCAGCACTCCATGGCAACAGTTATTCCCAATCAAAGCCTCCCAGAGGTTGAAAGAGGTTCAAGCAGCCTTAGCCAGGGGAGAGCAGGAGGAACAGATCACCCATAAAAACATTCTTCCAAAGTGGCATCCTTCGATGAGGGTCTTGGTGGAAGCAGGGTGGAAGAAGAGCCAGTGTGTTCGTCATATTTACAACGATGCTCAGATCAGGAGCCAGATAGTAAAAAGTAAGTCAAGTGGGGGCCTTTTTACTGCAGTGATTTTCTCACCCACTAATGGTGCAGCTCCGGACCCCAGCTCAGGCTTGTCTGCAGACTTGTACTATCTGATGGCAGAAACTAGCTAACCATGGGAGTGTTTTCATCTGCTGCGAATTCCTTAACAATTAAGGGATAGAAAAACAGGTTAAAAAATTGTGGGGTTTTTATATATTTGCATTTAACAAATTAATGCCTCTCATACTCACAAATATGCCTGTGTTATGGGGCATAATGCTCCTGACTTTACTGTGTCCATCCACAACCCTTCTCAAAGCTTTCCAGCCTTGACCTTGGTATCTAATGCCACACATTCTCCTAGTTTTGTCCCCATCTTGGTCTCCTTTGTTAATTTACTGAATATTTATCAATGTTCTACTTATCACGTATCATATGCTGTGCTCGGGATGTCAGTAGTGAACAAGACAGACACTCCTGCCCTCATGGACCAATATCTCTACCTAGGCACTCAGGATGCATTACATTGCAGCTTGTCCACCTTCTCCACCCTTTCTTCCTGCTGCTCACTCCTGCTGCCCTAAGCCAAATGCACACCATATGCTGAGAACACTAAGGTGTGTCATGCCTCCCTCTTGTCAAGCTTTGTCCAGTTAGTAATCTCCTATTCATCCCTCATAATCCTCCTCTACAAAACCTTCCCTCCCCTGCTCAGATTATAATCCATCCTTGCTCTGTGCTACTTTTGTGCCTTGCACACATTCTTTTGCACACTTCACACTCTATTGGAATTAATCATGTGTTCTCAGTAATCGCTCTCACAATTTTGTGAGCTCCCCAAGGGCTGAGAACAGTTCTGCATCCCACAGGCCCTAGTACAGAATCTTTATAGATGTCCATAAAGGCTGATGAATGGAATTGAAGCATTTGTATGCTATGGTTAACAAAATAACCTTTGCATAGTACTCTTAGTTTATTTTTGTTTCCTTGCTAAAACTCATGAGCAAAAAGACTAATGTCTTTTTGTCATCTTGATTTAAAGTCATTAAATAAATGAAAATGGGTTAAACCTGAGTACCATTCAAAGGATTGTTAGCACTTATCCGTTTGACACTTGTGTATTGTACTCAATTTAAAGATAAAATTAAAATTCAGTATTGAAAGGTATAAAACTACTAAGGGAAATACTATTCATGATTATTAAGTATGATCTGAAGTAGTATCAAGACTTACATATAATTTTCCTTAAGCTTTTATTAAATATTATCCCTTAAAATTGTTAAACTTTTCTGTATAACAACCTCAAAGTAATATATTCCAACAATATAGAAGCATATAGAATATTTGTAAAGTTTTCCTTATCTATGCCCTACCCAAATTTCCATATCTTTTTCCAAGAAGTAACCATACTAAACTTTTTGTGTAAGCTTCAGAAATTTTCTGTGTATTCCAAAAATATATAATGTATGATCAATTTATTAAATAAATGGGATCATATTATACTATGTTCATTCTTATAATTAAACTTAATCTAATTTCATTCTCATATCTAAATCAATCAACTCTTTTTCTTTCCCAATGTCACACTCAAAGAAAAATCTATATTGTAAAGACATTTGTACCACTTTGGTCTCTTCTGTGTCTTACCTGTGTGTTCCTGACTTGACTTTGTCTCTCTCAGTGTTTTGCAATGTATAGGTAGATAAAAAATACAAGAGAGATTGTTATGCCTAAAACACCTGAAAATTGATTTAATTCATGGTTGTTAGAGAAGTCTTAGCTTTCATCCCTTATACCTGCATACTTTAGCTCAACCTCTTCTCCTCCACTTCATATACACCCACTTTTCTGTTATGTAACTTAACCTTTCTAAACCATGTCTTACTAAATTTCCACAACTCTTTTACAGAGTAAACCACCATTTCTGGGCTCAGAAGTCATTTCCATTTTGGATTTGTCCTGTAATTTTTCTTCAGTTTAATTTATATCTATTATAAAATACTTTGGCAAACCTATCCTAGCGAGCTGATTTTACCCAGAGTAAACAGACACTTACGTTGGCAACTGAGACTTCTCCAACCATCCGTGTACCATTCTGCCTGGAATTTCAACAATTAAGACTCACTGCTTCAACCTAACTATTGCCCTCTTTCTGTTGTTTTCTCTTAAAATGCAAATAACCCAAGGAGGTGTAGAGCACTGAGGATCAAAACTGTGGTGAGAACATTCAGATAATTTAAGGTAAATTAATAGGAATAAGAGATACAGAGTTGTAGTTTTATCTGGTGAAGAGGGCCCAGAAAAGAGGAGATGAAGAACAGATATTACTTAACTCCTGGTAATCTAAGGTTTGCCTTATTTTCAACTTGTTAAGATTTTTTTCAGTGAGGTTAGTTGTGTCCACTTAGTGTAGGTACTCCAATGGCCATGAGTCTAAGGATCAGGAGACTTGTTCTCTCTCTCTCTCTCTCTCTCTCTTTCTTCCTTTCCTTCTTGCAACAAATATTTGTTGAATGCCTGCTTCATGCCAGGCACTATTCTAAGCACTGGGGATACAATGATAAAATGGACAAAGATCTTTGCCCTTGTGGAGCTTATGTTATAACAAGGAGGAGACAGACAATAAATGATAAACATAATGAATAAGTAAATGATAAACATAATGACTAAGTAAATGGTATCCTATATGAGATGGCAATATGTTATAAAATAAGAAAAACAGAACAGGGTAAGAGAGATCAGGTTCACTGGGGTATAGATGGAATCTGCAGTTTTCAACAAGAAGGTCGATATAGACCATTGAGAAGATGTCTTCTGAACAAAGTAGGTGGAGTTAGCTGTGAGGGTATCTAGAGGAAGAGTATTCAGGCAGAGGAGAGAGCCAGTGAAAGACCATAAAGTGGGAATGTGCCTGGCTTTTTCAAGGACAGCACGAAGACCACTATTTTTTAGAGTGAAGTGAACAAGGGGTAGAGTAGTAGAAGATAAGGTTGGGCAGAAATGGGAGGCCCAATGGTAGAGGGTTCCACAGGCACTAACTGAGTGAAGTGGGGAGCTATTACAGGATTTGGAACAGAGAACAAGATGGCATAAATGGATTTAGGTTTAAAAGGGTCACCCTGGCCTCTGCTTCAGAATAGATGTCTGGGAGCATGAGCAGAAGCAGGGAGACCAGTTAGGCAGCTAGTGCAGTAATCTAGGGGGAGAAGCTGGCAGTTGGGCAAGTGGGGTAGATGTAGAGGTGAAGGGATTCTGAATCTATGTTGAAGGGAGAGCAAACGGGTTTTGTTGATAGATTAGATATGGGGGTATAAGGCAAAGGGAGTAAGGATGATCCCAAGGTTCTTGGCCTGAGGAACTGGAAGGATGGGTTTGCCATCAACCAAGACAGGGAAGGTCGTGGGAGGAACAGAATTAGGGAGACAACAGGACTTCAGTTTTGGGCATTTTGAGTGTGAGATGCCTAAAAAATACAATTATTTCTGAATTTAACTGGTTGTCTGATCTGAGGCCACTTAAGCTCTCTAGGTTTCATCTGTACAATGAGAAAGTTGAACTAGAACTGCAAATCTCTTTAACATTTTTTGTTTCCAAGTTTTACTTGGCTTCATTGTTTTTGTGCTAATTGATTACTTGCATGTGTTGTCACAGATTAAATTTCATTTTTGTAATTTTACATATGGTAGTCAAGTTGGGCCCCATTGAAAAGGTGGCTTTTTTTTAGTTTTTTTTTTTACATTTTTTATAAAGTATTGTTGATATACACTCTTATGAAGGTTTCACATGAAAAAACAATGTGGTTACTACATTTATCCATATTATCAAGTCCCCACCCATACTCCAATGCAGTCACTGTCCTTCAGCGTAGGAAGATGCCACAGATTCACTATTTGCCTTCTCTGTGCTACACTGTTTTCCCAGTGACCCCTCACACCATGTCTACTAAACATAATACCCCTCAATCCTCTTCTCCCACCCTCCCCACCCGCCCTCCCACACCCCTCCCCTTTGGTAACCACTAGTTCCTTCTTGGAGTCTCCGAGTCTGCTGCTATTTTGTTCCTTCAGTTTTGCTTCGTTGTTATACTCCACAAATGAGGGAAATCATTTGGCACTTGTCTTTCTCCATCTGGCTTATTTCACTGAGCATAATATCCTCCTGCTCCATCCATGTTGTTGCAAATGGTAGAATTTGTTTCTTTCTTATAGCTGAATAGTATTCCATTGTGTATATGTACCACCTCTTCTTTATCCATTCATCTACAGATGGACACTTAGGTTGCTTCCATATCTTGGCTATTGTAAAAAATGCTGCAATAAACATAGGGGTGCATATGTCTTTCTGAATCTGAGAAGTTGTATTCTTTGGGTAAATTCCAAGGAGTGAGATTCCCGGGTCAACTGATATTTCTATTTTTAGTTTTTGAGGAACCTCCATATTGCTTTGCACTATCGTTGAACTAGCTTACATTCCTACAAGCAGTGTAGGAGGGTTTCCCTTTCTCCACATCCTCACCAGCATTTGTTGTTCTTAGTCTTTTGGATGGTGGCCATCATTACTGGTGTGAGGTGATATCTCATTGTGGTTTTAATTTGCATTTCCCTGAAGATTAGTGATGTGGAGCATCTTTTCATGTGTCTGTTGGCCATCTGAATTTCTTCTTTGGAGAACTGTCTCTTTATATCCTCTGCCCATTTTTTAATTGGGTTATTTGTTTTTTGGGTGTTGAGGCGTGTAAGTTCTTTATATATTTTTGATGTTAATCCCTTGTTGGATATGGCATTTACAAATATATTCTCTCATACTGTAGGATGCCTTTCTGTTCTGTTGATGGTGTCCTTTGCCGTACAGAAATGTTTTAGTTTGATGCAGTCACACTTACTCATTTTTGCTTTTGTTTCCCTTGCTCGAGGAGATGTGTTCAGGAAGAAGTTGCTCGTGCTTATACTCAGAAGATTTTTGCCTGTGTTGTCTTCTAAGAGTTTTATGGTTTCATGACTTATATTCAGGTTTTTGATCCATTTCAAGTTTACTTTTGTGTATGGGGTTAAACAATAATCCAGTTTCATTCTCTTGCATGTAGCTGTCAAGTTTTGCCAACACCAGCTCTTGAAGAGGCCGTCATTTCCCCATTGTATGTCCATGGCTCGTTTATCATATATTAATTGACCATATATGGATGGGTTTATATCAGGGCTCTCTAATCTGGTCCATTGGTCTATGAGTCTGTTCTTGTGCCGGTACCAAATTGTCTTGAGTACTGTGGCTTTGTAGTAAAACTTGAAGTTGGGGAGCATAATCCCCGCAGCTTCATTCTTCCTTCTCAGGATTGCTTTGGTTATTCGGGGCCTTTTGTGGTTCCATATGAATTTTAGAATGATTTTCTCTAGTTCGTTGAAGAATGCTGTTGGTATTTTGATAGGAATTGCATTGAATCTGTAGATTGCTTTAGTAGGAGGGCGATTTTGACAATATTAATTCTTCCTATCCAATGAGCATGGGATGTGTTTCCATTTATTGGTATCTTGTTTAATTTCTCTCATAAGTATCTTGTACTTTTCAGATTATAGGTCTTTCATTCCTTGGTTAGGTTTATTCCTAGGTGTTTTATTCTTTTTGATTCAACAGTGAATGGAATTGTTATCCTGATTTCTCTCTCTGCTAGTTCATTGTTAGTGTACAGGAATGCCACAGATTTCTGCATATTAATTTTGTATCCCTCAACTTTACTGATTTCAGATATTTGATCTAGTACTTTTGGAGTCGATTCTTTAGGGTTTTTTACATACAATATCATGTCATCTGCAAACAGGGACAGTTTAACTTCTTCCTTGCCAATCTGGATGACTTTTATTTCTTTGTGTTGTCTTATTGCTGTGGCTAAGGACCTCCAGTAGTATGTTGAATAGAAGTGGGGAGAGTGGGCATCGTTGTCTTGTTCCCAATCTTAAAGGAAAAGCTTTCAGCTTCTCGCTGTGAAGTATAATGTTGGCTGTGGGTTTGTCATATATGGCCTTTATTATGTTGAGGTTCTTGCCCTCTATACCCATTTTGTTGAGAGTTTTTATCATGAATTGATGTTGAATTTTGTTGAATGCTTTTTCAGCATCTATGGAGATGATCGTGTGGTTTTTGTCCTTCTTTTGATGTAGTAGATGATGTGGATGGATTTTCGATGTTGTACCATCCTTGCATCCCTGGGATGAATCCCACTTGATCATGATGAATGATCTTTTAGATGTATTTTTGAATTCAATTTGCTAATATTTTGTTGAGTATTTTTGCATCTATGTTCATCAGGGATATTGGTCTGTAGTTTTCTTTTTTTGTGGTGTCTTTGCTTGGTTTTTGTATTAGAGTGATGTTGGCCTCGTAGAATGAGTTTGGGAGTATTCCCTCCTCTTCTACTTTTTGGAAAACTTTAAGGAGGATGGTTATTAGGTCTTCACTAAATGTTTGATAAAATTCAGCAGTGAAACCATCTGGTCCAGGGATTTTCTTCTTAGGTAGTTTTTTGATTACCAATTCAATTTTGGTAATTGATTTATTCAGATTTTCTGTTTCTTCTTGGGTCAGCCTTGGAAGATTGTATTTTTCTAGAAAGTTGTCCATTTCTTCTAGGTTATCCAGTTGGTTACCATATAATTTTTCAGAGTATTCTCTCATAATTCTTTGTATTTGTGTGGTGTCTGTCATGATTCTTCCTTTCTCATTTCTGATTCTGTTTATGTGTGTAGACTCTCTTTTTTTCTTGATAAGTCTGGCTAGGGGTTTATCTATTTTGTTTATTTTCTTGAAGAACCAGTTCCTGCTTTCATTGATTCTTTCTATTGTTTTATTCCTCTCAGTTTTATTTATTTCAGCTCTAATCTTTATTATGTCCCTCCTTCTACTGACTTTGGACCTCATTTGTTCTTCCTTTTTTAGTTTCATCATTGTGAGATTAGACTGTTCATTTGTGATTGTTCTTCTTTCCTGAGGTTGGCCTGTATTGCCATATATTTCCCTCTTAGCACGACCTTTGCTGCGTCCCACAGATTTTGCAGTGATGAATTATTGTTGTCATTTTTCTCATATGTTGCTTGATCTCTGCTTTTATTTTGTCATTGATCCATTGATTATTTAGGAGCATGTTATTAAGCCTCCATGTGTTTGTGCACTTTTTCATTTTCTTTCAGTAATTTATTTCTAGTTTCATACCTTTGTGATCTGAGAAACTGGTTGGTACAATTTCAATCTTTTTTAACTTACTGAGGTTTGTTTGTGGCCCTGTATATGATCTATTCTTGAAAATGTTCCATGTACACTTGAGAAGAATGTGTATCCTGTTGCTTTTGTATGGAGTATTCTGTAGATGCCCATTAGGTCCATCTGTTCTAATACGTTGTTCAGTGCCTCTGTCTCTTTATTTATTTTCTGTCTGGTTGATCTGTCCTTTGGAGTGAATGGTGTTTTGAAGTCTCCTAAAATGAATGCATTGCATTCTATTTCCCCCTTTAATTCTGTTAGTATTTGTTTCACATATGTAGGTGATCCTGTGTTGGGTGCATAGATATTTATAATAGTTATATCCTCTTGTTGGACTGACCCCTTTATCATTATGTAATGTCCTTCTTTGTGTCTTGTGACTTTCTTTGTTTTGAAGTCTATTTTGTCTGATACAAGTACTGCAACTCCTCCTTTCTTCTCCCTATTAGTTGCATGAAATATCTTTTTCCATCCCTTCACTTTCAGTCTGTGTATGTCTTTGGGTTTGAAGGGAGTCTCTTGTAGGCAGCATATAGATAGGTCTTGTTTTTTTATTCATTCAGTGACTCTATGTCTTTTGATTTGTGCATTCAGACCATTTACATTTTGGGTGATTATGGATAGGTATGTACTTATTGCCACTGCAGGCTTTAGATTCGTGGTTACCAAAGGTTAAGGGTATTTCCCCTAGTATCTAACATTCTAATTTAACTCACTTCTTATGCTATTAGAAACACAACCTAAAGATTCTTTTTTCTTCCTCCTTTTTCTTCCTCCTCCATTCTTTGTATGTTATTAATAATATTCTGTACTCTTTGTCTATCCCTTGGGTGATATCTATTTAGCCTCAGGAGTATTTCCATCTATAGGAGTTCTTCCAAAGTGCACTGTAGAGGTGTTTTGTGGGAGGTAAATTCTCTCAGCTTTTGCTTATCTGAAAGTTGTTTAATCCCTCTTTCAAATTTAAATGATAACCTTGCTGGGTAGAGTATTCTTGGTTCAAGGCCCTTCTGCTTCATTGCATTAAATATATCATGCCACTCCCTTCTGGCCTATAAGGTTTCTGTTGAGAAGTCTGATGATAGCCTGATGGGTTTTCCTTTGTAGGTGATCTTTTTTCTCTCTAGCTGCTTTTAAAAGTCTGTCTTTATCCTTGATCTTTGCCATTTTAATTATTATGTGTCTTGATATTGTCTTCCTTTGGTCCCTTGTGTTGGGAGATCTGTTCATCTCCATGGCTTGAGAGACTACCTCCTTCCCCAGATGGGTTAAGTTTTCAGCAATTACCTCCTCAAAGACACTTTCTACCCCTTTTTCTCTCTCTTTTTCTATAATGTGAATATTGTTCCATTTGGATTGGTCACACAGTTGTCTGAATATTCTTTCATTCTTAGAGATCCTTTTTTCTCTCTTTGCCTCAGCTTCTTTGTATTCCTCTTCTCTAATTTCTATTCCACTTACCATCATTTACCTCTAATCTTCTTTTAAATCCCTCCATTGTGTGTTTCATTTCAGATTTGGAATTTCTTAATGATTGAATCTCCATCTTAAATTCCTTCCTGAGTTCTTGAATATTTTTCTGTACCTCTATAAGCATGTTTATGATTTTTATTTTGAACTCTCTTTCAGGAAGGTTTGGTGAGTTCTTTCATTTTGACCTTTTTCTGGGGTTTGTGAGACTTTGGTCTGAACCATGTTCTTTTGACATTTTATATTTCGGTGTGGTGCTCTCTAGTGCCCAGAAGCTCCAGTCTTTGGTGCTGCTTAGCCCCTAGAGTGAGGTTGGGGGTCATAGGGGAGCAGAGCTTGTGCCTGGGGGAAGGAAAGATCTGTTTCCTGATTCCCGTCTGCCCTGCCTGTCTCTTGTATCAGAACCAGTGGGCCAAACACACAGGTGTAAGCCTCTGTGCTTTGAGTCTCTAGCTGTTGTAGGTGGGGCCTCCCTCTGACTGGCCTGACACCAGCGCCTTGACTGCCCGTTTGTGAGCCAGTGCCTGCAGGCCAGGAGGAAGGCACAGAAGGCTGTGTGTCACAGTGGGGGGCCTTGGAACTGAGTACCCAGCCAGGGGGATGGAGCACCTGAAGCTCCTCAAAATTCCCAATCTGCTGGGCAGAGCATGCCCAGACAACCTTGTCCTCCTATCCCTTCTCCCGCAGCAAGCTCCGTGCAAACCCCACCCCTTCAGCAGCCCTCTCACTGCTAGGAAGCCTCTCAGACCGCCTGCCTTTCCCTTGTCCCAGAGCGGCCGGGTGTGGATCTCATCCTCCACAAATGGGGGGAATCTGTCTCTCGAGCACTCTGCCTGTCCCAGCTCTCCATCCTCCAGAGGACCACACAATGTAGGTTTCTGCTCGCAAAGCAGATTTCCACAGCTAGGTGTTCAGCAGTCCCAGGATTCCACCCCCTCCTGGCTCTGTTTCTCTTCCTCCTGCCGGTGAGCTGGAGTGGGGGAAGGGCCTGGGTCCCACCGGATTAAGGCTTTGGTACGTTACCCTCTTTCGTGAGGTCTGCTCTGTTCATGAGGTCTGTATGCAGTCTGGTGCAGCCTTCTTTCCTGTTGCAGTTTTAGGGTTAGTTGTATTAACTATATTTTCACACTATCTGTGTTTTTTGGAGGAGTTCTCTGCTGCCATCTCTCACCTCTCCTGCTTTACATATTTTTTTAACCCTTTTCTCCTCAAAAAAGAAAGAGGCTAAGTTTTCAAATTGCAGTTGTTGTAAACAATCTCAAATTGAGCCATAATGAAATAATCTGGCTTTAAAAAAAATAATGCTAATCAGCAATGAATGGAGTAACTAGAAAAATAATACAAATCATGAAACAATGAAATTTCCAATTGTATGAAATCCTTTATGATACAGTTAGGAGTTTAAAAATTAATAGCAAGAAAGATAGATTTCCTTGAAATACACAAAATCTTTTCTGGTTTTGGTATTTTCTAGGATTCTTACATTTCCTAAGATTTTAGGTAGCTAAGTATATGCTTTTTTTTTCCCTAATCAAAATCTTTTGATACCTTACACAAACCTGGGAAAATTGGGAGAGAAACTCTATTAATTTAGATGGCATGTGGCTTCCTGGGACTGGAATAATTGAAATATAAGTGGAAAGAACAGAGAGGAGGATGGGTCAGTTGAAGGAGTAGATGTTGTGTGTGGAATCCAAGTGGAAGATAGTTATAATCTAAGATGGTAGATTAGATGTCCCTGATTATGGTCCTATGAATAATAATAACTGAAAACCCTTACAAAGCACTTACTATGCATCAGGAAATACATTTTACATATAGGTAATAATATCTTTCATTTTGACAAGTGAAACATATAGCAACCTGCTATAGGATTTTTAATTAGAAAATGTGTTCTGCTACCTTCTGCCTTCCACTGTTGCAAAGAATTTCACTGCCGACCTATTCCCACTCCCCTTTCCTCCTCCCCTGACCCCCTTTATAGATAACATACTCATTCTGCCTGGAAATTCATAAGATTTTCCTCTTAATCCTTGATTAAATAATAACAGAAAATACTTAAAGAATGTTTACCATGTGCTAGGAAATATTCAAAGTATTTTGAATTTATTAGTACATTAATTATCATAGCAATATCTTGAAACTATTACAATTGCTCTTCTTGTTTTACAGGTGAGAAGCCTGTGAAACATTAAAAAACCTATTCCCTTTAAATAACCTCCACATAGTTGAGCCCGGATAGCTGGAAAAGGGAAGATAGTACAGGAGATAAAACAAAATGTAAACACTGTTTTAAAGACACTGTGTTCCACAGAGTGCAGGAAATTTGAAAAGAGAAGTTGTGTCAGTGATGATGGACCTGTTTAAATTCTGGTAGCATGATGTGACCAGCAGAGAAAAGTAACTGAAGGAAATTTGAGGGGTTCAGTACAGGGAGACTGCTCTGGGTATATCACATCGCTTCCCTTCTAAAACCTGCTTAGGAGCAAATACAATTTTGACCATGGCTTATGCGGTCTTATATGATTTGGGCCTCTGTACATGTCTCTACTGTAAACGCTTACATTTTTATACTTTTTTTTTTTTTTGCCCAGGCACCCTTCCTATGTTTGGGGAATTCATGACTCTTCCAGATCTTGCCTCCCTGCACAAACCACACAGCTTTTCCAGCTCCACTTTTATACAAGAGTACAAACTACATCAAACGTGAATAGCTAAAGAACTGGCAATGTTTAACTTGCAGGAGAGGAGACTTTGGTGGGGGATGGTGGGTGAAGGAAACCATTGATAGAGACCTCTCCAAATATTTGGAGAGCTGGCAACCGAAAGAAGGTTGTGGCTTAAGAGCAGAAACTTGGGGTTGGTATTGGGGAGAAGTTGGGGAAGAAAGGTAAATAGCCTCATCAAATGCATTCTTCAGAATGACTTCTTTCTATACAATTTTCTAAGAAACCAACTTTCTGGAGGTATAGTTTACACAAGATAAAAATGTATCTATTTTAAACATACATGTTCATGAATTTTGACAAATGAATACACCCATGTAACTACTCCAGTCAAAATACAGCACATTCCTATGACCCTACAAAGTTCCCTTTTACTCCATGGTGATCACCCACTCCTACTCCTAGGCCGAGCCTACCACTAATCTGATTTTGGTTAGTAAATGTATAATTGCATATAAATATAATCATACATTTTATGTCTGGCTTCTTTTGCTCAGCATGTTTTGGAGACTCATCATGGTTATAATATGTATCAGTTTTTCATTTCTATTTACTGCTCAGTAGTAGTCTATTGAATTGATATACCAAATTTATTTATCCTTTCATTGTTGATAGACATTTGGCTTGTTTCCAAATTTTTGTTATCTTGAAGCTGCTATGACCATTCCTGTATAAATGGTTTTTGTGGACATCTCTTTTCATTTCTCTTAGGTAAATACTTAGGAGTGAAATTGCTAGGTTACATGGTCAGTGCATATATGTATATTTTTTATTAAGGTATCATTAATATACAATCTTATGATGGTTTCACATGAGAAACATTGTGGTTACTACATTCACCCATATTATCAAGTCCCCCCATACACCTCATTGCAGTCACTGTCCATCAGCGTAGTAAGATGCTCTAGAGTCATTACTTGTCTTCTCTGTGCTATACTGCCTTCCCTGTGACCCCCCTACATTATGTGCGTTAGTCATAATGCCCCTTAATCCCCTTCTCCCTCCCTCCCCACCCCTTTCCCTTTGGCAACTGCTAGTATCTTCTTGGAATATGTGAGTCTAATATTCCCCACTTTAATTCTGTTAGTATTTGTTTTACATATCTAGGTGTTCCTGTGTTTAGTATTTGTTCCTGTGTTAGTATTTGTTTAATATCTAGGGTTCATAGATACTAATAATGGTTATATCCTCTTGTTGGACTGACCCTTTTATCATTATGTAATGTACTTCTTTGTCTTTTGTTACTTTCTTTGTTTTGAAATCTATTTTGTCTGATATAAGTACTGCTACTCCTGCTTTTTCTGCCTATTATTTGCATGAAACATCTTTTTCCATCCATTCACTTTCAGTCTGTGTATGTCTCTGGGTCTGAAATGAGTCTCTTACAGGCAACATGTGATGAGTTTTGTTTCTTCATCCATTCTGGCACTCTGTCTTTTGATTAATGCATTCAGTCAATTTACATTTAAGGTAATTATTGATAGGTATGTACTTATTGCCATTTTATTGTTTTTGGGGTTTTATAGCTCCTCTCTATTCCTTTCTTCCTCTCATATTCTCTTCTCTTGTTATTTGATGGTTTTCTTTAGTGTTGTATTTGGATTTCTCTTTTTAAATAGTTTGTGTATCTATTATAGGCTTTAAGTTTGTGGTTACCATAAGGTTCAAGGATCGCTTCCTGACTATATAACAGTCTATATTAAGTTGATGATTTGCTCTATTTCAAACACAATCTAAAAGTACTTATTTTTTCTTCTTCTTCCTCCTCTATACTTTATGTAGTAGATATCATAATCTTCACTTTTTGTGTATCCCTTGATTTATTTTGTTTTACTACTTTTGTTTTAATTTAGTACTTGCTTGGTAAGTGATTGGTCTACTAACTTTACTATGAGTTTTTTTTTCACTGGTGAGAACTACTTAGGCTTAGGAACTTTTCCATCTACAGCAGTCCTTTTAACATATCCTGTAATGCTGGTTTCGTTTTATAAATTCTTTGAGCTTTCATTTATCTGGAAATTGTTTAATCTGTCCTTCAAATTTGAATGATACTCTTGCTGGGTAGAGGATTCTTGGTTGAAGGTCCTTCTGTTTCAATTTATTAAACATTTCATATCACTTCCTTCTGGCTTATAAAGCTTCTGCTGAGAAGTCTGCCTCATGGAGTTTCTCTTATAATTAATGTTCTTTCTCTCTCTCTGGCTGCTTTCAGTAGTTTCTCCTTATCCCTAATTTTTGTCATATTAATTGTACCCATTATTAATTCCCTCCATTGTATATTTCATTTCAGTTACTGTATTTTTCAGCTCTGAGTGGCTCTTTTGCAGCTCTTGTATCCCTTTTTGAAGTCCTCCCTGAGATCTTCAATACTTTTCTGCAGATCAGTGAGCATATTTATTACTTTTCCTTTGAAATCTTTATCAAGAAGATTGGTGATCTCCATTTTATTTAGCCCTCTTTCTGGTGTCTTATTCTGTAGTTTTGTTTGGAACATATTCCTCTGCCCCCTCATTTTGTCAGGGTTTCTGTGTTTATTTGTATTAGGTGGATCTTCTATGCTTCCTGGCCTATAGAGTAATGGCTTTATGAAGAAGGCATTTGTGGTGCCCAGCAACTCAAGACTCCTTGCTTTCCAGTGCCTGCCTCTCTTTTGTGGTGGAGCCCCAGTTATGTTGTTGGGTAAAGGACAGGGCTGCCTTCTGTCTGTCTTCCTACAGTGGTTTATCTCAGTCCACTGAGGCTGGCAGTTTGCCTCAGCTGGCCCTTTCTGATCAGAGCAGTGGCTTCTGCTGGGATTGTTGTGGGTAGGCTGCCCTCTGCCTGCCCTAAAGCGATGGTGGTAGCAGGACATGGGGTTAATGGAGTGGGTGGGGCAGTTATGTTGCTCTGGGACAGGGCAGGGCAGGACTGGGGCACATAGCTCAGGGTTTGGCTACCAAGGGGAGGAAGGAGCTCTCAGAGCTGGCTCTTGTAGGTGCCTCCCCGATTGTATTGAAACAGGGCCAAGAATTCAGGGAGAGCCTCCCTCTGCCTGCCAGTCAGCAAAGTCTGATGCTGCTTGGCAGAATAGGCCAGTGAGTGGGCAGTGCACAGGGAAGTGCCTTGGGGCTGAGCCACCAGTGAGGGGGAATGGAGTGCCTGACCTATTAAGCTGGGGGTTGGGGGGGAGGTATTCACCTGCCCTTTCTCCTACAAAGAAAGCTCCAACCAACCCTTGCCCCTCTGGTACCTCTCCCACTGCTGGAAAGTCCCTCAAACTGCCACCTCTGCTTTGGGTCTCAGTGGTATCAGCTGAGTGGGCCTGTCTTCCACAAGTGGCTGAAGTCTCAGCCTCCCAGAGTGGTCCAGTCCTGCTAATCACTAAAGCCCCATGCAATGTGAACTTTTGCTCCCAGAGTAGATCTCCAGGACCAGGTGTGCAGAGTTCCTGCATGCCTATACCCTCCCCACTATCTTCCTCTTCCTCCCACCTGTGGGCTGGGATGGGGGAAGGATTTGGGCCCTGATTGATTGAGGCTCTGCCGCTTTACCATTTTCTGTGTTGTCTTCTCTTCTTCCCCAGGTGTAGGTGGTCTGTTCTACAATCATCAGGTTATTTTCAGGGTTAGTTGTATCTGCTGTAGTTGCTTCCCTGTTGTGTGCATGTAGGAGGAGGTTTCTGCCTTGCCTTCCTACTCCACTGTTTTTTCCCTCTATTCTGCACTATTCTTTAAATCCATGAATTTTAAGGTATGTGAATTATATCTCAATTAAAAAAAATAAAACAATTTAACATTCCTAAGATAAACATCACTTGGATGTGGTATATTTATTTTTGTATCTTGCTGGATTTTATATACTAAAATTTTGTTAAAGTTGTTTTTGTCTGTTGATATGTAGTCTTTTCTTGTAATACCTTTGATTTTAACCTCAGCATAATACTGCTTCATAAAAACAATTGTATCAAGTTGGTATTTCTTTAAATGTTTAATAGAATTCATCAGTGAAATCATCTGAGACAGGAGTGTCTTTGTGGCAAGGTTTTAAAGTACAAACTCAATTTCTTTAATAAATAGAGATTATTTATTTCTTCTTGAATGAGTTTTGGTAGTTTGTGTTTATCTAAGAATTTTCCCATTTTTACCTAAACTGTCAAATTTATTGACATGAAGTTGTTCATAATATTCCCTCATTATTCTGTTGTCTGAAGGATCTATGATGATTCCTGGTTTCGGTCCAGATATTGATAACTTATGTTTTCTTTCTTTTTTTAGTCAAACAGGCTAGAGATTTGTCAATTCTATTGAATCTTTTAAAATAAGCATTTCTTGGTGTCATTGATTTCATCTATCCTTGATTTCTGTTTTTAGTTTCATCATTTCTTTCATTCTGCTTATTTTGGTTTTAATTATTTCTTTTTCTAGTTTCTTAAGGTTGAAGCTTGGATTATTTATTTGAGCATTTATTGCTATATGTTGCACATTGCTTCAGCTGCCTCTCATAAATTTTGATATGTGTGTTTCCATTTTCATTCAGTTCAAAATATATTCTAATTTCCTTTGTGGTTTCTTCTTTGAGTTATTTAGAAATGTGTTGTTCAATCTCCAAACATTTAGGGAGTTACCAAGAATCTTTTTGTTTTTGCTCTCTAATTTAATTTTGTTGTGATTGACAATACATACTGTATGTTTTCAATGCTTTTAAGTTTATTGAGACTTTTTAAGACCCAGAATATTGTCTATCTTTGTGAATGTTTCACTGGCATTTAAAAAGACTGTGTATTCTATTATTGCTTGAAGGAATTTTTAAACAGAATGCTAGTGTTCAGGCTGTTAGTATTGTTAGTTTTGTCTACTTGTTTGTTCTATCAATTACTGAACAAGGAATATTGAACTCTCCAAATGTAATTGCAGATTTTTCTGTTTCTCCCTTACATTTTATCAATTTTTGCTTCATATATTTTGAATATCTGTTTTTAAGTGTATGAATATTTAAGATTGTTATATTTTTCCAGATGAATTGACCTCACTTGAATTGTGAAGTATTCTTTTTTATCCCTTTTTCTGAATTCAAACTTGTCTGATATAAATAGGGCTGTTTCCACTACCTTTTGATTAGTGGTTGCATGTTATATTGCTTTCTTACTTTTATTTAAAATTATGTGTCTTTATATTTAAAGTGGTTTTATTGTAGGTTGTATATAGTTGGGTCTTGCTTTTTTTTAGATTTTTATATAAAATATAAAAACAAAATATTATGGTATGTCAAATATAAATATATGTAACATAAAATTTACCATTTAAACCATTTTTGTATATTTCAGTGGCAGTAACTATATTCACATTGTTGTGCAACCATCACTGCCATCCATTTACAGAACTTAAAAGTCAATCAAAACAGAAACTCTACCTGTTAATAATAACTTCTCACTCAACCCCCAGCCCCTAGTAACCTCTATTCCACTTTCTGTCTCTATGAATTTGTCTATTGTAGGCATCTCATACAAGTAGAATATTTGTCCTTTTGTGTCTGCTTCTCTCATTTAACATAATGTTTTGTTCCATCCATATTGTAGCATGTACCAGAATTTCATTCTTTTTTATAGCTGAATAATATTCTATGGTGTTTGTGTGTGTATGTGTGTGTATATGTATGTGTATATATACCTATACATCATAGTTTAAATCATCAGTTGGGTTTCATTTCTTTATCCTGTCTGACAATCTCTGCTTTTTTTTTGGAGTGTTTGGACCATTTAATGTAATAATTGATATAGTTGGGTTTTAATCTACCATTTTGCTATTGGTTTACTGTTTGTGTCATTGTTCTTTCTTCCTTTTTCCCACTTCTTCAAGGTCCTTTATTTTTTCAGTATAAATGTTATTTAAAATATTATATTTTTCATCTCTGAAAGTTCAGTTTGAGACTTTATCATATCTTTCTTTTCTTTCTTATTTTCTGTCGTCATATCATTGTCAACACACAATACATACTTATAATAGCTATTTTAGCATACATATCTTCTAATTCCATTATCTCTATTATTGCAGGATTTGTTTCATTTACTAAGTTTTTGCTTGGTTATGGTTCACATTTTCATATCTCCTTGTATCTCTGGATAATAAAAACTATGAATTTTACATTATTTAGAATTAGACTTTTTTGTTTAAAGGATGTTTCCTTTAAAAAAACGTTAAATTTTTTCTGGTAGAGAGGTTACTTGCAGATTAGATTTTGTCATATTGATACTTATTTTTAAGCTTTTTAATGCAGCTTCTAGAATAGCCTTCACTTCAGAGATAATTTAGCCTTACTTCTAGGGCAATGCCCTTTTTACATCTCTACTGAATGTCTAAGTGTTAAGCCAGATTTCTCCACTCAGGATGGAGGGAATACAAACATTTTTGGTTCTATGTGATTTCTGGGAATTGTCACCTTACAGCTTCTCAGTAATTAGTCTTTTTTTCAAACAATTTTCTTGTCCAACAACATGGGTGTCACCTTATGCATACACAGATTGATATTCAGACAAAGCTCAAGGGGACTCTTATGTAAATTTCTGGACCTCCTTCTCTGCTTATCACTCTCTCTTGAACTCTTCCATTAACATTATAGCTGCCCTGCCTACCCATACATACCTGTTTCCTCAGCTCAACAAGATGCTGGGTTCCTTTTCCCTGTGTTGTGCCTTGGAAATTTCTTCAGGGCAGTAATCTGGTATAATCATAGTGATTCTCTCACGGATCCAGTTACACATAGCCTTATGGCTAATGTTTGAAAATTGCCATCTCCTATATTTTGCTTGATTTTCTAGTTGTTTATGGTGGGAAGACAATTCCTGTAGCAGTTAATCCTTTAGATAGAAATGGAAATTTCCCTCTCAAAATTTTTAAAGAACTAACGTTGATATGGCAGATAAGACTGATGAAAAGTATTAGACAAAGCAGTGTGAGAACAAGATTGAAACATCAGAGGTCAGTTTATGAGACATTTAGAAACTTAGTCGAAACATAACATCGTTTTGAGTACCATCCACCCTTACTCCCAATTTCTCCCACCATTTGCCTAGGATTTCTTCCCTACCTGCTCTAGATCACTTCTAAGTCTCTTTATGATATAAAGATTCTATTTTTAAAAATACCTTTGGATTAAAAAAAAACTTTATTGCCTAAATGATACCTTGTTATTCACAAAGATTAATGGGACCCTCTAAGTTTATCTTCATTTTTTTTCCTTTATGGAGCTGTACATCCTGTAGAACTTATGCTGCTATGCACTTAGTGGAAATATTTTACAATTACTTTGAAACTCAAGAATCCATAGCTAAAAGCAATTAAAAATTGAATTGAGTGCAATGATAATAAAATCTATAAAGATTTTTGGGTTTCCTCTTAGTGTATAGTATTGCCAAAGTGTTTTATGGATCTCTGGTTCTACAAATATCCATTTAGACTTCTTTATTTGGTGAAAGATATTATATATTAAGCATAAGTTCCCTTATTGTACAAGAGGAATCATTCTTTTGTTAGTGTAAGCTAGAAAACAGCAAAAAGAAATTTTCTCCCTTAGTCTTTGTGCTGATGAGAGAGTGCTGTGGCTTTTGCTATGTTCACAGGCTGACAAACTGGACAGTACATTGTTCACATTGTTTCAACCCATGTAAATTTTTCTAAATAAATGGTTCCTGCTTGCCAAGCCTCAGTGAGTAACACTGACTTTTTCTCAGTCCACAAAGCTTGCCACATGGATTACACATATGCATTACTCAACAACACAATCATTGGCCCATATGCCAGAATGAAATATGATTTTACAGTTGCGTCTAGAGCACACATTTCCAGATTTGATTCCACATATAAGGAGGCAGATTTGCAGTTTTTATTTCCTTACATAGGTTCAAACACATTGACCTCAAGCAGAGGTATATGCTACATAGGTAGTTCTTTTGTTAGAGGAAACTCTTGCCTCTTTTCAGACGATCTGTCACCTGTAAAAAAAGAGCAACACAGCACTGTTGTATTGTTAAAACTTAAAACAGGTCCAAAGGAAAATGTGCCTTGGAAATCCTTCACTGATCTGTTTTTGTAGTACAGCTGGAGGTGAGGCCCGCTGTACTAATCACGTCCAGTTGCTGCTGGTTGAATTGCACATTCAGGAAATTCATAATTAGGTGGTTATATCCCCTGAGTTTCCCTGAAGCAGGACTCTTTACAACTCTTGATTTGTCTCCTTCCTTGTCATTCAAAAACACCAAAAAAAAAAAAAAAAAGAGAGAGAGAGAGAGGAGAGAAAAAGGGAAATTGAAATAGAATTTTAGGCATTGATGCTTCTAAAATAAATTGTCTTGTGATATCTGGCCCTCTCTTAAAAAGAGAAACAGCCTCAGCATGTGTATATATTAATATGTGTGTGTATGTATGTATGTAGTTCTCAGAAACATTTTAAAAAAGGGTTGAAAACATTTTAAAAGGTGTTGTTCTTAAAAATTATCCTCTGGAAAGTCATCTGCTTATGTTTTGGTTTCAAATAGTATGGGTTTAAGATCAGTTTTTACTAGCTGAACTTCAAGAATTAAATTTTAACATTTCATGTAAATTACATACATTTCCTTATTCTATCTGCTTCCCTTCCCCCTGCTCCCATTTGGAATTATTTGATAATTAATACAATGCTGGAATTTGTAAAGCATTTATCTCCCTTGCTGATTATTAGCAAGTTTCTGAGTTTCATATTGAAGATCTGGCTTTTAATGTATACTTGGGAACAGCAGAGTTTCTTAGACTCTTTCATTCTTTATTAGGAAGTGTTAGGGAAAATGAAGAAAGAGAAAATACTCCATCTGTGGCAAGGAATATATATAATTTTTCCCCTAATAATCTTATTCTACTGTTAATTCATAGATCTAATAGAAATAAACAGAGATTTGAATTAAGTGCAACATGCTAGTTAAGCAAAATTAAAACCAAGTATAATTCCTCAAAAAGTCAAATGTAAAATTACCATGTTATCCAACAATTCCACTTCTTGATACCCAAAAATATTGAAAATAGGTACTCAAACTAATACTTGTCCACAAAAATTCATAGCAGAACTGTTTCCAATAGCCTCAAAGTGGAAGCAATCCAAATGTTCAGCAATGGATGAATGGATAAACAAATTGTGGTAAATTCATACAATGGGATATTATTCAGCCCTAAAAAGAATGAAGTGCTGACACATGCTACGATGTGGATGAACCTCGACAATATGCTAAGGGAAAGAAACCAGACACAAAAATCACATAGTGCATAATTCCATTTATATGAAGTATCCTGAATAGGGAAATCTATAGAGACAGAAGGCAGACTGGTGGTTATCAGCAGGTGAGGGAAGGGGAGGTGAAATCATTTTGGAACTGGATTAAAGGTGGTGGTTATACAACATGATGCATGTACTTAATGCCACTGGATTGTTCACTTTAAATTGTTAATTTTATATTGTATGAATTTCACCCAATAAGAAAAGAAAAGGAAAAAGAAAAAGAAAAATAATGCATGTTTTCTCTTAGGGCCCAGTACTTCTTAGAGGCTACAGAACCTAATGAGTCTAACAGAGTTGCACATATGACCCCAATCTTGCAAAACAAACTAGCTGTACTTTACTTTTTCCAATAGCTAATTTAAAATGTTAATTCATATATTAAAAACAGGACTTGTAAACATAGCAATAATCATTCTCATGTTTTACTTTAAAAATAGGTCCTTACATGAATTATAGGTGCATTCTGGACTCCACTTTAAATTTTATGTCTGAACTTTAACATACATGTTAAACCACTGTATTACTGAGGCTTACTGTAAGTTCAACATTTCCCAGTTATTAAGAGGTATCTCCTCACATCAAATAGAAAATCCTCCTTCTCCAGGGACCATTTCTCCCCCTCCTTAATTTCGCTAAATGTAAATTGGAAATAGAGTAATTTTAGTATAGTCATCATTTATCTTAAGGAATAAGAGAGCTTAGAAGCAGAAAAGGTAGTGGAATTTCTGATTAATTTACTTTTTCAAAGTCATAAAAATATAAATGTAGAAAAATAACAAATGCACCTCAGCAAAAGAATGAAGTGGGTTAAGTTAGGCATGAGAGATTGCCCCCTGCCCAGGGGAGGGTGGATGCTCTTCCTGGCTCTCAGGAGGGGCTGGAAGGTAGACTGAGTCAGCTCTGTGCTGGGAGAAGTGAGAAGATGGGTCCCAAACAGCCTTCCTCCGGCTGCCTTAACAGGGGACTGTCAGCCTGCCTGATGTCACCATCAGGTCCTCATGGGAGCCAGCAGGCCGCCACGTGCTGAACTGTCACTACTTGACATATACTAACAGCCAGAGCTGAGCCCTTCAGAGCAGATCACTCAAAACCAAGCAGCCAGAGAGAGGAAGAACAAGGTAAACATTCAGAATGGGGGCTGTCTATATATTAGAGTTGCTGGAGGGCACCGAACATAAACTTCAACAGAAAAGATAATAAAAGTACCTAAAGAAATGCAAGAGCTATAGAAAGTAGATTTTCTGGGTTTAAAAAGAACAACAAAAACTTGGATTTTAAATTTAAAGTTCATTAGTGAAGAAAATGGTACTGTTGACATGCAACTAGTAGCCTGGAAAACTGAATGCAAGAAATATTAGAAAACTCAGCAAAACATGTAAATCATGAGTAGAGAGATGGACAGAAGGTTTAAAAAATTGACATGATGAAGTTCCGGGAAGATGGCGGCATGAGTACAATGGCAGCAATCTCCTCCCAAAACCACGTATATTTGTGAAAATACAACAAATACAACTATTCCTAAAAGAGAGACCAGGAGATACAGTACAACAGCCAGGCTACAGCTACATCTGCGAGAACTCAGCGCCTCATGAAGCGGGTAAGATACAAAGCCGTGACCTGGCGGGACCCGAGCACTCCTGCACCCCAACCCACCAGCAGGAGGAAAAGAATCAGAGTGGGGAGGGAGTGGAAGCACAGGACTGCTAAATAACCAGCCCTGGTGATCTGCACCGGGAGCACAGACACACATCGCATGGTGTACTGGAGATTAGAGAAACGGAAGGGCAGGATCCGAGATGAAGACTGCGAAGGGATCCCCACAGCCGGCTCCCCTGGGACAAAAGAAAAGCAGGCACTTTCTTAAAAGTCTTAAAGTGACAAGGGCCCAACAGCAGAACAAATTCGTCCCAGCATACTCAATCCAGCACGCTGGGAATCTTGAGGAACTTTGGGCCCCCTAACTGGCTGCTGGGTAATGCAGCCCTGAAGCCCCTCACAGAGATAAGCAACCTGCCATTCGTTCCCTCTGGCCAGTGCTGTGGCAGATCCGCCACAGCTGTGGAACAGCAGGAGAGTGGCCCCGCCCACAACAACTACACAGAATCCCCTCCCAGTGGGGGTGCAGCTAACTGGGAAGGGCGGCACAGAATCTCCTCCCGGCAGGCACGCAGCTAACCGGGAAGGGCTGCACAGAATCTCTTCCCGGCGGGTGCGCAGCTAACTGGGAAGGGCCTCAAAAGCCAGAGCAAGGGCCGAAAGGCACCAAGGGCTGCAGAACGCACCCCGCGTGGCTGCAAACCCCCAGTGCTCTAGGCTAGCCTGAGGGCGGCCCTGTCCACGGCAGTTTAGGGGATTATCCCAGAGACTGCCTCCCAGTGTGCAGGTAACCGGCACAGGCTGCAAAGAAGGGCAAGGAGAACAACAAACAGGAAGGGACTTTGTTCTCCCAGCTGACACACGTGGCACCTGCCTGTGACCACTTCTATCGCCATGAAAAGACAGAAGAATATGCTCAGTCAAGACTCACCCAGACAACCCCAAAGAGAGGGCTGGGTGGGATAGATTTAAACAATCTTCCTGAAAAAGAATTCAGAATAAAAGTCATAACCATGCTGATGGACCTACAGAGAAATATGCAAGAGCTAAGGGAGGAAGTGAGGAGAGATACTACAGAAATGAAGCAATCGATTGACGGACTGAAGAGCAGACTGGATGAGGTGCAAGAGACTGTTAATGGAATAGAAATTAGAGAACAGGAGTACAGAGAAGCTGAGGCAGAGAGAGATAAAAGGATCTCTAGGAATGAAAGAATATTAAGAGAACTGTGTGACCAATCCAAATGGAGCAATATTCACATTATAGGAGTACCAGAAGAAGAAGAGAGAGAAAAATGGATAGAAAGTGTCTTTGAAGACATAATTGAAGAGAACTTCCCCAAGCTGGGAAAGGAAATAGTTTCTCAGACCATGGAAGCCTACAGATCTCCCAACACAAGGGACCCAAGGAGGACAACACCAAGACATACAATAATTAAAATGGCAAAGATCAAAGACAAAGACAGAATATTAAAGGCAGCTAGAGAGAGAAAAAAGATCACCTACAAAGGAAAACCCATCAGGCTAACATCAGACATCTCAACAGCAACCTTACAGGCCAGAAGAGAATGGCATGATATATTTAATGCAATAAACAGAAGGACCTTGAACCAAGAATACTGTATCCAGCACGATTATCATTTAAATTTGAGGGAGAGATTAAACACTTCCCAGACAAGCGAAAGTTGAGGGAATTTGCTTCCCACAAACCACCTCTACAGGATATCTTTAAGGGAATGCTATAAACGGAAGCACTCCTAAGGCTGAAAATATGTCACCAGAGAAAATAAACTCATAGCAAACAGTGCAGACCATCCAAATACTAACTAAAGGCAAAAAATAAAATCAGCTTTTCACAAAAACAGTCAAAGGAATGCAAAAGAATACAGAATAAAACACATAATATATAAAGAATAGAGAAGGAAGAATAAGAAGGGTGAGAAATGAAGAATCATCAGACTATGTATATAATAGCTTAAAAAGAGAGTTAAGTCAGACTGTTAGATAGTAAAGAAGCTACCCTTGAACCTTTGGTAACCACGAATTTAAAAACTGGCAATGGCAATAAGTACATACCTATCAATAATTACCCTAAATGTAAATGGACTAAACGCACCAATCAAAAGACACAGAGTAACAGAATGGATAAAAAAGCAAGACCCATCTATATACTGCTTACAAGGGACTCACCTCAAACCCAAAGATATACACAGACTAAAAGTGAAGGGATGGAAAAAGAATTTCATGCAAACAACAAGGAGAAAAAAGCAGGTGTTGCAGTACTTGTATCAGAAGAAATAGACTTCAAAACGAAGAAAGTAGCAAGAGATAAAGAAGGACATTACATTATGATAAAGGGGTCAGTCCAACAAGAAGATATAACCATTGTAAATATATATGCACCCAACACAGGAGCGCCGACATACATGAAACAAATACTAACAGAATTAAAGGAGGAAATAGAAAATAATGCATTCATTTTAGGAGACTTCAACACACCACTCAGTCCAAAGGACAGATCAACTAGACAGAAAATAAGTAAAGACACAGTGGCACTGAACAACACACTAGAACAGATGGACCTAACAGACATCTACAGAACTCTACACCCAAAAGCAACAGGATACACATTCTTCTCAAGTGCACATGGAACATTTTCCAGAAAAGACCACATAATAGGCCACAAAAAGAATGTCAGTAAATTCAAAAATATTGAAATTCTAACAACCAACTTCTCAGATCACAAAGGTATAAAACTAGAAATAAATTGTACAAAGAAAACAAAAAGGCTCACATATACATGGAGGCTTAACAACATGCTCCTAAATAATCAATGGATCAATAACCAAATTAAAACAGAGATCAAACAATATAGGGAGACAAATGATAACAACAGCACAAAGCCCCAACTTCCGTGGGTTGCAGCAAAGGCAGTTTTAGAGGAAAGTATATTGCAATCCAGGCCTGTTTAAAGAATGAAGAACAATCCCAAATGAATAGTCTAAAGACACAATTATTGAAATTGGAAAAATAAGAACAAATGAGGCCTAAAGTCATCAGAAGGAGGGACATAATAAAGATTAGAGAAGAAATAAATAAAATTGAGAAGAATAAAACAATAGAAAAAATCAATGAAAACAAGAGCTGGTTCTTTGAAAAAATAAACAAAATAAATAAACCCCTAGCCAGACTCATTAAGAGAAAAAGAGAATCTACACAAGCTTTTCACCTAAGATCGGGAACAAGACAGGGATGCCCACTCTCTCCACTGTTATTCAACATAGTACTGGAGGTCCTAGTCACGGCAATCAGACAAAACAAAGACATACAAGGCATCCAGACTGGCAAAGAAGAAGTCAAATTGTCACTATTTGCAGATGACATAATATTGTACTTAAAAAACCCTAAAGACTCCACTCCCAAACTACTAGAACTAATATTTGAATTCAGCAAATTTGCAGGATACAAAATTAACACACAGAAATCTGTTACTTTCCTATACACTAACGATGAGCTAACAGAAAGAGAAACCAGGAAAATAATTCCATTCACAATTGCATCAAAAAGAATAAAATACCTAGGAATAAACTTAACCAAGGAAGTGAAAGACCTATACCCTGAAAACGACAAGACACTCCTAATAGAAATTAAAGAGGACACTAAGAAATGGAAATTCATCCCATGCTCTTGGCTAGGAAGAATAAATGTTGTCAAAATGGCTATACTACCTAAAACAATCTACAGATTCAATGCAATCCCTATCAAAATACCAACAGCATTCTTCAGTGAATAGGAACAAATAGTTCTAAAATTCATATGGAACCACAAAAGACACCGAATAGCCAAAGCAATCCTCAGAAGGAGGAATAAAACAGGGGAAATTACGCTCCCCGACTTCAAGCTCTACTACAAAGCCACAGTAATCAAGACAATTTGGTATTGGCACCAGAACAGACCCACAGACCAGTGGAACCGAATAGAAAATCCAAACATTAACCCAAACATATACAGTCAATTAATATTTGATAAAGGAGCCTTGGATATACAATGGGGAGATGACAGCCTCTTCAGCAGCTGGTGTTGGAAAAACTGGACAGCTACAGGTAAGAGAATGAAACTGGACTACTGTCTAGCCCCATACACAAAGGTAAACTCAAGGTGGATCAAAGACCTGAATGTAAGTCATGAAACCATAAAACTCTTAGAAAAAAACATAGACAAAAATCTCTTGGACATAAACATTAGCAACTTCTTCATGAACATATCTCCCCACACAAGGGAAACAAAAGCAAAAATGAACGAATGGAACTATATCAAGCTGAAAATCTTCTGTACAGCAAAGGACACCATCAGTAGAACAAAAAGACATCCTACAGTATGGGAGAATATATTCATAAAAAACGTATCTGATAAAGGGTTGACATCCAAAATATATAAAGAACTCATGCACCTTAACAAACAGAAAGCAAATAATCCAATTAAGAAATGGGCAGAGGACATGAATAGACACTTCTCAAAGAAGAAATTCAGATGGCCAACAGGCACATGAAAAGATGCTCCACATCGCTAATCATCAGAGAAATGCAGATTAAAACCACAATGAGATATCACCTCACACCAGTGAGGATGGCCAACATCCAAAACACAAACAACAACAAATGTTGGCGAGGATGTGGAGAAAAGGGAACCCTCCTACACTGCTGGTGGGACTGCAAATTAGTTCAACCATTGTGGAAAGCAGTATGGAGGTTCCTCAAAAAACTCAAAATAGAAATACCATTTGACCCAGGAATTCCACTCCTAGGAATTTACCCTAAGAATGCAGCAGCCCAATTTGAAAAGGACAGATGCACCCCTATGTTTATTGCAGCACTATTTACAATAGCCAAGAAATGGAAGCAACCTAAGTGTCCATCAGTAGATGAATGGATAAAGAAGAGGTGGTACATATACACAATGGAATATTATTCAGCCATAAGAAGAAAACAAATCCTACCATTTGCAACAACATGGATGGAGCTAGAGGGTATTATGCTCAGTGAAATAAGCCAAGCCGAAAAGGACAAGTATCAAATGATTTCACTCATATGTGGAGTATAAGAACAAAGAAAAAATACTGAAGGAACAAAACAGCAGCAGAGTCACAGAACCCAAGAACGGACTAATAGTTACCAAAGGGAAAGGGACTGGGGAAAATGGGCGGGAAGGGAGGGATAAGAGGGAAAAAGGGGCATTACGATTAGCAGATGTAATGTTGGGGGGGCACGGGGAGGGCAGTACAACTCAGAGAAGACAAGTAGTGATTCTATAGCATCTCACTACGCTGATGGACAGTGACTGTAATGGGGTTGGTGGGGGCGACCTGATGAAGGGGTAGTTTAGTAACTGTAATATTGCACATGTAATTGTAGATTAATGATAATAAAATAAATTATATTTAAAAAAATGAATAAGCGGGACTATATCAAGCTGAAAAGCTTCTGTACAGCAGAGAACACCATCAGTAGAACAAAAAGAGATCCTACAGTATGGGAGAATATATTCATAAATGACATATCCAATAAGGGGTTCACATCCAAAAAATATAAAGAGCTCATGCACCTCAACAAACAAAAAGTAAATAATCCAATTAAGAAATGGGCAGAGGACATGAATAGACACTTCTCCAAAGAAGAAATTCAGGTGGCCAACAGGCACATGAAAAGATACTCCACATCGCTAATCATCAGAGAAATGCAGATTAAAACCACAATGAGATATCACCTCACACCAGTGAGGATGGCCAACATCCAAAACACAAACAACAACAAATGTTGGCGAGGATGTGGAGAAAAGGGAACCCTCCTACACTGCTGGTGGGAATGCAAATTAGTTCAACCATTGTGGAAAGCAGTATGGAGGTTCCTCAAAAAACTCAAAATAGAAATACCATTTGACCCAGGAATTCCACTCCTAGGAATTTACCCTAAGAATGCAGCAGCCCAGTTTGAAAAAGAAATATGCACCCCTATGTTTATCGCAGCACTATTTACAATAGCCAAGAAATGGAAGCAACCTAAGTGTCCATCAGTAGATGAATGGATAAGGAAGAAGTGGTACATATACACAATGGAATATTATTCAGCCATAAGAAGAAAACAAATCCTACCATATGCAACAACATGGATGGAGCTAGAGCGTATTATGCTCAGTGAAATAAGCCAAGCAGAAAAAGACAAGTATGAAATGATTTCACTCTTACGTGGAGTATAAGAACAAAGAAAAAAAACTGAAGGAACAAAACAGCAGGAGACTCACAGATCCCAAGAATGGACTAACAGATACCAAAGGGAAAGGGACTGGGGAGGATGGGTGGGAAGGGAGGGGCAAGGGTGAAAAGGGGCATTACGATTAGCAGACATAATGTGGGGGGGGCACGGGGAGGGTTGTAGAACTCAGAGAAGACAAGTGGTGATTCTATAACATCTCACTACGCTGATGGACAGTGACTGTAATGGGGTATATGGGGGGGACTTGATGATATGAGGAGTCTAGTAACCATAATGTTGCACATGTAATTGTAGATTAACGATACCAAAACCCCCCCCCCAAAAAACTGACATGAGATATTTGGAGGACCAGAGAGAGAAAATGATGCACATGATGATATATTTAAACAAAACAACATGACGCATACCAAAACCAGTTTTCCTGGACTGAAGTAAGGATACCAAGTTCCAGGCAGGCATTATGAGAAAAAATATGTATATATGTATACATATATATATATATATATATATATACACATACCTATAAAGATATACATATACACATATTATTTGTCTATATTATATTATCTATATACATTATATTATCTGTGTATGTAATATATATATAGATACATTAATATATATGTATATAGCTGTATAGTCACATATTTTGTAGTTATGTATGTATATATATACATAATATATATATAATATAACTACACACATATATATGTCTATATATAAAAATGATTAGATGTATCCTGGTCAAAATTTTGACCTCCAAACATAAAGAGAAGAATATTCTTCTTCCTATATAGAAGCTTGTAAGTTACTTATAAAGGAAAAATATTAGACTGTCATTGAAATTCTCCTTTGCAACATTGGAAGCTACAAGACCATGGAATACATTTTCAACTTTTAAATGCCTGTTAGGGTAGAAGAAAGATGTTTGCAGATATATAAGGATCCAGAAAAGTTATAGATCTCATTACTCACCTGGGGAAAATACTAGAAAAATCCTTTATTATTAAAAAAAATAACTCAAGCAAATTAAAATAGAGTTGAAGAGGAAAGAAGGCCACCGTGAGCAATGGACTTTTGCTATCTAATTAAAACTAAGTGAACAATGATAGACTTGGTATGTGTGACATAAATACTAAATAAATATCCTAGAAATAGAGAACTACACTAAAATGGAAACTTCTAATAATAATCTGGAATTTAAAAGATGAAACCATCTTAGTAAAACTAAGGAATTGTGGTGAGGGGTACATGAGAAGGAAGGAAACAAAAATGTCCTGAAGGCTTCCTCTCTCGGGAGGCAAGCAAGGAGGAAAGTGCCAAAGGAGTGTCCTTCAAGTCAGATGTCACTGGTGGGGAGCGACAGAGGAGTAATAAAGCTCAGCTGGGGAAAATTTCTGTCTTTTCATGTACTACTAGAGAACTATCTGATTTTATATGAGAGCTAGGAAAGGGCAAGTAATCATTAATAAAGTGTAAAAGGAGAGCAAAATCTCAAAGCAGATGTGGTGAAATTAATACCACAGAATTTGGAGTTAAAGTTCAAAACCTTCAACAGAAAGAAGAGGGACAGTATCTAATGATAAAAAGCATAATTTGTGAGGAAAATAAAGCAGTTCTTAGATTTTGTGCATGAAATGACATAGCAGCTAAACAAACTAAAAAATTATTATTATTCCAACTGTTAAATACAATATTAAATAAAATAATAATAAAAGACTTGACTATCAGAACTGGCCAGTTCTGATAGATAGATAGATATAGGTAGGTAGATAAATAGATAAAGACATAAAGGAATCATAAAGCTTGTCTTATAAGAACACAGTTATCATTATTTGTAGATTTCGTATTTGTGAATTTGCCCACTTTGCTAAAATGTATTTGGAACCCCCAAATCAATGCAGCATTTTTACAGCCATTCACAGACATGTGCAGAGTGGCAAACAATTTGAGTTGCCTGATAGGTGTGTTCCCAGCTGAAGTGAAACGAGGTGACACTCTCCCTTCTTCTTTCAGCTCTCCTATTACAAACAGGTGTCCTTTTCCCAGTCTATTTAGTGTCAGTTTTTGCACTTCAGTGCTTTTAGTGGTGATTTTGCTGTTTAAAATATCTCCCAAGCATACTGCCTAAAATCCCTAAGTCCAAGAAGGCTGTGATGTGCCTTACTGAGACAACATGTATGGTAGAGAAACTTTGCTCAGGCCTGAGTTACAGTGCTATTGGCTGTGGATTCAATGTTAATAAATCACCAGTATATAAAAATAAGATGTCTTTAAACAGGAATGAACATAAGTAAGGTTATGTATTGACTGGTTGACAAAACTGTTGTAACCAGAGGCTCACAGGAACGTAACTCTGTATTTCTCCTAGGAGCAATGCTTCAGTGTTCAGTGACTTTAAAGGACATAACTGCTGTGAATGAGAATCAACTGCATATAGATTTAGACAGAATTTTAAGTTCCTCAAATACAGAATATCCATTCCTTTATATTCCATAGAAAATTTCTAAAAACTACTTGTGTATTTTTCCTTAAAGAACACCTCATTATGATTTTCTGATCATAACCTAATGAATTTAGAAATAAAAATGACATGAAAACCTTAATTTAACAAAAGTTTTTGATTGGAATATCCCCTGAATTCAAAAAACTATTAGAAATGAATGGTACTTGGTAAAAGTCATAGTCACAGAAAAAAAGTATTAAGATAAAGATGTTAAAATTTAGAAACATTATAATAATTTACAAGAATTAGAAAATGAACAACAAAAGAAGTTAGAAGAAACTAGGAAGGAGGAATTAAGAAAAATAAAACCTGAAATTAAGCAAATGGGAAACAAAAATAGCGCCAAGAAAAAAAAAGCTCAAAATCAGATCATTTGAATGACATAAAAAAAGAGAAGCCATTTTTTTGAGATCATAAAAAACAAAGAGAGCAAAAAAATATACAAAATTGTGAATGAGAAAGGGAATGGAAACACAAATACCAAAGAGAAGAAAAGAAATAAAACAGAACATTATATGCAACTCTATAATAAATTCAAAACTGGAAACCAAGACAATTTCCTCACAAACAATATAATATAATTCATTCAAATAAAGGCAGAAAACTTGAATAAACTATAGAAGAGTTTTGAGATGTCATTTAAAATCTAGCATTTATGAAGGTAACAGTATCAAATATCTCTATATCTGAATGCTAGAAAAACTTTAAAGTTAATAATTGTAAGATTATTGAAACTGTTGGAAAAAAAAGAAAGCACCCCAATTCATTTGATGAAGCTGGGAAAATTTTAATGCCAGAACCCAATGAAAGAGTGTCAAACAATAATCCATGTGACCAAGTCTGGTTAATTTCAATAGTGCAATCATTCTCAGGGACTCTAACAACATCATTTTTATTCTTTTTCATTTGAAATCACGTCAAACTCACAGAACAGCACAAGAACAGCATGAAGAACTCCCACGTACCCTTCACCCAGAGACACAACTGAAGTTTTGCCAACTCTCCCAGTAACGTGTTTTATAGGAAAGTGATCCATCCAAGATCATGTGTTGCACCTACCTTAGTTTCTAGTCTCTTTCCATCAGGAACAGGTCCTCAGCCCTTCCTTGACAGTCATGACCTTACCATTTCAAAATATCCCAGGCCAGTTATTTTGTAGACTGTCCATTTGGGCTTGTTTGGGCTTGCCTGATGTGTCTTCACAATTACATGAATATTATGCACCTCTGGCAGGAACCATATAGGGCACTGTGGTACTTGGGTGGTACTTGATGTAGATTTGCCCCATGCCTGGTAGTTTGTTCACTAGAGTAAGGTGGCATTGTCCAGGTTTCTTAAAGTTTCTCTTTCTCCTTTTGTAATTAATAAGTATTTTGGTGGGAAGATACTTTGACACTAGCAAATATCATGTTCCCTTTCCAACTTTTACTCACTAGTTTCTTGCAATGCTTTACTTAAATTGTTTACTGCTACGATGGTTGTTAAATGGAGACTTTTCAATTCTATAATTTCTTCTGCATTTGTTGGATGGCCTTCTACTTTAAGGAAGAGCTTTCTCTTCTGCTTTACTTATTTCTACCAGTATGGACTAAAGGATTCCAATGTTATTCAATGGGTTACAATCCTTTACTATTATATTTATTTTGATGATCAAATTGTTCCATGTTTTGCCCAGTGGGGCACCTACAAGCCTGTTTTTATGTCCTTTTGATTTCTTTCTGTGATCGTGTCCTTATTTTCTTCAAAGCAACATGTTCCAAGTTTATCTTTTACTTTCCCTGCCTTAGCCTTGAAATCAGCCATTTTCCTATGAAGGCTTGATTTGCTTTAAAAGCAAATGTATTTAGAAACCGAGATCTGGGTACTAGGTGTGCTTATTGCTATTGAGATATCACTGCTTCCAGGCTCTCTAAGTGGACAGAGTTAGGAAATAGAAAAATTAAAACCACAACAATGAGATACCACTTCAGACCCCTAAAATAAATGTTATAAACAAAGACAGCCAATATCAACTACTGGAGAGGATGTAGAGAAACTGGAACCCTCATACATTGTTGATGGGAATGTAAAGTGGTATAGTCACTTCAGAAAACAGTCTGGCTTTATCTAAAAAGGGTAAACATAGAACAACTTTAAACTCAGAAATTCCACTCCTAGAGAACTAAAAACATGTCTATACAAAATCGTGCACATGAATGTTCATAACAGTGTTGTTCATAATAGCCAAAAAGTAAAAACAACCCAAATGTTCATCAGCTGAAGAGTGGATAAAAATATGGGCCTATATCTGTTCAATGGAATGCTATTTGACAATAAAAAGGAATGAGGCACTGATATATACCATACCATGGTTGAACCTCTTGTAGTAGATTGAATGATGGCCCCCCCAAAAGATTGTCCTCATTTTATTCTGGAATCTGTGTTACCTAATTTAGAAGAAGGTCTTTGCAGATATAATTCAGTTAAAGATCCTGAGGTGGAGAGATCAACCTAGTTTATGCAAGTGAGCCATAAATCCAATGACAAGTGTTCTTAGAAGAGAAAGGCAGAAGATTTGAGAGACAGACAGGAGAAGACACAGACACATACAGAAGAAGGTGATATAAAGACTGAGGCAGAGATTGGAGTGATATGACCACAAGCCAAGAATGCCAAAGAATGTTGACAGCAACCAGAAACTAAAAGATGCATAGATTCTCCCCTGGAGGGTCTGGTGGACTATAGCACTGCTAACACCTTGATTTTGGACTCTGGTCTCTAGAATTGTGAGATAATAAATTTCTGTTGTTTTAAGCCACCAGGAAACCAATATAACCTCAAAAACATTAAGCTAAGAAAATGAAGCTAGAAACAAAAGGCCATATATTATATGATTTCATTTGTATGAAATTTTCAGAAAAAGCAAATGTATAGTTAGGAACAGATTGGTGGTTGGCAGGGGCTGAGATGGGAAAAGGAATTGACTAAATGGACATAAGGCAACATTTGGGGATGATGAAAATGTTCTAAAAATGGATTGTGGTGATGCACAATTATAGAAATGCAATAAAAACACTGAATTGTACATTTACACTGAGATATTTTATGGTATGTACGTTATACCTCAATAAAGTTATTATAAAAATTGAAAATATATTTGATAAGGAAAGCAAACAACTTACATGAGGAAATCTGTGAAATCATTTTTCTTCTTGTATGGATGAGGGAGGCACTCTTAACTAAGACAGGAAATGCTAAGGTATATTTTTAAATACAATATACACACATATATTTATATGTAAAATTAAAGATTTTTTTATGGCCAAAGATGCCATAAATAAGATCAACTGAGAAAATATTTGAAGAAAAATTTCAGCAGATGACAAAGCATGAATATTTCTAATAATACAAAGTAATCTTAAATTTTAACCAGGAAATGATGAACAATCTAGAAGAAAATTAGGCAAAGAATATGAAAAGACAAATGATCAACAAATACATACTTTTTAAATTAAGGTATCATTGATATACACTCTTATGAAGGTTTCACATGAAAAACATTGTGGTTACTACATTCACCCATATTATTGAGTCTCCCCCATACCCCATTGCAGTCACTGCCCATCAGTGTAGTAAGATGCCACAGAGTCACTACTTGTCTTCTCTGTGCTACACTGTCTTCCCCACAACACCCACACACCATGTGTGCCAATCATAGTACCCCTCAATCCCCTTCTCCCTCCCTCCCCACCCACCCTCCCCCACCCCTCCCCCTTTGTAACCGCTAGTCCCTTCTTGGAGTCTGTGAGTCTGCTGCTGTTTTGTTCCTTCAGTTTTGCTTCATTGTTATACTCTACAAATGAGGGAAATCATTTGGTACTTGTCTTTCTCTGCCTCAACAAATACATATTTAAAATGTGTACACCGAAGCATGATGAGAGAATGCAAATTAAAGGATCGATTTGGTCTACTCCATCAAAATGGGAAAATTATAGAGCAATAATATCTATTGTTGGTGGGAATAAGATTAAGGAAGAATAATAATCTCATATATCTCTTGTGGAAACACCGCAAACTGTTATGAGGCCACTTGAAAGCAATTTGGTAATTTTTAATGCTAGATATAGACACATTTTTTACCCATTTGTAGGTGTTAATTCTATTGAAATATACACATATGATATGTGTATGAAGATGCTTATTTTATAGCATTGTCCATAGAGGTGGCAAATTGGGGCGGGGGGGGAAGTAAATGCACTTCAATGGAGCAATTGGTCGAATAAATCACACTATATCCACAACTATGGGATGTTTTCCAGTTACTGAAAGAGACAGAGGTAACAAATTAGAGATGGGGTTGCTAGTTGAATTGGAAATATTACCAGGTATTACTGCCTGAGGAAAGCAAATTGCAGAGAAATGTGTAATTTCTTTAAAGTTATGTATTTGTGCATAATGTGTATATAAATGTGTGTGTCTACAACATCTTTCCATTATAAAAGTACTGTTTCCTATTGTACTTAATAAGTGATATGTAGGAGGCTTCTTTGAAACCAGGTACATATCCTATTCCCCAAACAGCTTTCATTCTGTGAATTTTGTCTGCTTGCCTAAAGGAATTAGCACTGGGTGGTTGCAAATGAATCTTTTTTATTTAAAATAAACTTCATTGAAGTACACTGAATCATTTTTAAAATCCTATTTTTTGTCCATAGCTGGTTTTGAAGGCTGAACAGTCTATATAAAAATGGCTTCCTTTCTCTTTAACTTGGCCTGTGTAGACCCCAAATCAATAGGCTTATTTCATGCTGCTCATTGTCTCCATGACTGAACAGAATATTGCTGACATTTTCAGTTTTCTCTAAGACTATCTGACACTGCCAGAAGAAAATTTTATAACATGTTAGCCAATCAGACAAGTAAATTATACTTTTGATTTTGGTATCTGAATTAGCATTGGTTAGTAAAATGTAGTAGAATAAAATTTTATTAATCTAGTCTCTCTCTGTACTTGACAATTGCTTTTTGAAGTTTCTGCTAAAGGCTGTTTCAATGATACTACCCACAAGCAGTATTTTTCTGAGTACAATATTTGAAATCTGTCTCTGTAAAATAAAGTAGGAAATTTCTTAGTACTGCATTTTTTTACTGTCTGGTTTAAATTCTTTGAAAATAAACTAGGTCCTTTTGAGTACAAGTGACTAGTATGACATAAATTTATTTCAGTTCAAATTACATCATATAAAATTATGCTTCAAGAGAATAATCATGTACATGAAAGAGCTTTAAAGTTTGTTCAAATTATAAGGTTTATGTTTTATTGCTCTATTAGAGATTTAACTGAAAAGAATCAAGTGAGGTAACTTTTTGCTTGGAATGAGGAGAATAGAACATATCCCATGCTGCTCTAGTTCAGAGTTACTTTGAAGTAATAAGGGAACTGCTAGCACAGTCTAGACTTCCTGTATTTTATCAATAAAAAACAGAATTAAAAAGCCAAATTTTTCATCAGGAAGTTCCATACAATGTATTCTAGTTAGAAGCATTATGAGATCTCACAGAGTGGTTAGGTGAATAACTATTTTAATACCATGAAAAAATCTTTGATTTTCCTCTAACTTGAACTGAAGGTGATTATAAGTCCATAAAGTTACATAAAACATATTTTTCATATCCCAGAATGTTGTCATAGATAAAATGAAGAACTCAGCTTCAGAGTTTTGAATTCTGGTGCAACTCATCTATGCGGTAATCTACCCAGGCCATGGCTTGCTAGATTGTAAAAAGAGATAGTGGAATTAAGCAGAAAGATTAAGATCTTTTGCATATTTAATTCTGTATCATTTGGTCAATGGTACTTGTATACATACAAAAATGACACTATATAATTCAAAAAATATGCATTGAGCACAATATTATGTGCCAGATATTGTTCTCAGCTCTGTGAATACAGATTACCACACACCCTCTCAAATATGGAAGAAATACAAATATATCATTTAGCAAGCATTTAATAAATCTTGATTCACAGGATATGTTACACTCATTCTATAAATTACACTCCTGTCCCCACCATTCCACTGAAGCTGCTCTTGTCATCAGTGACCTCCATGTTGCCACATCTAACCATCAGTCAGTTTTCATCAGCTTGACTGCTCATACCATTTGACTCAGTTGATCATTTCCTCTTCCTTGAGGCATTTTACCCCTTGGTTACCAGGACACCACTCCATGGTTCTATGACAATGGCTGCTTTCTCCCCCAATTTTCTTTGCTGTTTCTTTCCATCCCTCTTGATCTCTAAATGTTGGAGGGCTCCAAAATCCACTCCTTAGACCTCTTTTATTCTCTATTTACACTTATGCCCTGGGTGATTTTTATCTAGTCCTATGGCCTTAACTACCACTTACTTCATATCCTTAGTACCATTTCTTCCTTGAACTCCAGAATCACAGACCAATGACCTATTTGATAATTCTATTTGGAATAAAACCCAAGCGCCACTCTCCCTTTGCTCACTCTGAGACTCTGAGATTTACAAGAGAAGATTTTTGAGAGGTGTGTTTGGGACCATTAATTGTGATGGGTGAGGGTGCACGAAGCAGCACTGCACAGTGTGAGAAGCTGAAATGTTGATGCCGTTACATCAGAGGCCTCAGCTCATCCCATCAGGAGCTCTGAAGTTGGGACGGTCCCTCAGAATTGTTACAGTTGAGGCAAGAGAGATCTATACTACTGCATGCACCTGTTATTGGGTGCAGGCTGCCCTCAGAAAGGGGCATAACCTTGTCAAGGCAGCTTCCTTCTACCAAGAGCAGTCCTGGAGGACTCAGCTTGAGCCCTCAGCAGCCGACATTCATGGCAGCTGGGCAATGGGTGGCTTGTCCTGAAGGGGGATCTGGGGGCACAGCTTCTCCTGTAACCACCTACTATCTGGTAGCATCTCATATTCAGCGTTTTCCATCCCTTATGTGGCTTTATTTTTTCTCAAACTGTATCCTATGTGTTTTACTTGTTTGCTTGTTCCCTACTAGAATAGAATGCCATGAGAGTGAAACTTTCTTTTCCTCTTCCTTCTTTAATCCTATACCCCTAGCATCTAGAAGAAGTGTCTGGAACATAGTAGATGCTCAATAAAGATTAGTCAATGAGTCGATAAATGTATCACATGCTTACCATATGCTAGAAACTATGCCATGTTCTGGGACTCAGAGGTGAACAATACAGACTTGGTCACTATCCTCATGTTGCTTACAATCCAGTAGAATTTATAACTTAAGAAGTGTAATTACAGCCAAATGCTGTTATCTAGTGTTTTATTAATCTGTATAGATTCAGTACATCTGATAGTCCATTATACATAATTTGTACTGAATGGCAGTACCAGAAAATGGTAAAATCAGTGGAAACTTTACTTAGAGAGTTATTTATTGTTACTGCTAATTTGGGGGGAAAAAGTCAGATCACTGGGGCACATCTCTTTTGCTCAGTTCAGGAAGAAAGAATAAGGGACAAAATAAGAAAGGGACGAACTCTGAGAAAATGAATACTTAAGTGGAATTTTTATTAACCAACATCCTGTTGTCTAAAATGCTGGAGAGCGAGACTTTAATTGTATCTAAATAGAAAAGGGACAAAAATTTTTTAATGAACAGATATTTTATAGTCAGTTTACACATACAAATATAATTTGCCCATTTCATTTCCGTGGCCGTTAAAATGCAATGAAGACTAGAAAATAACACTTCAGCTTTTGTATCATTGAGAATCACAGGTTCATCTTTTAAAAAGCAGGCTATCTCCTTAAAAGTTTTGTTTTCTGCTTTCTATAACATATTTTATTTCCTTTCTAAATAATTTTGCCTTATAGAGCTTTGGCAAGATGAATCCCATTTCCACCTCTGTTTATTTTATTTGAAATGTGAAAGCCTTTCACTCTGTGATTCCTGGGTGGCAGTGCACATGACAAAGAATATTTTAAGTCTTGGTTTGTCATAAACAGGATATTTGGCATTTCTAGAATAACTGGCATGGGAAACCTCAAATTCCTCTCTATTTATGTATTTGCTAGTCTCTTTGCTTCCTTGCATATTACTGTTGCAATGTATGAAATGTAAGTTGGGTCTGAGCAAGTTCGTGTACCTATCTTCTGTGTGCACTTTATACTAGGAGCAATGTAAGCCTTCAGAAGATTCTAGCCCATAAGAATGTCTACCTTAAAAGTGAAAGAAAAAAAAGAAAGGCAAGATGTTTTATGCTTATGGAATAATAAGACCACTTAGTCTTGATTTCAGACAACTGACATTGTCCTATTAAAATACATTTCAGATTTCTGATGAATACCTTAACTATCAATTTTATTTTAATTTACTGAGATGTCACCTCTGTTCCTGGATATCTTTTAGAAAAGATTAGACAACTATTAACCTGGTGTTGTAGTGTGCAGATCCAGTTTAATTATATCATTGCTTTGACTAATGATTAGATGGCAAGGTCCTTATAGCAGGTCTTTCAGAGCACAATAAATATTAGAACTTCACAAATTACCCTTGCTGATTATTAATCCTCCTCCTACAATTGAAGGAGGTGATACTCTAGTAGTTCCTCTAAGCACAAAAGGGCTGCAGCAGTCCCTCAAAGAAACCTTTGCCTGCTTCACTCTGCCTATATTTCTGTCCATCTACAGTTCATCCTCCATTATCTCATTATTCATCTGCTTTCCTTGAGCCTCTCTGCTTCTTCCTTATTTTGTGCATTTTTCTTCCTTTCCTGATCCCAGGTTGTTCATGCAAATTGGCCAGAAATTGTATTGCAAATGTATACTTCATGCATACTAATATTTTTCCTATGAAAATTTTCTTTTTCCTGTTAACAGTTTTAAAAATAGAAGAATAAAATTCTTCAATTATTTTTAAATTTAAAACTTTTCAGTTTTTCTGTAGATATTGACTTTTATGGGGAGTAGTAGTTTAAGTCAAAAAAAAGACTACTTACTCCAGGTTTGGTTATTCCTCTAAAAATAGAGCCCTGCCCATGGTACATGTCCACTAAGTGATTTTTAGGTGAATGCTCAATATGCAAATGCCAAATTCTTATGAGGGCACTAAATAGGAGCTTTTGTAAGCATGCAGCGTCCCTCAGACACAGACAGGCATTCATCAAGATGTGAATCTCCAAAGGGTGCTGCTTATCTGTTTTTGATTATCTGCACATCAAAATCTTGATGGCAATGGCCAGGTAGAGTTTGCCTGGATGAGGTTTCTATATGTAACACTACCTAGAGGGGTTCTTTAATCAGAAATCTTATGAACACTCAAAAGTACATGCTGAGAACTACATATACTTTATCTTACATGCTTCTTTCGGTTCAATGAATTCTGAAACAGTGCTTCTTAAGTCATAATACGTAAGTGATTCATCCAGGGACCATGTTTAAGTGTAGATTCTGACTCAGTGTGTCTGAAGTAGAGCTTGCGGTTCATTTCCAAAAAGCTCCCACGTGATGCTGGGGTGGCTGGTCTGTGGATCATGTTGAACAGCAAGGGCCTAAAAGGGAAAGAGTTGTGTAACAAAATTTTCACTATCATCCTGAGGTCTTACTCATTAAGGAACTGTTGCTAAGCCTCAGCCAGTAAAGGTTTGGCCTGTCTTCTTTCCTGTCATCTGTCCTGTCTTGGGCTGTCCATGTTGCTGGCAAGGATTCATTACTGATCACATAGAGTCCTTAGTGTTGACTTGTTAACCCTGGGCACAGCTACTGGTTACTAACTGCTGCATCATTTGGATGCTGGCTCTGGCAACTGCGTTCTCTGAAGCTTCAGTTTTCTTTGTTTCATGGGGGAGGTAGATGGCAGGGTGGTGGGGTAGGCAAGAAGAAGGATTTCTTGCTTTATATGTTAGCTTTACAGTACTGTAATACTGTCTGTGTGATATCAGTGGGGGTTTGGGGCATTACTGTCAAATAATGTAGGTCTCATATATGTTATCTCATTAAATTCTCACAGCAACTCAGTGATACACATAGTGTTAATATTATCATTTCCACCTATGGATGAGAAAGCTGATATTTAAAGTAGTTCAAGAACTCCTAAAAGGTCACAAAGGAAGTAAAGGGCACACACAAAGGAACTGGGGCTCACACCCTCATTAGCGACTCCAAGTCCAGTAGGAAGATGGATGGAAAAACCATTGGGGGTTTCTTTATGTCTCTACACATCCATAGATTTATTTTTCTTTGGTTGTTCATTGGCCCACATTTCTAAAGAGTTACCACCAAGAATAACTTGAAAATCTTGACAGTGTATTGACTTCTGTTTGAGAAGATTATTTCTTGGCTTTAAGATAAAGTGGGAGACCTATAATATATACGTGGAGAATGAAGAGGCAAATTAAATGAGGATAAATGCTAAGAAGTGCGTTATCTTCCTCCTCAATTTTCCTCTTCCTCCTCCTTTTTTGTGCTCTGCTATGGAAAGGAAGACAATTTTGTAGGCACTTAGATCCTTAACTTCTACCACCTTATACATTTAATTTTTGAGATCTTTTCCATACTTTATGAAGAAAATATTTTTTGTAGAGATCCATGATAGTCAATGTTCAAGATGCATGAAGACTAAAATACACAGTATAGCTCATATTCACGTTAGATGACATGCTCTGCGGTGACTGAATGCACTGGGGATGTGATTTAAAGGAAAATGAATGGTGTATTTGCATTTAGTATTTCCTTTTTAAAATTTTTCAGGAAGAAAGAACCAGGGAATTGCTATAATTAGTACACTGATGGTTCAGTGGATACAAAATGTAAATCATTACAAATTGAAAAATGCAAAAACAAAAAATCTTTAACAAATTTCTCTACACAGTATTTCCTATAGGTCTCTAGTCTATTCCATGAGCAGCTAGGATGGGGCATAAATTTGTCAAAAAGATTTTAATACCTTTTAGTTTAAAACAGACTAATTCATGTATTTTGGGTAAATATTCATTGTTTCTGGGTACCCTCCTCCCACCCAGGTCTTCTTTTAATGGTCCTAGAGGTGGGATTGGGAGAGGGGGTGCTGGTCCTTGAGGTGTCCTAGAGCTGAATTAAAATAGGCCCTTGAGGGCACTTCTCTAGCCTTCTCTCCACCTGGACCCCATCCCTTAGCCATTTCCACCCAGCATGCAGTGCCATGTTAAAGCTGGGGTTCCTCTAAGAAACTGAAACTGAAATTGCTTTGAAATTCTCACAATGTATTTTCAGAGAAGTTAGGAATGACCTCCTGCTGTAAAGACCTCTAAATATATCTAATTATGTCGATCTCCCTACTTCTCATTATTTTGATCCAAAAGTGGGCAGGGAGGCTACCAGCCCATGTAGTTTTTTTGTGAAAATTAGAAAATGATATTCCTTAGGTGGTATACCCTTGGGCCCAGCCGCCAAGCTCAGTGAGTTGAAAAGGCCGGGAGAGCCATCCCGACTTGGTCCCTGGGCCAGGCCCCTGTGCCAAGTAAGCAAACTGCACAGTCACGTACCCTCACTCTGGGGGCAGAAGCTAGGACCCAAACACCTGCATGTTTCTTTCCTTCTCCTTCTCTTATCTCCTCACCTCCTTCCCCGCAGAGCTCCCACTTCCCCTTTCTCATTAGGTAGGCATAAATTTCCTTTATGTCATATCCTGAGTTACCATTCGTGGCTCATGTTAGAGCTCTGTGCAATGAGTCTACTGCGTGTGGTTATCAAGATTAGTCTCGCTATGAACTAAATTAACCTCCAAAAACTTAGCACCTAGCACCTTGAAACAGATGTTTATAATCTCACACAATTTCTGATGGTCAGGAATCCAAAAGTAGCTAATTTGGATGGGTTGCAATCAAGCTGACACCACAGACTGCTGTCTCTGAAGACTTGGCTGAGATTCGAGGATTCATTTCCAAGCCTACCCATGAGGCTGCTGGAAGGACGCTTCAGTTCCTCATCCATAGGCCTTTCTATAGGACTGCTCATGACATGGCTTCTGCCCAGAATGAGTGACCCAAGATAACCTAATCTCAGAAGTGACATTCTATCACTTCTGCCATATTCTATCCGTCAGTCACACAGATCAGCCCTTGTACAATGTGGGTGAGACAGGGCAAGAGGGTGAATACCAGTAGATCGGGACAAATGGGCACCATCTTAGAGGCTGGCTACTACCTTGTTCTGCCAGTGTTCTTCAACGGAATAGCATTGGCATGTGGGGTAGGACAATTTTTGGTTGGATGGCCTGTCCCAGGCACTGTCAGGCATTTCACATCCCTGACCTTCACTCTCTAAATGCCAGCAGCACTTCATATCACCATGACAACCAAAAGTGTCCCCTGCAACATTTCCAAGATGGGCAGTATTCACCCTGGGTTCACAACCTGTCTAGTATGTGAGTCTGGAGGACCTATGTTTTGGAAATTAATTCAATTAAAAATGTATCTGTTTATTATTCTTGAAAATATTTTAACAGTTGCATTGGTATCACCCCACATGGTTTGAAGGGGCTGAGGGATTAACGGTCTTATAATATTGATGACTACTGTTTGAGAGAGCACTGAACTGGGGCAGAAATGTACACTTAATTTTGCTCCTACCATTTTGAGAGCTGAGGGCCTGGAACAAGTTATTAAACTCTGTGAGCAGGAGGTAATACTACGCACCTCACAAGCTGAGAGCTAAAGAGAACAGGCACCTTTGGACCACACGTGGCTCAGTCCTTCCTGAGACATTAGAGCGGCCCAGTCCCTAGAAGCTGCTGCCATTTCCAACAGGAGAGTGGCAGGAATTTGCTCAACCCACAGGTCTTCGGAAGGGGCCAGGATGCCTGTCACAGGACAACCAGTGCAAGCCTGGCTTCACTCCTTCCCAGAGGCCTGAGCTTTTCCTAGCTACAAGGGGACTGCTGGGCTTCATTCTGCAGAAACTCGTGGCTGTCTGCTAAGCCCACTATTCCTTCTATCCTGGTGCCTTTCCTGGTGCCTGGCCAAGGTGTAACTCTCTCAGGACAACCATTTCCTCCCGTTTCACTCCTTGGTTCTGGGTTTCCTTGTCCTCGACCATAATTCCGCTGCTCTTCTCCTACTGAGCGATTCCATTTTCCTTTCGGAAGGTGATCACACCCCTTCCGCTTCGGTCTGAGCTGCCTCCACTTCCTGGAAACCGGGCTCACCCCCAAGCTTGTGAGTGCCCTGCAGCATTCTCAAGTTGTCTTTGCATAATAGCTTTCGGGCAAAAGGCTTCCATTCACAGCTATTTACCTTCTTCAGTTGTCTGGGCTGGGGAGCACTGCTGGAGAAAATCAGCAGCTTTCTGGAAGAGTGCCCTCCAGATTCACATCGGCACTGTCCTCGAGCCCCTGCTCGCCTGTCAGAGCTGTGCCTTGGCCTCCCAGCATCCTGCACTCGCCTCGAACCTCTCCTTCACCCCTTCACGTTTCGACCCCACCCTGCTTTCAGATGATGTTGCCTGCTACTCCACAAGAACACAGAAGCCACAGACGAGAAAGCTCACAATTTCCGGCCATCCTCTGACCATCCCATTTGCACCTGTGCTCGCTTTCCCTTAAGACTCACCTCCCTACCTGAACCGAGGCTCTCATCACCTTAGGCCTCCTCAGGCACTTCCCTCCCACAGTTAACCTCTCTTCTGTATTTCAGTCTTGAAATTTGCACTGGATCCTGCCCATTTAACTAGCCTCAAGTCTCTTTCATGTTTAAAAAACAAACTTCCTCCAACTTTTCCCTTCCTCCCCTGCCCCACATATTTCTTCTTTCCCTCTCCTCCTCCTCACAGCCCAAGTTCTTGAAATAATGGTTAACATTCTTTGCAGCTTCTCACCTCCCTAGCCTCTCAAATGACTGCAGTCTGCTTCTACGCACACGTCTCCTCAGGAACTTCTCTCACCAGGTCATGACCACTTCCTTATCGCTGAATCTCCCCAACAGTTCTCAGTTCTTATCTGACTTGACCCGTCAACATTTGACACTGTCAACCACTCCCTTTCCTGTTGGAATGCTCTCTTCTTCTGCCTTCCATTCAACTACATTTTCCTGGTTTTCCTCCTCTATGTCTGGCTGCCCTTTCTCAGTCTCCTTTTTGACACCCTTCCCTCTGTCCTTTTCTATAACTCAGTGCCTTCAAATCTCTGACCTTGATTTTCTTCCCTTCTCCTGCTCTATACTCTCTCTAGGTGATCCCATCCATTCTCATAGCTACAGTGTATTTTTACATGCAGTGACCTTTGAAACTATGCCAGTGGTCCAGAAGGCTCTCCTGAGCTTTAGACCCATATTTCTAAAAGTCTTCAACCTGAATGTCCCACAGATATCTCCACTCAATCAGGGCACAATTGTGCTCTTCATTTCACCACTAAAATCTGCTCCTTCTCTTTGGCATAGCCCTTGACTCTCCCCTCTCCCCGACCTCTACAGCCAGTCAGTAGCCAGATCCGAGCTACCTCCCCGAAACGCTTCTCAGTTTGGAGCGCTCGTCTCCACTCGCGCTGTCGTTGATTGCCACCACAGCCTCCCAATAGGTCCGTTAGTTTCCAGTCTTCACATTGAACCCCCAGTGATCTTTCTGAATCTTTAAGCATGTCCTTTCCCTCAACCCTGCTTAAAATTCTTCATTGACTCCCTCTTGTCCACAGGATATGTCTGTGTCTGGTTGGCTGGTCTGATCTGGTCTCTTTCATACTCTGTCTTATCACTCCCACCCCCAACTTATCCTTCAACTGCATGGAACTATTTGTAGTTCTATGAGGCTGATTGTTATGTCTTGTCTCTGGACTTTTGCAACATGCTTTTTCCTGTTCTTCCCCTCTTTGAAGGTTAACTCCTACCCATCACTTTGTCCATGTTGCCTTCTACGGCCTTCTTGTAACAGAGTTAGATGTTCCTCCTATTTTCTGTCATGTTACCCTGTGTTTGCCTCAATCATAGCACCAATCATACTTTAAGTGTCCATCCACCATTAGACTTTAGGACGAGACCCTTTCCTCTTTGTGGTTTTAACCCCAAACACTCTAGACAGGGCATGGTACATATTAGGAGCTCAATAATAGCTATTAAATAAAGAAATAAGTGACTCTATTAATGTATATCACATGAATGGCATATGACAGACACTTATAAATTGTAGTTGAATTTGAACATCAGGGGAGGGAATATTAGGAAGATAAGAGATGAATTTAAAGGGGATAAAGAATCAAGAGATGTTCCTCCTTGCATGATTTTGTTGAGGCCAGGAAGCCAGATGTTTCTTGGTCCTTACCCTTTACCTTCTTTGGCAGGGGAAAACCATCTGCCAACTGGAAAAGCCACTGCTGACCTTGGTGTTGCCATTTCAAAGATGATATTAAAAACAAAGCATGGGCCAGGTAGAAGAAATAATTCTTTTCTGGTTTTCTTTTCACAGTTAGGGTGGAAAACAAGTTAAGACTCAAATGGAAGAGGAAAAAATACTGTCAAAAAAATAATAAAGTGGAACAGTTTCCTGGCTTAAATTAAGAAATATTTACTGTTCAGGAATTTTACTGTTTATTTAAGTGGATATCCTGAAAGAAACAGGCTTACTCCTTTATCCTGCAGGTAAAAAAAAAAAAGAAGTAGATCAATATATTTTCTAATGGCAATGTCCCACCTGCCTTATTTCTTGGAGAAAAGAGTGTACAGTTGCTAGAAACACCCACATGTAAGTAAATGAAACACTATTATGCAAGAATCTAAGGAACGCCAACTAAAGAACAGCCTGGTATTAAAAAATAAAGAGAAATGATTCCTTTTAGTTGTAGCCCACATACAGTTTCCCTTGCACCTCAGATCTCCAATAGATTTAATTTCTATCTGATTTGTCTTCAGGATTGGGGAGGAGAAATCCTGAATTCGGCAGGTGCTGAGCATGGAACCCACACTCACTTGAGCAGTGTTGTTGGTTCAGACTATAATTGAGTCCAGTAACACTTCCAGCCCCGGGGAAACCTCTGTTCCAAATTTTTCCCTCATTCCACAGGGGAGTTCTCTTTGCAAAAGGCTTTGGCCGTTTCTAAGCTTTCTCTCATTTTGTCTTTTAAAAAGCATTTTGTGGGTTGGAACATTTGCAGGTTTTTCCCCTCCCTCTTCACCCAGATGTTTCTGGTTCTCAGGATGTACACCTGTGAAGCTGGGTCACTTGGGAAAATGTTTGAGTTTTATTTACAGCAGAGAAGAATGTGATCTTCACATACAGATGTTCAAAATGGTCATTTTGTTCTCAGGGATCAACTGCAAGACCTGCTAGGGTAGAATTTGCAGGAATATGAAAAGAAAATATTAAGGTCAAAGGCCTCAAATCACTAAATACCTTTTGAATGCCTACTCTAGCTCACCATCACTATTCAGATGCTGGGAATATAGCAGTGGGAGAAAAAAAAGGAGAGAAAGAGAAGAAAGAGAGACAAATCTCTGCTGTAGTTGGGGAAGGGCATAGGAGAGATGGACAGTATAAAATATAATAAATAAACAAGTAAATAGATGTTAGATGTTTGTAGATGAAATTATCCTGAACTTTGAAAGGTAAACGCAGATGCTGAGATTCCTGCCTTTTGCCATGCAGATGGTCTTGCTTCAGTGAGAGATGATACATGTGAAGTGTCTAGCATAATTATCTAACATATATCTGTTCAATAATATTAGTTCCTGTTCTTTTCCTAGCTTGAGCTACCAATGCAATAAAAGTGTTTTTGTACACTAAATTTTGCACATAAGTTTGTAAGACTTGCTTTTAGTGAAACACATTAACTTAACTTCAATCTAGGGGGAAGTTAACTGCAGCCATGATGGAATAGTTCATATCATCAAAGTTACTGTTAGTCGCTCAGTTCATTCTGAATCATTTTCATAATAAATATTACCAAGAAGCTATTGTTTATCAAGTGCAGTGGCAGGCAGAAGGAATCCAGAAATTATGAAGTCACCACCTCTGCTCTCAGAAGTGATTAGATAGGGCAGCAGTAACTCTAAAATAAGGTGGTGAAAGAGAAAGCTCAGTAGGAAAAAACAAAGCCCAAAGAAGGAAAGGTTACTTGTATATTTTGGGAGACAAAGGGAGAAGAGCCTCAGGAGGGGCTTCAATAGGTAAATGACCTCTGGCTGACCCATACAGAAGAGGACAGTTTGCAGGGCACAGGAGGGCACCAGGGAAGCCTGGGGGGCATGGGCTCTCTGCCCCAGGAGTTGTCCAGTTTGCCCCAAACAGAATGTGCAAGGGGTGTGCTGGGAGATGGGCCTAGAAGGGGACTTGGGTTCACACCATGAGTGCTTCAATGGCAGAGTGAGGGCTGGTATTTCATGTGGCCACCACTGTGGCACATTTTGAGATTTTGGAGGTGAGAATTAACATGACTGGCTATGCACCAGAGAGCACTCAGGAAATGGGGAGACCAGCAGGAAGAGATAATAGTCAGCCAGCTAAAGACTGAGATCATAAGGAGGCAGGACCTTTGGGAATGTATAGAAGGCTGAATCAAGACATCTGATGATCCTATTTTACTGTGTTTGTGGCACCGGTCACAATTTGAAATTACCTTGGTCACAGGTTCACATGGTTATGGACTTTCTCCTCCCTAGATTACAAACTCCAGGAGAGCAGGGACCTGTTTCTCCCCTTCTTTGCTGCCTCCCTGGTCCCCACAGTGGTTCCTGGAAAGCAGCAGGGATTCAATAAACATGTGCTGAATGAACAAATGGCTGGCATGGAAATAGACTTGATATGACTTGACAAACGACTGATGCAGGACAGGTGGGAAAAACGTTGAGATGCTGTGAGGAGAGTTTCCAGGCTTGGTCCCTGCAAGAATTTTAACACACTGCCTGACGGTGTCCCACATCTCAGCTTACTTCCTTTTGCACTTGTGCTGTGGATCTAAGAGGTGACTCTTCACGATGACTCTCCTCACTATTGTTGTTGTCATTTCCCATTTGTTGCCTTTTTTTTAAAAAAAAAGGTTAACCTTTAATTTCCCTTCCATTTTTTTCCCAGTTTTATTTTATATTTTTTGGCCAGAGGTTGGACAATGAAGTTTGTCTTGCTTTTTTTTTTTCATCAAGAGTGTGTTCAAGGGTGGAGGACTCTCCCTTTTTCCCTCAAGGAAGGAGGTTCTGATATTTTATTGATCAGTTATCAGGACCCTTGGAGGTGTGTACAGTGAATCAGAAAGGTTTATCTGCAATCAATAGGAAAAGAATTTAGGGGGCTTGGCTGGCTGCAAATTCCTACATGTAAAGAAGTTTTCTAGTTTCAATAAATACTGCTTCTAAGAATTAAGCTATTTTTTAAAAAAGGTGGCACATTTTCGGAGTTATTGCTATATTAAAAGCAGAAAGGAAGGATCGATTTTGAAATCTGATATGAAAGGAGATGGCAGGTCAAAGAAGAAACTGCATCAAAGAAATGGAAAAGGCTGAAGGACATGTGACTTGAGGATGATTTTTGAGAAGAGAATTTGTAGCCTCTAGAAAGTAGGAGATACAAGGGCTTCTAGGGGCAAAAATCAGGGAGCCAGGAATTAAGTAGGAATAACTGGTCCCCATCTTCTGTGAGAAGTGGCCTTGTTGTATCTGAGGTTTGACCTAAAAGACTGTCCATGCAGGAGGTGGCCCTGGCATTGTGAGAATCCAGGAAAGGACAAGCGTGGAGGAACAGTTCATGACAGGTGGGAGTGGTGGTGGCAGGAATAGCAGTTAGGAAGTCCCAGAGGAAGGTAGTTCTCCCTAGCCCGGGCAGCTAGGTGTGTGGAGAGATTGGTGGTGGTGGTGGGCATGGAAGGGAGAGGATATGATTCCCTCCATATATCCATGTATCACATGGCACCACTCCAGGGCATACCACTCACAGGTAGCTTTTCTAAATGTTGTGCTCCAGGGGGTGGCAGTCACCCAGACAGCACCCCTCACTGCACTATTCTGGACCTCCCAGCCCCTCCCTCTAGTAGGACAATGAGGAGTACTGTCTATAGGAAGTGAAGCTCTCACATTTTGGTGTTAGGATCCTTTTGGTTGCAAGTAACTTGACTCAAATAACTTAAACAATAGAAGCGATGTACTGGCTCACTCCTGTGCATTCCAGGGATAGAACTGGCCTCTGTCTCCATCTTTTGACATTGTTTTCTTCTGTGTTAGTATCATTATCCCTATTTCTGGGTTTCTCACATGTTTTGTTTTTGTGATGGAGGCAGGAAGGTGTGTGTGTGTGCATGTGTTGGGGCTACATGTGTAACATTTTCTTGGCAGCACCTGCCCCCCTCCAACCACATTAAAAAATAGAGAAAAACAGTTTCTTTTAGGGAGAGGATATTGTTATCTTCTGAATTACGAAGGATGTGAAGACCACCAATAACTATTTGTCCACGAGTAGGCTTGAAAGGGTTGCTGGTGGGCCATTAAGTATCACATTTGTTAAACTGTATGCAAAAAATCACCTCCTTAAAACATATTTTCTTGTTGAAGTAATTCCATTATATTCTTAAAGAAGCCCAACATGAAAAATTCTGTATAAAAATCTTTCAAGGTCAGTTTATGATGTTAATTAATATGGATTGGTAAGTGATTTTGCAATTCTCTTAGAAATGATTATTACTGGAGTAAGTTGTAATGAGTATTTTATAGACAAAGTCAATACATGGCGTGTGTTTTCAGTCTTTGTCATCTGGTTCTAGTCTCTGTTTGGCAGCAGGGTTTTATACGTGGCTCTGTCAGTGCAGCCAAAAAACCTTGCAAACTTCACAACTTGCCACTCTTTTCAAAAATGTAGAGGCTGAAGCTTATAGCACATGTTGCTGGATTAAGCTTCTAAAGTGAGAGCCTCATGGGTCGAAAATATCTCTTGTACCCACACATTTCCTGGTAGGCCAAACTTCACAAAATAAACATAGATGACCTCTCATCCATTCAGTCTTCCGGAAAGTTTAGAAATGATGCAACCTTTTGGCAACCTGACATGACAGATTGCTTTACTTGCGCAGAGCATGAACTTCCTTCATTCTGCCCAGCCCAGACGAGCAAGCATTTACATTAGCACTGCCTGGATTCTGAAACAAAGTCTCATCTACTTTAACAAAACTAGACATTAAATATATGACCTTGGCTTGGGTAAGAATGAGTCAACATGTGACAACAGGGGAAGTCTTGTGGTTGCTTCACAGTGACATCCAAGACATTTGAGAAGTAGAAGCTGGTTTTCCTGTCAATACCTTGGTTTCCTTTCCTTTCTTCATTCCCCTGATGCAGGAATAGCAGTGTCTGGATTCCACATAGGTTTCTTCTTCTGAGAGGGGGAGTGTGTTCCCACACGTGGAGCTGGCTGGCTTTGCTCTTTCCCTTTGTCGGAGGGCGTGAGCCCTGAGATTCCCCTGCTCCTGTGCCTGCCTCTTTTGTCTCTGTAGCATCAACCCAGCTCTCAACTCAGTTTCTCTTCCTGGGTTGGCTTATTCTGGTTTTTCATAATCAAGAAATATAAACAAAGTTTTGACTGTTGCTTAGTGTGCTGTGCCCCTCCTTTAACACTTTTGATTATCCTATCGACTTTTTTCTGACTCCAGGATGGACTAGATAGGCCCTTACTGTTTTCCCAGGGGGGTTTGTTTTGTTGTGTATGTAAAGATTTTCTTTCCCCTGTAATTGCCTGATTACTGCTTTCTCTTTCTAGGAGATAATCCATGCCTAGAAGTGCCACAACATCACAATTACAGTGCATGACGAGGCACAACCTATTTAAAGAATTCTGGACAAAGAAGTGATCCCCAGCTATTTTACTAATAAGACTCTTTACACTCTATTCCCAATCTATTTGTCCAACCCGTTCTTCCTTAAAATGTATCCCAGATGACAGTACTTCTCAAACTATACAAAGTAAAGAACCAGCTGTTTTAATTTCCCATCTGTCAAGGTTGGATATGTGGTCATACTGTGCAGGACTAGAGGGCAACTTGGGTGACATGCCATTCACCACACAGGCTTGACCATGTCTGGTCTATATCCCGTCCCAGCATAGGAGGCCACTGACCGTGCAGAGCCATGCTGCTGACATTTCTAGAGCTTATTCTCAATTTCTTTCCTTATGTTGTCATAAAAGGTAACAGACAATTCACAGTCCAGGGACCACACTTTAAGTAGCACACCACAGGGCTCTAGCCCCACCAGATTCTCACCATTCTTTTTAACAAACCTTGGCTGACAATGCTTTTTGACCCCAGGTGTTTCTTCAGCTTGGGTGCCCCTGTTCCCTTAGCTTTGCCTGGCCTGTTCCTGCTTGTCTTTGAAAGACCACCTTAAATATTTTATTTGAGAAATAATTCATATAATATAATACTCACCATTTAATGTGTAAAATTCAGTGGTTTATATAGTACATCTACCAATTTGAGCAACTGTCACCAGTACCTAATTCCAAAATATTCCTGTCACGCAAAGAAGAAACCCTATACCCATGAGCAGTCACTACCTACCTCCCTACCCTTTGCCCCTGACAGCTCCTACTTTCTTTCTGTGGGTTTCTCTATTCTGGACATTTTATATCAATGGGATTATACCATATGTAGCCTTTTATGACAAATTTGTTTCACTTGGTGTAATTTTTTCAAGGTTCACCCATGTGGTAACATACATCAATTCTTTATTCCTCTTCAGCTGAATAATTTCCTATTGTACAGATATATCCATTTTGTTTATACTTTCATCATTTAATGGACATTTGGACTGTTTCTACTTTTTTGGCTACTGTGAATTACACTGCTAGTAACATGTACTAGTTTTATTGTGGATACGTGTTTTCATTTATCTTGGGTATAGACCTAGGAATGGAATTGCTCTGTCATAGAGTACCTCTGTTTAACCTTCTGAGGAACTGCCAAACTGTTTTCCAAAGAGGTCACACCATTTTACATCACCACCAGAAATGCATGAGAGTTCCAGTTTCTCCACATTCTTTTTCCTTTTTCTTAAAAAATTATAGTCATCCCTATGGGCACCACATGTATTTTTCTCCTGTGAACTCATGTCTGACTCTTCCTCCTTCCATGAAGGATCAACCCTTTTTCTCCTCTCTGCTCTCCCAAAGATGACTAGTACTGTAAAGACAAGAACAGCTCTTGGAGACACTGTGGGTGCTTAGGACTATGCTTAGTGCTTTACATGTGTGAGCTTGTTAAGTATGCATGTGATCTTTTGTGAAGTTGGTTTTATTATTTCTTCTATTTTATAAATGAGGGCACTGGCAGAGAGATTAAATTGTCCAAAATCATACTACAAGGGTGAAAGATTTGAAATCTTGGATGTATTGGACCCCAAAACCAATGCTCTTAACTGTTAGGCTTTCAATAAATGGAACCTATTAATATTAAAATATCTGCTTTAAAGCAGACCCATGCCATCCTATTAGAACAAGCAATGTTTCATTTCTAAAGATTTGGTGGACTTCTATCCTTAGTTTACTCAAGAGCATTTCTACAAAGTACAGTCAACAGTTATTTTTCCATTCAGGGTCTTACACAATAGAAAAATAAATTGTCCCACTCCTAAAGGTTTCATCATACCCAGCATACGAAACCCTGCAAAGTGTCATTTGTTTATTCCCAGTCACCAAGCGACCCTAAGATTCAAATGGAGGCACTTACTGATTTCATCTTTGACTTTGATCTTGAAGACTATTTGGAATTTATTCAACACACATTTATTAATATGTCTTCTCTAATTGACATGTGCCACAAAGGTATTGTCTTCTCTCTGTTAATTTCCTCTTTCCCTGGGAAAGGAGAGAACTCAAGATACCACTTCACTGCTGGGAAAACCTTGGTCATCTTTTGCTCTTGTACTTCTTTTTTTTTTATCACACACAAACCCTAATTATTATGTTATTGGGTATTTCCTGGTGCACGGGCATAAGCTGTAACACTTTGGAGGTATTCATGTATGTGTATCTATAGCTATAGCTATATCTTACAATTATCATTAACATTGATAGAAGATATGTTTTACTATCATCAGTCTATAGATAAGCCAATAGAGGTATTGAGAGATTAAGAAAGTTGCCTAAAATCACCTCTAATAGTAAAAGTAAATCTTGTAGTAAGGGGCCTATTTAAATTATTTGTTCATGAAACCCTTGCCTCCTTATATTTTAAAAAGAACAATCTATAAATAATTCGGAAGTCTGTATGATACAATCTCCCTTCCCTCATGTTTTGTTACCCTTGTGAAGCCTTCCCAGAAGAAGTTAATCACTTCCTCCTCCTTCCTGCCTGGGCCATAGTGTGTCATGGCATTTAAGATGCTTTATTATAATGTATTTGTTTACACATTTGTCTCTTTCTGAGGGCAAGGCCCACATCTTATTTTTCTTGGTATCTCCAAGGGATGCCTAAAATCTAAAAGGTATCCAATCAATGTTTATGGATCTGAACATCTGTCACTGCCATATTTGACCTGTGCACACCGCTCAGAACCCCAGGTGAGGTCAGCAGTGCGCACCGCTCTCAGACAGGGCAGAAGAAAAATAAACGATGCACTTCTCAGGGCTTCTTGGGATGAAAAGGCAACATAACTACATATCTGTAGTTAAAGGAGCCCTCTGCGTTCGTGTGGGCCTGAGACTAGCGTGGGTTCTCCACAACACCTGCCAGCAGGGAAGAGCCGACTCACCTCAGCATCATCAGGAAGGCTTCAGAAAAGATGCCATTATGCCATCCTGGTGGGTCTTTTTTAAAAAAGTTCTTCTCTGTCCAAACATGCTTTGTTTTCTTCTCCTGCTTTGACCCACAGAAGAACGTTGCCTCTTCTGGTCCTGAACAAGCCTGAGGCAAAACCACGTCGGGTGTCCCACCTCTGGTTCTCTGCTGACAGTTCCTCTCACTGTCCACGCTCACCTTCGGTCCACTGATCTACAGCTTGATTCCCTTCTCCCCTCAACCTGTGCCTTTCTCCAGTCAATTTCTGTATTTGCTCTAAAGATGAGTTTCCAGCACTCTTCTTTCTCATTACATCCATCAACCACACGTGTCCCATGAAGAAGGACATTTCACAGAGGTCAACTGATTTTCCGAAGGTCTCACAGGAAGGTGAAAACTAAGCCCAGAATCCAGATTTCCTGACCTTATTTCCCATTAGTTTTCATGGTCACTGTATTTTTAATTGTTGTTGTTAAATCTTGATGTTAAACCTCACCCCCACTCCACAGTTTTATAGGGAGATGTGAAAAGTTCTCTTTTTGCTAGACATGAAGGGAATGGAAATTGTGAAGAAAGCTGTGAAGAACCTCCAAGTTATATTTATTATTTGCCCCAAGGGCCAGGTTAGGTACACAGGAAAGGGTAGTCTTCCTACCTCCTCAGGGTGGACCCTGCTCATCTGAGGAGGCCATTCTCTGGCCATCGCCAAAACGCACACAGGTGGTGATCTCATCCTCCTCTGAGCAAGTGTGGCCACTACTGAAAGGGCAGACACCGCCCAGGGAGCAGGCAGGCGGGCCAGGATGTGGGGGGGGGGGTGATTCAGCAGGTAACAGCAGTTCCTTTCAAGCCGCCCTGTAGAAACGCCCAAGAGGTTCACCCTGTCAGACAAATTTCAGGGGAGAGAAAGCAAACAACTGGTTGCCCATAGTATTTTCCTCAAGATGAATTTCGTTTTCCCCTTTGGGAGAAAAATCTCATATCCTCATTGACATACATCAGAAAATTCCTTATGAATTTGATCATGGCAATATGGTTTCCTTTTCTTTAGTTATGAAAAGGATTGACAATCAGCACATCCACACTGTATTTCAGCTCCTGATGAGATGTTGGGGTGCTGCAGGCTGAGAAGCCCCGGCATCTAGCACAGCCGAGCCCACAGCAAGTGGTTGAGACGTGTCTGTGGAGGAACAGAAGAGAAAACTGACAGGATCTCTTCTTGAACTTCCTTAATTTATTCTGAGCTTAATAAGCACATAAATTTGATGTTCCACTGAAACTCTAAATACAACTATCGATATCTGAAAGCTTGTAGTAAATAAAATTATTTCAAAATGAGTTGATGTCTTTTTCCTTACTGCTAGGCACTTGGATCATAGGAATTGAAATTGTTGTTCCCCTGAAGCATATTTTAAAAGGTTTTTTTCCTTTCTCAGTGAATATTTTTAGACCAAACATTAGCATGCAAATTATATGGATAAACCCCCTTCCTCTTAACCTTCATAATAGCCTGTGAAAAGTTAAGACCACAAAGTCACAAAGCCGATCTTATTATTACTTGTAACCTTTGGGGAAAGCAGCTTCATCCACCTCTCAAAGTTTACTTGGGTGTCAACTTCAAAACATACCTATGGCTCTAAACAGCTCTGCCAGATAACAGTCCCACACACATACCAAGGTGCTCTTTGGACTCTGCTATGGAGACGGCCTGGAAATTAATGACACGGGCTCAGAAGGACAAAGAGAGGGGAGAGGGATTTCTGAAATGTCAGGGACTCCCTCCTGCTGACTTTTTCCCAACAACTTGTCAGGGGCTTTTTCTCTGTGGTACTGGAGCTGGATTTTCCCACAGGTAAACTGGGTATTTTGCACTCACTAGGGGCTCCTGTTTTCCTGGGAAGCCCTGGGGTGTGATCTGCAGCCTAGTTGGAGGGTGGGTGTGTCACCCAATGTCAGCTACTTTAGCTGGCAGGCCCTGGGTGGGTGTCAGGGGCTGGTGAGAGGTTAGTTTGGAGTCTCCAAGGGTTCCTTAGTCCCAGGCACACTCTCCCTCTGTCTCATAAGAGAGAAATCAGATTCCTGCCTTGCTTTAAAACAAACTTTGGGCCTTTCTAATCCATAGGCAAAGCCTGGTACAGCACACGAGAATCTTAAGAAACTGGCTCCACACTACCTCTCTCCTTTCTTTTTACTCATGACTTGTTTGCTCCAAGGAGCCTTCTTAGTGAGCTATCACAGACCTTTGCTGGTCCCCAGAACCCTGGATCCATGGCATGGGCCTTCTTCCTGGACCCACCTGCTCCACTCATCACACCTGGTAAACTCATCCTTGGGATCCATTCAGCTGTGAGCCATCATCAAGCTCCCTCCTGGATTTGCTTAGAATCTCCATTGTGATGCTTATTCCATTAGAGTGGGATTAATTTCTTACATCTCCGAATGTTCTACCAGATTATGAACTCCTTAAAAGGCAGGGACCATATCCATTTCTCTCCATCTTTTACATAGAGCCTGGCAATGGCAGAACTTTTTGGTACAAGACATACAAATAACTAGGAAGTGCCATGATCCCAGAGAGAGTTCCAGGCAGGGTCTGCCAGCCCTCCTATCTGATCTGCTTGGGATTTCATCTCCCTGGGAGACTAGGCATTAAATAAAGTTGAATTTATTTCCTGTCTGCAAATATTGTCAAGTCAAATAAGAAAGCAGTATTGAAACAAACACTGCTGGGTGGGAGTCAGTAAAATATTGGACTGTAGCCCTAGCTGCAGCACACCAACTAGTTGTGCATTTTAGGAGAGATGACTTGGTCTCTCTGAATTTTTGGTTTCCTCATCTATAAAATTAGGAAATTGGTCTGGGTAATGTTATTTTCTACAGAATATCCATAGTCTCCCATGGGGCAAAAATCCTCAGGAGGGGTTTGAGGAACAAGCCAAGTGAAAAGGAATTGTGTGATCCAGCATTTCGGATACAAGATGGTCATGAGAGTGCCCAGCGCAGGCCTGGTGCCCAGCGAGTCCTCAGGAGACGAGGGGTCCGTTTCTCCCTGATGCCCGTCTTCCTACACTTGAAGGTGCTAGAGAAACCAGTACCTTACTTATTCCACTGCCCTGCTCTAGAGTCCCATCTCCCGCGAGAAGTTCTTCCCTCACCCACTGCAAGGGCTAAACTTTGAGGAGGTAAGGACAGCGCTCTGGAAGGTGATTCACGAACAGAGAACTGTTTTGGGTTGAATTGTGTCACCTAAGAAAGATACATTGAAGCCTGAACTCCCAGTACCTTGGAATATGACATTAAAAAAAAAAACAGGGCCACTAGAGAGGTAATCAAGTTAAAATGAGGTCATTAGGGCCAGCCCTAATCCAATATGACTACTGTCCTTAAAAAAAGGGGGAGATTTGGCCACAGGGACAGACACACACAGAGGGAAGAGGGTGTGAACACATACAGGGAAAGACAGTCGTGTGGCTGGCTGGACTGATGCACCTACAAGCCCAGGAGTGCCAGTGACTGCTGGTGAGCGCCAGCAGTTAGAAGAAGCAAAATAAGATTTTGCCCTCGAGCTGATTCTGCCAGAGAGCCCGGCCTTGCTGACGCCTGGTTCCTGGCTTCTAGTCTCCAGCATCGTGCGACAACAAATCTCTGTTATTTTAAGCCACTCAATGTCTGATACCTTATTACAGTAGCCCTGGATACTAATACAGGATAATAGAGTTGGGGGCAGGAGGGAGTGCAGGGCAGGTGTGCGTGTGTGGGCCCAGGGTTCGCCCAGCATTTGCAACAGGGCAGATCAGGGATGAGCTCCTAGGAAACTAAGCGGACGGCACTTGTCAAAACGGCTTAAACTGATTGCATATTCTACCTGCCTATCCTCTCTTCCTCCCCTTTATCCTCTTCCTTCTTTCCTTGCCTTGCTGCCCCTTGCAAACCTTCCCTTGCGTCCTCTCTCCCACCCTGCACTGACTCCTCTAAAAGGGACATTTATATTCTAATGTTTACTTAGAAATGTTAGTACTATGAAATCGTGGTTGAAGAGGCCTTGGAGTAAAGGAGAGAGACTGAGGCCTCCTGCTTGGAGGCGATTTGGGGAGGCTGAGGCCCTGGTGGCACCAGTGAAAGGAAGCCAGCTAAGGTAAACTTTTTTTTTTTCCAGTTCGTAAATCCTCCTTGTGAAGCTGGCATAATAGATGCTGTATAAGAACTCTGCCGTATGCTCCCCTCTGGAATCTTCAGGGCGCCCGACATAACCCTCACCCTCTGCGCGGTGGAGGGCAGAGAGGCCTCCCTCTGTGTGCTCTGTCACAGCTTCCCACTGAATCTGGGTTTGGGCCGCTTGATTTCAATGGAGGATTGTTCGGGGCAGCTAGTGACTGGCAGGGCTGCCAGTTCCAACACTTAAAAAATACAGAACTGCTTTTCAAGTAGAGTAGAAGGGCGTTGAAGCAAGGATGCAGGAGTTCCTTGTCAAACACACTGCCCATCTGTCCTGGCTCTCCTTGAAGGGGGCCCGAGGCTTCCCGGAGGCCGAGGAATAGTCCCCGACCTCCACCTCCAAACCGCCAAAATGGGGAAGGAGGCCCACTTCATCTCTGTGCTCTCTAACAGGCCATTGATTGGGTGGATTCAAAGGGGTAATTCCTTTCCCATTAGCTCATTCTCAAAGTTAATATGTATAGATTAACTACAACCTAGACGTATGCCATAGACATGGTATATGCTCCAAGTTAAGTGCCGTGAAAGAGATATCGAAGAGAGAGATTGCGAAGAAGTGTTCCAAACTCTTAAAATCAGTGTAGAAATTATACACGTAATCTCTCCACTGAGATGAAATGTAATTATATGGTTAAATATTCATATGTTAACTATCGGAAAAAATACATTAACAAACTATTGAAATATTTTCCATATAAAGTCAAGCTGGAAAATTTAAAGAGTTAGTCTTTTCTGTACTTGCAATCAAATAATTTCATTGTGTGTTGAAACAGGACTATTTTTATACAAGAACTGAAATTATTCAGTTGCCTTAGTGATTTGACCATTACTGAATAACCCTTGCCAGCTGCTGCTACTGGTCAGCCTCGAAATTCCTTAGGAGCATTTGGATGCAAAGAAAGTGGAGATTTCCTAACAAGGACCACTTTTGTCATACTGGGGATGGGTAAAGGGCAGAATGGGATGGTCTCTGGCTGTTTTCTGGGATTCAGACAATTAATTTTTTTAAAAGTCTAAAATATTTCTCTTTCCATGTCCTATGAAGTGCTGGGGAAGGGATTCTCACATATGCAGAATCTACCTTTTCTAGCCACTGGTAAATCCATCCTTCATGAAATGGATTAAATTAAAGCATTAGGAATAGCTCTTCTGCCAGTCTTCACGGCAAAAGAAACAGAATATTGAAATAATAATCATATTGGCTTCTTTCTAGATGAATCCCAGTGGGAATGGAAGCAACATTTTTATGAGAGAGCATGTCATGAATGGATCTTGTACATGCAAAATTACAAGACCACAAATACACCTCATTGAAAAAGAGGTGTATTTTCCTATTGTTCTAAGTATTCTTTAGAGCAGGAAGATGGAGAATAATATTCAAGGCATCTGCAAAGGACATGGGCCCCAAAATTGCCTTATTTCGTGCTTTAGTCGAAAATGACACCTGCCTCACTCACCAAACAAGCAGGGTTTAAGCCTTTTTGCAAAATCAAGCCCTGCTGTTCTGAGGAATAAATCAGAGGCATTACATTTACCACAAAAATAACAGAGTGAAGGCAACGATTTGTCTCTTTCTTATTTGGTCTCATTAGACAGAGCAAAGATTACAAATAAGATCTAATTCTTACTGCTTTATTGATCATGTCTGAATGCTGACCCTATTTTTACTGAAGAAACAATGCTATGTTCTCAAATTCTCAAAATGAGTAGGGCAGAATTACCTAATCAAATCTATCGTAGGAAATGCGGAGCTGAACAATACACTAGCTGGTGTGTTTTGACTTTACTGTCTCCATGGTAACATGCATGAATAAATTAAGAAAAAAATTTACCAGATCTTATGTAGTCCAATTAGTTTTAAAATTAATGATATTTTAGATGATTAAAAGATTTTCCCAGGAATTCTCATGAAAAGAACTTGTATTTACTGCGGTTTGTATAATTAAATGTCCATATTTTTAGAGTAAACCAATTGTGGAGTGAGAATTTCTAAGTTGCATAAATTGAGGTGGTAGCCATTTGAGCAAAGGCTGTGTAGTAAGAAGCCAAAATGGCTGTTAAAAAGTGAAAATTTCAGTTAAGCTGATTATTTGACATCATGGGAATCCCATTTCTTAAAATATGGAAAAGTAATTTTAATTCAGTATTTATCTGATTTTAGGCAAATCAACTAGTCTACACAGGCTGTGTACTCAGGGAATTAACTGGAGCACAATGAGGGGCAAAGCCACTGGAATTAAGTGACACTCAGGAATGCCAAAGTCCATGGTCTCTCAAACCGTGTTTAATCTGGACTATCTAGAAACTGTCTTCTGTCAAAGGCCAAAGCAAAGTACATAACCCTTCCCATTGTCATAGTTTAAAGACAGGAGCAGGAGTCTACAGAATTTCACAAGAACCTAGGTGCTGTTCCATGAGCCCAAAGAACCAGCTGGTGCCAGGAATTTGTATGGTGTGTGCTGGGTACACAGGGGCCACCTTTTGCTTTGTAGGATCAACACAAGTTTAGCTAGGGTTGTGCAAAAGACGTTGGTGATGAGTCAAATTTTAAAAAGTGAGAAACCTGAACTCTGAGCACTTGCACACGAACAGCCAGAACCCTCTCTGCAATTGGTGTTAAATGACTGAACACAATGTAGTACCTGTCCCTGTTGCAGCTAGTGGGTGATCCTGAGAAAAGGACCAAGACAAAGCAGGACTGGCGTGATGGGGAAAGGAAAAACATCTGCCCAATAGAGAGAGAGAATTCTCTGCGATTCTAAGATCCTTCACAGTTTGTTAGTGAGGAAGACTGGCGACCTACTGGAAGAAACATTCTGTGTATTTCATTGTGAACACACACACACGCATGCACGCAGTCGCTGTTTACTAAATGCATTCCATGGTGCGCTGTCATTGTTCTCAGTTAAATGAGGTTTCATAAGGTCCTGAATTTTAAGATAATATTGTTAAGGATAGGCAGTTGATATAGGAGTTTTTAAATGACAATTTTAGACAAGATTCTGCTACTCAAAGTAGGCAGATGAGTCACACGACACTTTGCATAGCACTGAGCCTGAGCCAGTCCTGGATTCGAGGGGACCACGCTGCGCGGAGCACAGTGGCCAGTTGGACAGCACTCCTGCTCCCAGTCAGCTCACAAACCAGGGAACATTCCATCAACAGATGGGAAAGACTACGAAGTGGATTTTCTCCTAGAGTTAGGAATGAGGAGAAACGAATTCTTCCTTGTCACTTACAACAACAGTTTAAGTAGAGTTTTAGAATTTTGAGCAAACAGAAGATTTAGAATTAAAATGATAAAGTCGGCTGTTGGTTCTTTAGCATATCACCAAGGCAGTATATTTGTGGTTTTTCTGGACTTTGGAAAATGATTTTAAAGTCACCGTGCTAGACGTAAAAGCTAAAACTATAATGCCTCCAGAAAAAAAATGGAATATGTTTGTGACTTTGGAATTGGCAAAGGTTTCTTAAACACAACACAGAAAGCATTAACCATAAAAAAGTAATAAACCGGCCTTCATCAAATGAAAACTCTGCTCATCAAAAACCTTGCTAAGAAAATGAAAGAGCAAGGTGCAGAGTGGGAAAATATAAGTGTGTCTGACAGAATTATATGGAGAATTTGTATAATCCAAAAATAAAAATATGGTTTAGTTTTTTAAATGGTCATGAGACATGAACAAATGCATCCCAGAGGAAGATATATGGATGGCCAAAGAGACATGAAAAGATGTTCAGTGTCATTAGTAATCAAGAAAAAACATAAGTAAACACCACTATGAGATATTACTTCATACCCATCAGAATAGCTAAATTTTAAAAGACTGACTATACCAAATATTGGTGAGGATGTAGAGCAGTTGGGACTCTCATACATTGCTGGTAGGTGTGTAAAATGCAGCAACCACCTTAAATATAGTCTGACAATTTCTTGTAAAACTAAGCATTCACCTACACTATGACCTAGCCAATCTATTCCTAGGTATTTTCCCAAGAGAAATTAAAACAACAGAAAAAAAATGTATATGAGAATATTATAGCAGCTTTATTCATAATGGCCAAAAACTGAAAACAGCTCAGGTGTCCATGAACAGGAGAATGGCTAAACAATTGTGGTATATCCATTCAAAGGAATTTCACTAAGCAAGGAAAAGTAACAAGTACTTAAATATGCAACATTAAGAACCACTATGCTGAACCAAAGAAGCTTTATTCCAAAGAGTACTGTACTATATGATTCTATTTATATAAAGTTCTAGAACAGGCAAAGCCAATTTATGAAAAAAAAATGTAGAGCAGTGGTTGCCTATAATGAATGGAGGTAGGGAGTGACTGGGAAGAGGGCTCTTTCTTGAGGAACTTTCTGGCATGATGGAAATGTTCTATATCTTAGTAGAAGTTGGGGTTACATTTGCCTGAATTCATCAGTTCAGTTAGGATTTGTGCATGTCACTTTATATAAATTTTAACCTAAAAATCTGTAAAATCTGTAAAAATGCTGACCTCTGGTTAGTGATATGCATGTTGAAGTGTTCAGGAGTAAAGTGCACTGATGTCTGCAAATGACTTTGAAATGCATCAAAAAATACAATAAACTGATGGAAGAATAGAGGAATAGATAAGTGACCTAAAAATTTAGCAATGCCACTTGGAGAATTTAAATGTTGTGTATTGGGAAAAGGTCGTCCATTGTATAATTCTTTCCACTTTTTCTGTATGTTTGAAAAATTTCATGAAAAATGTTGAGGAAAAAAATTAGTATATATCTACCCTATGATGTAGCAGTTCCACTTCTAGGTATTTATCCAAAAGAAATGAAAAAATATGTTCACACAGGACTTATACAAGAATATTTCCAGCAGCATTATTCATAATAGTTCCAAAGTATTGGAAACAACACAGGTGACCATCCACAGGAGTCTGGATGTGCAATTTGTGGTATATTTATACACTAGAGTGCTATGCAGCAATAAACGAACCACTGATACATACAGCAAGATGGCTAGATCCCCAAACTATATGTTGAGCCAAAGAAGTCAGAGACAAGATTCAGGAGCAGGCATTCAAAGCAGGGATTGCCTGTAAGGTGGGAATTGACTGGAATTGGCATGAGGCAACTCTCTTGGGTGATGGAATGTTTTATATATATTGTGATTGGATGATCGCTATTTAGGTGTATCCAATGACCAAAATTCTTTGAACTGCACACTTAAGATCTGTGCATTTCTATACATAAATTTTACCTAACGTAGTGGAGAAGAGGAAAGGCTAGAGGAGAAAGGTCCCAAACTGTAAGCAGACTTGTCTTTCTCTACGTGATATGATATAATTTAGAATCTGTAGCGAACTCTGAAGAGAAAGCAAAGGTAACAGATTTCAGTCCAGGAATCCAATTCTGAATAGGAGGACAAGTCTATTCTTTGAGATACTTTCGAATAGGAAAAAAAAGTCGCTCTTAATATTTCAAAGTGTTGTAAGATGACAATAGTAATATCTTAGTCAATTTGTGGACAGTATGGATCTCAGCCCCAACTTAATTGTACAGGATTATGGCCACACTGGTACCTTTTCCTTTGTTTTAGGAAGTATACAGATTAAGTTCCAGTAGGGAACCGAGAAGTCAAAAAAAAATTAATGGATTGAACTTTGCCCTTTAACTCCCCCCAGGCCCTCTCTCTATTTTACACAAAAGGCAAAGAAGGTGGGCTAGCTGCTTTGTTTCCTAGCCTCAGCAGGTTAGAAGCAGCAAATTAGAAATGGGAAGGAGGCAGTGAAATAGCCAGAGGCTGTCGCTCAGACAGCAAGTGACAGCTCACAGCGGGCAGAAAAGATGAAGTGAAGGGAGAAATATAAAAAGCCAACCTAAATACTCAAGCACACAACAGTAAGCAGGGGACCCCTGCAGCTCAATTTATTTAAATAACTCCTCAGTGCACGGCAGTGTTTTACAGATCAGTCTAAAGTCTTTTTGAACGTCCTAAAAGAAGAACCACTAACTAAATGGCATCATTATACACTTTCTAAGAAGTCAGAGAATTGCTAGTTTCTCAAAATTTTAATGCCTTATGATTAAAGTTTAAACATTTTTGATTAGAGGGATAAACTTCAGGGTTTAAAAAAAATTGCTTCTGCAAAGTGCTTATTGCCTGACAATAGTGAATAACAGACTTTTTACTTAAGATTTCTAGTGAAGAGTCACCCATCAAAATCATACAACATTAGATGATAGTATCATAAAAAAGAAAAATAATGATAACATTTACCCATTACCAAAGCTGATATCTTGAACTTATTATTTTTCACAGACTTTCATGAATGGTCATCCCTATTATTCTATAAGGACTTTATATATTTAGACATGTCTTGGAATCCTTTCTTGTGAATGTCAATCATTGTCAGATCAGACCTTGAAAATTTTGTTAGCAGTTTTGTGCAAAGGCGATCCAGTCTGCTCATTTTATTACCAAGCAGTGTGATGGAGCCAGTTCCTACTGAGTCATGAGAACCAACTGTGGCATTTGTTCCTAACTCTGAGTTAAGTGACTTCCTGTTGTCAGTGTGAAAACAGTCATGGCAGGAGAATTTATGCCAGCAGATTAACAAACACTATAAATCGGAGCTCTCTTTTTTTTCTCATCTTTTCACAGAATTGGTTGTTAACCATTTACCAGCACACCACAGGTTATATCAGATTCTTTAGCTACATCGGATGGTCTTAGATTCAATTGCCACCACCTGCAGCTCTTTCCTTCATAAGAAATGTAAATTGTGACAGCTGGTCGGTTCTCAGCACAACTGACAAGGCTAGAAAGCTGGTTTTGTTACTTACATTTTATTGGAATCCAGATAATCCAGTTTAATTATTAAATTATTTGGGCAGTAGTGACAAAACAGATGGGAAATATGCTGAGTGAAAAAGAAAAAAAAAGTTTATAGCATCAGTACTGTTATAAAATATGGTCCCAGTAATAATTTGCATCAAGAAATCATATAACTTATCAGAATCTGATAGGTCTTTGAAGACAAATAACTGAGGCAAATTTAGAATAGAAGTGGATTACGAGCCTCCACAGAGACAGTTTGTTTGTATCAGGGAGGATATAAGCTCTTCCATTATGTGGGATATTTGATGCTCTTGCAGTAGGCAAGTTCATTTAAAGCATTCACTCTACCAGTAATATTTGTGATTGTAGGAAATCCCTAAATGTCACTGCTTATGTAAATCCAACCTGACACATGTAGAACCTATTTGGGATTTGAGGTTTAACACGTGCCACCCTGTTAGACACCTACATATTTTTGACCAAGTTTTATTGGTTCATAACAACCGTGAACTATTGACTATGGTCAGAGCTGTCATTATAAGAAAAAAATTTTAAATAATTTTTTCTCTTCTCTTTAAAGCTGGGAGAGGACTACTTAGATGCTTTCAAAGAGATGGATTGGCTATTCACTCCAGCCTCCTATTTGATCCTGAAAAGCAACAGAGAATTTAGGATGAAAAATACCCATTTAATAAATTCTGGTATTTAATGCAGTGAGTTAATCAGCTTATCTGAAGGATTCCACCTAAAAACTTGAATTCACAAATGTTGATTGAGGGTCTATTATAAATAAAGCACTCTGCTGGTCACTACAGAAATATAAATGGATGACTGGGACACAGTGCCTGCTTTCAGGCAATTTAATGCATACTGAACGACAGACCTTCACCATGGTACAACCAATTGCTACTTAAAAATTTTTTTTAATACAATAAAATATTCAACTCCAAAGATATGCACAGATGATTTCATGATCAGAAAATATTTGAGGAAGTCCTGGAATGTCAGTTCCTTAAGGGCAGGACCTTCTCTATCATGTTTTCAGCTAAGCCCCCTGAATTTACCAAGAATATTTGTTCAATGAATCTTGTTACCTCTTCATTTTTATCAACATTTATGTTCACTGAGTCTTAAAAATAACGACTGAAGAATGTCAAAGTAGTTTATCTTCTCATGGAATAGGCTATTCAGTTTTCCAAAGTATTGTTTATACTTTTATTGGTTTAGCTCTCAATTTCTGTTGAACTCAAATTCCATCTGAAGGAAAAAAGAATCAAGATAACTTACCATAGTGTATGGAATAGCAATTCTATTTAAAATACAAAGTGCTAATCCCATTAATTACATGTTCTCCATTAAAATAACTTTATGCTTCCCAGGTATTAATAAATTCTGAAATATATACAGGAAAAAGGAAATCTGAATTTCATCTAGGCATTTTAATAATGTGCCAACTTCTTTACATTGGAATTTTATTAGGAAAAAATAGAGACAACAGTAAAAAACTGAAGCCAAAAAAAGGCATACTGAAGTCAAGAAAAAAAATTGGGTGAATCCCCAAAATGCTACTTGTGAACTTGCCAAAACATGTTAAAATCTCATGTGAGATTGTGTTCCCTGTTCAATGTTATTTACTTAACTCTAGCCCAACAAATGTTGCAGAGGACACTGGCCCTCAATCTTTGAAGCCACAACTGACCAGAAGGCTAGAGCTGCACTCTGCTCAGGACCTCTCTCCTGCCCACCGCCCACCCACAGCACAGACCTCTAGCCTGTGCTCGCCTGTGCACTCCCACCTCCCTCCACACCCTCACCTCGGGCTCCTGGCAAAACAAAACATATTACTTGGGCATAAGCCATCTAGGCCAGAGCTTTTTGTTCCTTAAGAACTTGCAGTAGAGTGAGGCAGTCAAGTTACTCCCTGGGCCTCAGTTTCCCCACTCATAAAATAAAGGTGAAAGTGCCTAACCTGCCTGGCTTTCCAAGTTTTTCTGAAGCTCAAATGACTGATGAATCAGAAAAAGAAACATTAAAACCCTATGGCAATGGAGTTCTGTTTATTCCAGATTATCTCTTTCCAAGTGCATTAAAGAAAGCTTAGGTTTATGAAAACACATTATTGCAGGGTCTTTTTCCTTGGCTGTATGGGGGACTTTCTAAAATTTTCCTTGTTTCACCTGTTCATTACTTTACTTCATTAAGGACAACCAGGTCAGTGGTTATGTTAGGGGACTGGGCATGACGCTTCCTATATTCTTATCTGACCTGGCCTTTGGTTAGTGCCTCAAGGAAAATCTTAATACCCTAATTTGCTATCAAAGCAAATATTTATCAGGGATATTTACTTTGAAAAAGGGTCAGGAGATTGAATGGATTCATATGAAAGGGCTTTCTGAGTGAATATTGTTCTTTGGAGCCAATTATTTCTAATTCAATTATGTATTGTGCATTCAAAATTGGTAGAAGAGGAACTGATTTTAATTGAGCTTTTACTTTGTCTTGAGCATTGTGCTTGCATTCTCATTCCATCTTTACAAGCTGTAAGGTCTATAACATTATGTCCATTTTTATAGGTAAGGAAGCTGAGTCATCTACCCAAAGATCACCAGTTACAGGAGATAGAGCTGGGATGAAAAACCAGTTTCTCTTTGATGTAAAATCCCTACTCCTTGTATCTAACTTCTGCTCACTGTGTTGTCTTGTGGAAAAGCAGCAAAGGAATCACCTGAATTTAGTCAGAAATGCGGAGTATCTGGTGACACCCCTCTGCCTTCTAAATCACAAACTGCATTCTCATAAGATTTCCACATTAAAATTTGAGGATTGTTTACTAGACCATCTGGCCTTTCAGACTGCTGACAAGTGGTTATCTTCATAGCTGACTTGGTTCCTGGATGAGCGCTCAACACCCACACACCCCCACAAACACCCACACCAGTGTGAGCCCTCCCGGAAATTATTCACCACTGCTCTTTACATACGGCACTGGTCTATTCCACCAATATGACATCCCAATATTGTCCCATAACTATTTGTATGAGATCTTTTGATAGGATTTTTTTCTTTGCTACAGCGTATACTCTATGAGAACAGGATTGGTCTTGTCTGTCCTTATATCCCATGTGCCTGTAACTCAACTGATGGTTGATTAAATGAAACAATGAAGTAGCACTTCTTTAGTGTCTCAAAATTTCCCTTTGTTATCTCTTCCCCAAATGTTCAATGTTATTTACTTAACTCTAGCCCAACAAATGTTGCAGCAATGTTATTTACTTAACTCTAGCCCAACAAATATATTGTCCTACCTACTTTGTCCCAAATTTATAAACCAAGGCCTGACACTCCTCACTCTGAGAAGCACAGCTACTATCAGTTGGAAGAGTTGCTAAAAAGTCACACAGGCTGGAACCTAATGCATTCCGAGAGAGACGCCATTACAGCAGGGGAGAGCTCAGTGCGGGAGGCTTCCGCTGTCTGTGCAGCTAGTAAGCTGCATGACTTTTGGCAAGTCCCTTCAATTATCTGAATTTCCGTTTCCCATCAGAGATAGATGAAGTTTGAGCTCTGAACGACAGGAATTTTTCACCTATCACAATTTGCTCTTTGCATTTCTATCACCATCAAACATTCAAATCCCAGACCTGCTCTTTATCCAAAGCCCAAAAGCTGAAGAGGGAACAAATAAACAGGGAAGAAGATGAGTATGGTCCATAGCTGCTCTTAGTCCTAAAAAGAAGAGACCCTTGAGAAGTCACTCACACTGATGACCTTTCGGGAGCCTTTATAACATTGTCCTTCCCTGTTCTGATGGCCCTTAGGGATTCCCTCCTGGGCATGCTCCCTTGAGTTTGCTACTGGGTGTTCTCTGCAAAAGACACTGAACTGGCCAGTTGTGTGGAGAAGTGGGTGCAGTTCTGGAAAAGGAAAGAGACAGATATATGAATATATTCTCAAATCTCTACAGCAATTCTCCACTACATGTGACGTGATTGTGAGGCATGTCTCAAATCTTTGTTATTAATAAAATTTATAATAAATTGAAGTTTGCAAATGATTTGCTTTCTTTTTTTAAAAGAAGTATTAGAGTGGATCCAGGTTTATCCAGATCCTCGTCACTATTACCTTATGCTTTTTTGAATGAGAGAAAGATATGAAGTCACAGAGAGCTCTCAAGGAATTTCACATAATCCAGGCCTTATCTTATCTCTGCCACAGCCCTGAAATCTAGGTATAGCCAAAGGGCTGTGTGGTGCAGATGCACGTGACCATTTCTCTCTTGTGTACCAGGGCTAAATGGATTGAGCCATGGTGTGTTTGGGGATGTCGACATCACAGTTTTGTGCATACTGAGAGTTTCCTTATGAAGTTTTCATGGCCTGTTGAGAAAGTAACATATTGGGAACACAATCCAAGGCTGAACAAAGGGAATGATTGGTATTTACTTAAAATGCTTCTGTTGGTAAGAGAAATTTTGATGGTTGTGTTTCCTCTACTACCCTTAAAGCAGTGCCTTTTAAATTATTTTAACTGTGACACACAGTAAGAAATATATTGTCTAAAGTAACCATGGTATGTGTGTGTGTGTGTGTGTGTGTGTAATGACACATATACATATTTATGTGACAATTTACATATGAGTGCATATATGTGTGTGTATATATATATATATGTAAACTTAAAAGTTTCACGAAACCATGCTTACTTTTACCATGTCGATAGTTTCCTTCTATTTCAGTTTTTTAAAAAATGCGGGATACAGTCCATTAAATACAATAAATTGATTCCATGATCATCAAGATACCGCAATTCAGAGAGTGAAGATGGTGCTTCAGAAGCATCCTCATTTTCTGGTCTTGCACAGGTCTTACTGCTAATTAGCTGGGCATGATCAGTCAGTGTCCTCACTCACAAACAGGGGCTGGAGGTCTGGCTGACAGACCACAACAGCTGCCTTATTGGCGCCAGATGACTCCCTTGGCCATGATAAACGAAATAAAAACATTCCTTTACATTTAGTGGAACTCAATGAATTCTACAAAACACTTAGCCAAGTAGCTGTTGTTTAATCATTCATAAATATATTGTCCTACCTACTTTATCCCAAATTTATGAACCACTATGCTAGTGTGTTGAACAAGTCTGTTGAAAAAGAAAACATCATCAAGATGGCATCACAAATATTATCTCAGTATACATTCTTGTTAATAAGGTAGTGGCTGGAATTTTGGTGTTGTTTTCCTGTAATATATGTAAAAACCCAATATAAAAGGATCTGATCCTCTTCAAACTTTGTCTATTTTTGCTTCTATGGGATTCCAAATCATAAATTTCACTTTTCAAGTTGTAGAAGTTTCAAATTCTGCATCATCAAAAAAAGACTTTTAGGTTTAAAATACTTTTTATTCCACTCCTAGAATGTTTCTATACTAAAAAAGCTTTCCTAGATTTTTGTCATTGGTATTAGTTAACTATTTGGCTTTACTATGATTTTCTTAAACAAAACAAATAAGAATTACAAAACAAGCGTAGCTTTCTTTTTATCTGACAGGCAGGATTTAGGAAGTAACCACTGCAGACTCTTAGAAAGAACTGGAATAACGATACATAAATGCAACAAGGAGCTCAGAGAGGACAGTTGAATTCCTGAAGTAGTTGGGCTGCTATTTTGAAAGTGGCATGTGGTTTCTGCATTATGGGGTAGAAAATGGCTTTCGTGGTCCTTTTTTAATCAAGCTGACTCTGCTTTTGGGGAAGAAGTGAATGCAGGAAAGTGACCCCAGTTCAGGTGGCCGAACAGGAGCAGTTTAATGTCCTGCTTTGGAATTGAATTGGGCGTATGCTATGGACTCTGTCCTGTGTAATTTGAGATTTTTTAAAACTTCATTTAATATCTGGGTGTAGACTCTTCTGTGTCTGAAAAATAAGCACTTATTCATAAATTACTGTTTTCTTATTTTAGCAATGGCTAGACATACGGAACCAAAATTGGACCCTGCCGGAAAGGCAGAGCACACCTGATGACATTCTAGATAGAAAACACAGAAACGTGAAAAGGGACTGCAATGTGCTTAGTTCACCCCAGATGGTGGCCGTGCGGAAATACCCTGATAACTCCTGTGACTGAGCTACCTTGGTCAAGGAGTGAGTCTGTCCGCAGGAATAGGATGTACATTCTCCTGAGGAGAGTTTATACGACCACCATCATTCAGCCTTGAATGAGGCTGGACATGGGGCAGGCCTTACAAGGAAGGACCCCCTCTTATGGGGCAGAGGGGGAAGTTGAGCCTGGACTTCTACTGGTAAGGGATCAGTTATTCCATAGCACATGGGCATCACTGGAAGTGGGAGACTTGGAGGGAGGATTCAGGTCTGAGTCTGAATACTAACAGACCTAGTGGTTGTTTTAAGTTACATACCCGTTATTTGTGTTGCATTTCTACGAACCCCAAACCTTCCCCAGGGTCTCTCTGACAGTCAGAGCCTGGTCTGATTTGTGCTGTGAGATATTGAAAAGCCAGGTTGGGGGGGTGCCTCAGCAGCAGCGCAGAAAGAGAGCGAGAGCAGAAGAGAGAGCGTGTGGTGTATGGTACAGAACAGGGTGGTCAGAAGAGGATCACAGAGGCATGGAGGGCTCCTCTTCCAATCATAAGCCACAGAGACAGCAGTGTGATGGCAAGATGGGGATGCTAGAGTGGAAATACCCCTTAGACTTGGTCAGGAAAATCCATGAGGTAATTCTCTGGGAAACTCTCAGAAATAGAGACCTTCTTACGATGGGCTAATTTCTGGTCATTCTGGAATAAAAAGGTGAAGTCAGGTACACATAGATTAAACAAGCATTAACGCATCCCTTTTGTGTAACATTGCAAAATATTTGCATTGGTGATCATTTTAATCACTTTGGAGTAAGACTGATCCTTTGTCTTTCCTAGCATGGATAAAAAATATTCACGGGCTAAGTGTGAACTTGCAGAGAAAGAAACAAACTCACTTTCCATTTGCATTTGATTTAGCAAGTTAAGTTACTCTTCCCTGCTTCCCACCTAGAGTCCTTATTTTTGGTGGTCTCCAGCATGCTTATTCCATTGCTTCTTAAAGACAGTGTAGAGTGGGGTAATTGGATAGAATACAAGAGTGAACTGTTGAAGACTTTTTTAAGGTAGAGTGAAGGTTTCCACCATCTGCTTTCTGCTCTGAAAGCCCAATCCTAGAAAGTCAGGGAAACTCCAAGCCACGCTAGTTTCCTGTACACACAGATCTGTCCAATAACAAGTCAGTTTGTAGCTGGGCCAGTCGGTGGAGACAAACAAGAGCAACATGATAAAGAGCAACAGAGATCTGCAACTTATTTTCAAATGATCTGGCTACAAACAATAAAATAAGCTAAACACATATTTATATACAGAGAGAGAATGGCTGCATGTTAAGGATTAGTAAATCTAGATTTAAAGTTGTTTGTTATATTCGTCTTCCAACTTTTCTGCAGGTTTGAGCATTTTCCAGATAAAAGGTATGAAGGTGGCAGAACCAGCAATGGAGGACTTGTAGTTCTCTGAGTACAGATGTTAAATTTAATAAGATTATTGTATTTATATTATTATGTGTTATGTTATACAGTAACTAACCTAGGGCTTTGAACTTAGGAGGAGTCACCTATTTTTTGAATAGTACAGAGTACGCTATTGTCACCCCACTATAAGACAACCCCACTTCTAGAAGGCCCAGTTCATCCTCTGGCATCTTGGGGCTGTGTGATGCTATTATCCACGGATGTCACCTTGAATGGAGGCTTAGGGAAAGGAAGATGTACTATCCCCTTCATCCTCTGCACAGAATGCTCTGTGGACCAGCAGCATTACATCTCCTGGGAGCTTGTTAGAGATGCAGAAAATTGCTCTAGCCCCAGACCCACTGAAGCAGAATCTGATTCATATGCACCTTAATTTTGTCCCAGTTAGAATAAAACCAGGCTAAAGCCATTTACGTGAATTCTAAGTTAGTGGAAGATATATAACCACAATATTTCTTAGGACTTGGTCTATTCTTTCCTAACAATTAAAAGAGAAATGTTTTTCTAATCAAATATAAGAAACTTATTTCTTCAAAGCTTTTTTAAAAATTGACGGCGATACTGATTTTCCACCTGTGAGCTACGTAACTTCCACAGTTATTCTGATCATGGTGAGAGAAAAGGTCTTATAAACAAAAAGATTTTTAGTCCTGGAAAATACTATTCTAAAACTGAAAACAATACAAATTAGAATGCTTCAATTAGTTTAAAAAACATAAAAACATTCTGTGGATTGTAAAAGTTTGTTGAAAGGGCGTCTTGATATTTATAATTCTCCTCTCAGTAGCCCTTTAACTAGAGACAATTTAAAAGTAGTTTGCTGACAGTTCAAGAGTCTAGAATTTTTTTTTCTTTTATTATTCTGCAGTCTGTGCCACCATAGCTAAGGAAAATGAGAGTTAAAAGGGCCTTCTAGTTGAAACTCAAGGCTCCGTGGTGACTGCTTTAAGGAAGAGATCAATGGCCTGGAGCCCAGGGAACAGAGACGCAGATGTATTTGTGATTGGGAGATTTTAGTGAAGCCCCTGTTAGGATGAGAACTGTGGACCTTCTTCTGGAGAAATATGTCCAGCATAATTATTGAACTTCAAAAACACAAAAGGAAAAAATGAAAAAAAAACAACCCTCACATTTGGAGCCCTGCATCTGGAAGCCTTTTTCTCCCCTTAGGAAATATTTGTGGCTCTTTGTTCCTGTCAAGGAGGAAAAAGTGCTTGTAAATTTCACCCAAGAGAGAGCATATCTTTGTCTCCACTCCATCAAGAAGGAATAGATACAGCTCTGCAAACATATGCCAAAATCCCAGAAATTTGACCAAAGCCTGGGAAGGGGGATGGAAGTGAGGGTGGAATTATGCAAGAAAAGCAACCCAGCCTGGCAGAAAATTTCAGTGAGGAAGCTCTCTGTGCCAACCTTGGCCTCAAAGAAACATTTTTTCACTCTACCCTCTTAAAGCTTCTTAGGTGACAAGGGAGGCAGTGCCTTCATTGGCCATCCAGACCTCCCTAGACAAATGGATCCCTCCAAGACCAGCCAAAGCAAACTTCCCGCTACACAGTAGACATACATCTATGTGCTCAGAGGCCAGTCTGGTGGGTTAGGCAGTTGTTTACAGTGTGTAAGCAGCCAGGGAAATCATCCCAAAGTTTCTCAGACTGTTCAGACTGCCTGTCTGGGTGCTGAAGGTTCAGTCATGATTGGCTCTTTCCCATGTAGTCAGAAGTATACACTAGTCCCCCTCCACTGCAGGGGATACGTTCCAAGACCCCCAGTGGATGCCTGAAACAATGGATAGCACTGAACCCTGTGTATACTATGTTTTTTTCTAGACATACATACCTATGACAAAGTTTAATTTATAAATGAGGCACAGTAAGAGGTTAACAACAATAACTAATAATAAAATAGAACAATTATAACAACATAGTGTAATAAAAGTTAGGTGAATGTGGTCTCTCTCTCCCTTCTGTGATGATGTGAGAGCCTAACATGCCCACGGGATGAGATGAGTAGGGTGAGTGACACAGGCACTGAGACGTAGTGTTAGGCTATAGCTGACCTTCTGGGTCCGTCAGGAGGATCGTCTGCTTCCAGACCCTGGCTGACCGCAGGTAACTGAAACCTCGGAGGCATCACTCTATTCATCCTCAAGTTCCCTTAAAATGTTAACTCCCCTCAGAGTGGGGTGGAGACATTATAGGGTTTCACCCAAGGCTCCTTTGTATTAAAACCTGAGGTCTTGCTCCTACACACAGGGATCCCTAAGGTAGTGATCAAATGAGAAAGGGTGACATTCAAGCATGTTCACTCTTTATTGCTATGACCCACTCTTCCTTATTTCTACTTCCTAAGGGAGGTGTGAAAAGTTCTTATACAACACAAAGGGATTGACTCTTCAGGTAAAGCAGAGAGGGAAGAACTGAGATTAGACAGCTTATTCTGTGTTGTCTGTTTTCAGACTGTGAGAATGGGCTCACCTGGAATTCCTTGGAGCTGCGCCACTATAACTGGAATTCAGGACGGTCAAAGTGGTCTCCCCCTTTTTTTGAGCAAAACCTCTTCTTGTGTGGGGGCTACTGGATATCAACTGTCTCAGTGCAGGGGCCTGAGAGGGAGAGGAGGAGGAGAGCGGAGCTGCCCTGGGGTCTCTCCCCAGTCTGAGCTCCATGGAGAAAAGGCTAGAACAGATCTTGAGGGTGTTGTTTTCACAGGTGGCTTCTTGAGGCTTATGACACAAGTCGTGTTGGTTCAGGGCCTGGCTGGAAAGGTGTCAGGGAGAGGTGAGGAGAGAGGCATCTCTGGATGTGGATGGAGAAGAGCCAGCCTTCCTGCAGAGGGTGGCTTCAAGGGAACCCAGCTTTTTTGTGCCTTTGAAGGGCGCAGCAGAAAGGGGCATGAAGGCTGCTCTCACGCAGGGGAACAGAAGTCATGGCTCTGACTCCTGGAAGCCAGAGAGGAAAAGGACTGCAGGAGCCCACGAGAAACAGCCCAGCCTCCCACGAAAGTAACACTTAGGGCCCCTGTTAGGTGGGAAAAAGACCGGATCTTGCACTTACCTAGGGAGGGAGGGAGCTGGCGACATACGACTATTGATGGCAACATGACCTTTACCCCCATGATTAGCCAGCTCTTGGGATGCTCAGGTGCAAATATTGAAGAATTTCAATATAAACTTTGGCTGACCTTCCAGTTTCTCATAAACAATTTAACAATTACACATTGTCAATTATTGTTTTTGAAGAAAAGTATTTGTCCACGTAATGTAGCAGTTTACAGGCAAGTGTTCCTTGAGAAGGGCTGCCCCTCAAGGACAGCCAGCTTTCTCGGCACCTGCCAGGCAGTGACGGAAGTGGTGTGTGGGGATGAGTTAGCCCCACCAGCTCCCCCTTGCCTGCACAGGCCTTACGACCCCTGACACAGTCCCCTGTGGAACCCCACATTTAGGCAGGAGGCAGGGCTTGGCTCATCCATTAGAAAATTGAGACAAAGAAGAAAATGAGGGGAAAGTGCACTTTCTCTAGTGTATTTCCTCATTCTCTTTCTCCATGGAGACTCTACACATTCAGCCTGAAGACATGGCCGTGTCCAAGAGGGAATCCTCCACTCGCACCACATGGGACCATAGGCAAGTCCCCTAAACACTGTGGAGACCTGATGAGTGGACACATGGCTCTAACTGTGGAGGACACTGTCACATCCCATTCAGACTGCAGAGGTGTGAATCTCTGCTCTGCCACTATCGTGTGACCTGGGGCCAAGTATTTAACCTCTCTGAACCTCAGCTTTCTCACTTGTAAAATGAGAAAAGTGTTACGACCTCCTCATGTTGGTGTGAGGACAAAGTGAGAAAAAAATATACAAGACCCATAACTGCTGGCATATTTCATGCATTCAATAAATATCACTTATTATTAACTGTGGGGTTTTTTTTGATGCGTTTGTGTTTATTTATATGTGAACTAGCCTTATTTTTTAATGGGTATTTATCTTCCTTTAGTTAGAAGTTGTTTTCTCTTTAAGACATTTGTATCTCTTACTGATCTAAGACCCTAACTCCTAAACTCATTGCTGGTTTAGGGGTCTCTACTTTGTCCTTTTTGTATGAGCACTTCTATTAGAGTACCTATCCCAGGGCATTTTCAGTCTTTTTATTTGTTAGTTTCCTTCATTAAATTCTATATTGCTTGAGGGAAGGGGCTTTGTTCCCACAACCCAGCATACAGTTACCCTTCCACAAACACTTAGATACTTAGCTTCACCTAGAAGTGAACACATAGCCTTCTGTAAAAGGATTCTCTTCAGCTTGGAGGTAGAAGCTTTTGAAATCCTATCCTACCGTATATATCAGAATATAAGTGACCCAGCCTCAAGCTGACCTGTGGGCCAAAACCAAGCGCTCTGGTCCCTGCAGTCTGCCTCCAGCAGGAGTGGTTGACCCTTCGGGCTCTCCTCCTCCCAGATCACAGGACCATCAAGTTGATCTAGAAGCTGTCCCTCCTCCCCACCCCCGCCCCCCAGGCCTCAGTATAGTCTCCAAAGAGCACGGCTGCAGCCCTTGAGGCTGCTTTTTAGAAAATGAAGAACCCAGCTGAGGAACTACAGCTACCGAGGAACTGAACTTGACTCCTCACTCTATTGATTTTACCTCCACATGGTCTCCCCAGACCTCTTTCTCTGCTCTGCTCCCTTAACCTTGGCTTTAGTTCAATTTCTCATCATTTCTTGTCTGAAATTGAATCTCCTGGTTTATTCTCTCTTCTATCACATTCTCCACAATGCTTTCAGGTGAGCATTCTACAAGACAGCATCTGTCCCCATTCGCTATCCCTCCCCACCTGCCATTGCTCAGGGTCGGTCTGCTCCCCACTGCACTCTGGGTAAAGGCTAACGGGTCTAATGGGCCTCACTATTAGCGTGGGTCCCTGCTTTCTGCCCATCTTCTCCACTCAGCTCTCCTAAACTACGTGAAGTCCCCGATCAGTTCCTCTCTCAAGTCCATGTTTTCATGTCCTCTAGGAAGTAGTCCTTATCTTTTCTTAGGACGATTTGCTATCCCCTCATTTGATTCAAGCTAGTACTCAGATCTTTCCTCTACCATAGCAACAATCATATTAGGTTGCAATGAGCTAACTGCTATATTCACTCACTCAACTTCCATTCATTCATTCTCTTATTCAAAGCTGTTATACTGTGCATACCAGGCATTCTTCTTGATGCTAGAGATACAGGTACCCATTAAACAAGCCAGAAAAAAGGCCTGCTCTCATAGAGCTTGCATTCTAGCAGAGGGGACAAACAACAACTATATGAACAATTTATTTTCCAATAAAAATGTGATACAAATCTTTGAAGGAAATAAATAGGGCAAAAGGTTGATTAGATAGTGCTGGGGTTATGTCAGTGGATGGGAATCAGGGAAGGTCCTCCGAGGGAGGTGATGACTGAGTGGAGCCCAAAAACATGCTGAGAGGAAAGCTATACACAGAACCGGGGTGGATGGTGAGTCTCCAAGGAAGGACTGAGCTTGGCTCGCTGGTGGAAGGAAAGAGGCTACGCTCCGGGAGCACGTCATGAGCCACCAGGGGACTGTGCGCTCCCTGAGACCCTCGGTAACATCTTGTACCTTCATTATATTCACAGGGTCTAGACTGGTGCCCAGAAATTAATAACTGTTAATATGTCTTTGAATGAGTAAATATTATTTTAAATTTTTATTTTCTTTGGTATTTCACTCTAAAAATTAAAAAGGTCTTACATTTTTGAGAGATTTTATCCTAGGAACTATAGTAAGATAATCTTGTTTTCCAGCTTTATTGAGATATACTTGGCATGTAATATATAAATTTAAGGGTGTATGTGATGATTTGATATATGCATTGTGAAATGATTACCACAATAACGTTAGTTAACACATCCATCAACTGATGTACTTACCATTTTTTTTTTGTGGTGAGAACATTTAAGTAGATTTAAGATCTACTCTGTAAGCAGATTTCAAGTATATAATTATAGCAACCATGCTGTGAGATTCTCTGAACTTACTCATCTTATAAATGAAAGTGTGTGTGCATTTTGACCATCTCCCCTTTTTTCCCAACCCCTCTCTTTCTATGAGTTCAGAAAGAAAAAACCATTTATGAGAGAAACCCTTCTTTGTTTCTATGAATTCAACTTTTTTAGATTCCACGTATGTGAATCATACACTATTTGCCATTCTCTGACCTATTTCACTTAGCAAATGCCTTCGAATTTTATCTAGTTGCTGCAAATGGAAGGATTTCCTTCTTTTTTTATGGCTGAATAATATTCATTGTGTGTGTGTTGGGGGGGAGCGTTGTGTATCACATTCTTCCCTTGATGGACACTTAGGTTGTTTCCACATCGTGGTTATTGTAGATAATGCTGCAGTCAGCATGGGGGTGCAGATACCTCTTTAAGGTGATTTTGTGTCCTTTGGATATATACCCAGGAGTAGGATTGCTGTACCATATGTATATTCCATTTTTACTTTTTTGAGGAATCTCTGTGCTGTCTTGCATAGTGGCTGTACCAATTCATATTCCCATCAACAGTGCACCAGGGTTCCCTTTTTTATACAATCTCACAACACTTGTTCTTGCCTTTTTGATATAGCCATTCTAATAGGTGTGAGGTGATACCTCATTGCAATGATGGTAAAATATTTCACCTTTTTGGGAGTTTTTTGTGGTTTCTTTTCTGGACTCTATTGTCTGTGGGCTGCCATTTTGGTGAAGACTGCTACTCCAATCTGGATTTGCAGAAGACCAGCAGAGCATGGGATAAAGTGCATTTTAGTAACCTGGCTAGTGAGGCAGTTCTCCTTATCAATATAATAGGTGCATTGCCAAAATAGAGAAACAAACAAAAAACTCCTGGAAAGGGTAGGGGAAGCCCTTGGTTCCCAAATGCCTTAAGCAAACAAACAAAAAAAGGATTGTGAAGTATGTGGACTTGAAAGAACAATTGCTTCTAGTTTCTCTTAACTACATTATTTTTAAGAGTCTTCTGTTAAATCAAAATCCCCGTGATCTTTTCATATTAAGATACCAATATTGCATCATTGCTCACCACTGTTTGGAGATTCCCAATATCTCCCTATTCCCATTCCAGCCCCACAAGGTCTTGAATATTTGTGCCTTGTTTATTCCTTAAATTCCTTGACAGCCAATGTTTTTATTTCCTGAAGGAACCCTCCTTACAAAGCACAAGTTTTCAAGAGGAAACCAAAACTTCTCTCTCAAATTTTGTGATTTTTATTTTAAAGAATTTTCTCCCACTGACCATCTTTCTGTAACAGTTTTTCAACTTGTTTCTTAAAAATAACTTTTTCTCCTAGATTCTCAAAGGGAATTTTTCCTGAATTCCTCTAATACAAAAAAGACCTCTGGTGATAACAATCACCTCAGCCAATTCCACTTAACCTCTTGAGACTAATAATGGCTGAATCAACGGCTTAATAACGTGCTGTTTAAAAAAGACTAGATTTATCTTTATTCACAGCAAGTTCATTAAAATACATTTAATCCAGTACCAAGATTATTAAACATTTATTTGTTTGGCGTATATAGCCTCTTTGGAGTGTGAGTGGAAGAGGACTCCCGGCTTGTGTCTAAGCAGACATATCTGGCCAACTTGTAGGTACAAAAACCCCACCAGAAACCTACTTGGATGTGGGCTGAGAAGCATTTTGGGAGATCCCTCAACATGAGAAGGAGCTGGGCGATAAGAAACTTTAGACTTTGGAGGGGAGCAGTGATTCTGAGATCAGCAAGATAGCTGTCGCTTAGACTTAACTCCAGGTCCAAACCCCACTGGGATCATATCTAAGCCCCGCAGAGAAAGAGCAGGGCTATCGGAATTAAAGGCCAAGAACAGCTTTATTTAAAACATGACATGGAGGCGGGAGCAGAGCTGTCTGGCTGCACAATGGCAAGGGAGGACTGAAACATTCTTGCCCACTTCTCCACACAGCACTCTGAAGCCTTAACTCTTTGCCACACAGGGCTTTGGTTTTGGAGACGGTGGGATCCACAGACACGGTGGCATGCTGTAGTCACCCGCTTGGTGCAGACCCAGGAAGAAATGCGGCCAGCAGAGACCGACCTCTCCAGGAGCACATGCAACATCCTGCCAGGGGCATCTAGGCGTACTGGAGAAGCCAGGGCACTGCAGAAACTGCAGAAGCTTGTGGAAGGTAGAGTAGGGGTCCGTGTATCTGGGTTCTTAGCATCAATGTGGCCCAGTACTGTCAAGTTATGGAAGCCTGGGGAAACATGGATTAAATAAAACCCTGAGTTCTGTGCGGGAGCAGAAGTAAGGAATGCCTGAATTGAAATTAAAGAATGACTTTGTGTAGTTTTCTTCATATCAAAAGTGGACAGTTGGATGGAAAATACATTTAGACCACAATCTGTCCACAAGTAATGTATGCTTTTATATGTTTTAACTGAATAAAAAACAAATCCAAGATGTCAAATGGTGACAATCTCCAAAAAACTTGTAAAGCAAATTAATTACAGAACTTATAGTTGCAAGCACATTTTCCTGAGTTCTTCTGGTTTCGTGTTTTTTACTCCCAAATCCTGTTAACTTCTAATATACTCATGACGTGGATTCTTTCTTAATTCAGAACATGTTTAATATTCCTGTTTTTGGCAAGATTCTACACAAACATGTTACTTTCAGAAAGTGACTTAGCAAAAAATGTTAATAGAAACACCTTTATAGTATTCATAGGTGTTAAGTCTTTAAAAACATGTGGGATCAGATTTTTTTAATCTTATAATTGCTAAAATTAGAACACTAAGAAACAGCTTTTATCCTTTGTAGTAAATAAGCATCATAAGAATGCATAAAAGATAAAAGAGAGATGTGTATTAATTTAAAATTTTAATGTTCATTGACTTTTTTGAATTATAAAAGACAGAGTTCTAATTGTAGAATATTTAGAGACAGTGGCAACACATTAATAAGAAAACAAACCACAGACCCCATAATCCTGATCTGTTGGAGGCAATCACTGTTATAATTTGGGGGTGTTACTTTTTTGTATTTTTCTCTCTATTTTGTATATTTATGTATTGTAAAACAGGATCATATGGTATGATAGCTTTTATATCTTGTTATATTTATTTTCACCAATAATATTTTTTTAGTTCTTATTTTTCTAGTAGTTTGGAATGTATGATTTCATTTTTTTCTATTAGTTATTATCTTTTTACTATTAAAAGCAGTTTAAATATTTTATCTCTGTGGATCAAGGTTAAAAATATAACTGTAACTATTACCATCTGTATAAAATAACAAATCCTTCAGACTTTTACTGTCCTTACTATCTCTTCTCACTTCACAGTTTTGAGTGATGTAATCTGGAATTTAGATCTAAATTATTATTGTTATTTTACCTTATGAAGTTTCCTTTGGAGACTTATTTTTGAGATTTGTTTTATCTAGTAAACATGTTAATGATGGTTTTGAAGATGTTACTCTAGGTTTAACTAGTTTCCATTGCTTCCTACCATCTCTTTTTATTTTGGCATGCTCATTCTCGAGTTCTTTAACTTGATCCATCCCTACATTGTCTGAACGGCATCCCTAAACAGTGAGTCCAATACTTTCTGAGCACAGCTAATAAGAGTATATTGCTTTTCCTACAAATGACCTCTTGACAAAGTGCACAATTCTTTTTCTCCCCAGCTTGGAAGCCAGTCTTCATTTATTGCTGCTACTTGGTTCTCTGGAGGAAAAGTCAATGGTTTTTCTTCCCTTGGGGCAGTGGTTCTCAACCTTGGCTACACATTCAAATCACTGGAGGAGAATTTTTTAAATGTCAGTTTCCAGGCTCCATCCCAGAATCATTAAGTCAGAATGTCTAAGGATGGAATCCAAACACTAGTATTTTTTAAAGGCTCACCCAATGATTTTAATGTGTAATTGGGGTTGAGAACCACTGCTTAAGAAATAAGCTATTTTTTTTCTTGCCTGAGGCTTGTAGAGACTTTTTTCTTCTCCTTAAATTCAACAGGCTATGTCCAGGTGCCCATGTATCTTCATTACTGCCTGGTAACCTTTAATTCTATAAACTCAGCAATTTCCCTCTATTATTCCTTTGAATATTACTTCTACCATATCCATTCTATTTTCTTTTTCTTGGATCCTTAGGACACTTTGATTTGATTTCCTGGATCTCTCCCTCATATTTCCTGTATTTTGTCTCATCATTTTATTACTTCATCCTTGTGATATTGATAAGAATTTTTATTCATAATTTTGTTTTCTATAGTAGTCAGTCAGCTGTCTATTGCCTTTGACAATGTAATACTGCAATTTCTTATTTCCATAAAATTTTCATTGCCCAGTTTTAGCAAGCCTACTGCTAAGTCAGCTCAGCAAGAACTCCATCCCCCTCTTGACTACCCTCCATATCTGACCAGGCCCCTTGTCCCCCACCCTCCCCAGGTGGTGCCTGATCTCCCTGCCCTGCCTTCAGCAAGAATCCTGTTAGGTTAGATTAGGTAGATTCTCCCTCAGCCCCTGATGTTCAGTCATTTTCCACCCATTGACCTCCACCCTGCTCCTTTGACCACAAATCCCCACTTCTCCTGTGGTATTCAGAATTGAACCCATTCTCTCTCCCCTACTTCAAAACCCCATTGTAGTGGCCTCCTGAATAAAGTCTGCTTTATCTTTCTCTAGCAAGTGTTGTATTTTTTTCTTTAAAATGTTCTCAGTTTAAGTGTTAACAAACAATCACTACTGGGTCTGGGTCTATTCAGGATCATAGGCTTTTTTCATTGAAGTAGGATCCTCTTCCACATCATAAACTTTGCATAGAACTTCACAGACCAGCCCTTCGGATCTCCGTGATCCCTACACGAAGGTTCATGGACCCGTGATGGACTCCTGTTCTACATGAACTTTTATCTTTGTTTAATATTGACTCATCGTCAAAGAGCAGGTGACAGGGATTAGCTCAGAAATTGAGTGTGTGTTTCCATACACATTAAGTCCACATGAAAAGGAGGTGCCTCCACTGTACTAGAGTTGGTTTGATGGACTCTCTTTAAGTTAAAAAGTTGTAGTGCTGTTCTGACAGGGTGTCTGCCACTTATTTCCTAGTGACTCATTCTTGCCCTGTAGGCATTATCCTCTATATAATACCCAGCAGATAACACTCAGATTTTCCAGCAAGTACCCACACATCCCCAGCTTCTAAGTTTTTACTTAGAGATTTAAGATGCAAACATTCTATCAATAAAGGGAGCATCATTCTTATTAATACAAGTGCAGAAAGTGCACGCCAATCCTAATAGGTCACCAAGAGGACTTGCCCTTTCTGCCCTCATTCCTTAGATGTTGCTCCATTATGTTTAGGCTTCTAATAGAGCAAGGGAGAAATCTGAGAAAAAATTATTTTTCTTCCTTTGTAGGTAAACAATATTTTCTTCTGTCTGGGTTCTTGTAAGAGCCTTTATTTTTATCTCGAAATTCAGATGTTCACTAGGTGTAGATTCCTTTTCATTTACTTTTTCCCCCTAGTATCTAAGAGGCTATATTGATCTGCAGATTAAAATTTGTCTTCAGTTTATAAAGGTTTTCTTTGTGGTCTACCATATAGCTCATCTTCCATTTGTTCAGATCTTTTCTTCAAAACCATTATTATCCACACAATGGCTCTGTGCTATGTGTGTTACACATTTCTTAACTCTCCAAATGCACATCTCTCTTATCTGTTTTGACTTTCTTATTTCCTATGGGAAAATTCATCAAGTTTGCCAACTATCCTAATGATTCAGTTTTCTGTGTTTTCAATTCTGCTCTCCACTGCTTCTACTGACGTACAAAACCTCACAATTGCATAATTCCAAAATCCTCTTTCCTTAGTCACCTGGACCCCTCTTATTTCTATCTCTCATCTAACTTCCCTTTTGTACTCTGTCCAGTTTTTCTTGTATCACTTGCTTCAGAGAGTACATGTATTTTTAATTAAAAGCATAATACAGAATCATCTAAAGACTTCTGTTTTTAAAGTATATGTTTCTCTGATATGATATTCTTCTACCTTTTGCATGCTATGTTTTCTTTATACTATAACTTCTTCTGTGGGGTTATGGCAGAATTTGCTAGGTGTTCCCCAATGTCTGTTTTCCCTGTGTTCCTAATAGTAGAACTCTGGTTTTAGCTGGGCAACTGGCACATGGAACAATACCTACATATCCCAGACTCCCCTATAGCTAGGTATGCTTATAAAACCAAGTTCCACCCAATGGGAGGTCAGTGGAAATGCTATGTGTAACCTCTGGGAAGTGTCTCATTCTTTTCTTATAGCTGGAATGCAGATGTAATGATTATAGCTCAAAGAGCCCTCTTAAGCAGTGAGGTAAAAACCATGTACCAAGGATGGCAGAACAGTATGATAAAAGGAGTCCATTGAGCAGTACCAAATTAGGCCTGAACTGTCTCCTTCTGGACTTCTTATAAGTCACAATTATTTTGGATTTCTGTCACAGCAAAACCTACTACTACCTAACATGGAAGTTTTCTGCTATATTTAAACTGTGAGAATTCTTTATAGTTATCTCCTCCAGAAACCAGCTTCGGGGATTTAAAAAATACCTTTTTTCACTCTTTTTCTTAAAAATACTTTTAAGGACATCTTAAATCTGAAAAGGAGGTGTGTGGCGAGTTCCTTAACCTAACAACCTCAGGGATTCAGGGCCTTGTGCAGTCCTGGAAGGGACACTTCCGTCTCTTATCATTCTCTCTTATTTTTTTAAAGAAATAGAACTTACATATCATAAAATGCATAAATTATTTTACACATAAATATGTAATCATCATCCAGACCTATAAATAGAACATTCCCTGCAACCCAGCAGGTTCCCTCCTTCCCCTTCCCACTCATAACCCCTTGCTCTTCTGACCTCTATCACTGTGGATCGGACCTGATGGCTTTGAACTTCGTGCAAGGGCAGCTGTGTAGTGTGTTCCTGTGGCAGCCGTGGAGTGTTGCTCAGAACTCCCTTCTAGATGGAGAAGCTGCCACAAAGTGTGCGGTTAGTTGACAGTCTCCAGATGTGTGTGCTTCAGATCTGCCTCAACTTTTGAGTCAAGATCGTGCTGTAGTTCCTGGCTTGTGCCAGTCAGTGCTTGAGCATGGTGGCCCCAGGACTTGCCATTTCTGAATAGCGAGAGACCTCTCTGTGGTAATCTTGGTGTTGGAGCTCCTCTTTGAGCTGCCCAGTATTTTCCCAGAACTGCAGTGAAGACTGAGGCACTTTCTACCAGACTTTCAGTCCTTTCTCCTCTAAATATCAGTGCTGAAGTCCTTCTCTGCCCACTGCCTTCTTTGACCGCTGCCAGCAAATCTTTTGTGCTTCCCACTTCGTTGTGGCATCTGCCTTTCGGCAGACCCAACCCTTCTTTTGCCCAACATTATATTTTGGACTCATGCATATTTTTGCATTTAACAGTAGTTTGTTGTTTTTCACAAGGATGTGGATATTCTAAAATATATAATATCTGTATTCTAAAAATATATATATATAAATTCTATATAGTCTTCTATGGACTTTTGGCTTCATAAATAAAGCTGCTATGACCATCCTTGCCTATGTATTTTAAGAAATATAAGCACTCATTTTTGTATGGCATATATCTAAAAGTGGAATTCTGGGCCATAGGGTATACATATGTTTAGTTTTAGTAGACACTGTCAAACCTATCTGTAAAGTGGTTTTTAAAATCAGCTTACCCTCTTATGAATGACTATGAGAGTTGTACATCCTTGCCATCTTGGTATTGTCCGCCGTTCGGCTTTTCCCGTGACTGATAATGTTTATGCTTATTGGTCATTATGTATCCACTTCTCTAAAGTGACTGTTATAGTATTTTACTTACATTCAGTTGGTTTTTTGGTTTTATTTTTATTGATCTGTGGGAATTCTTTATATAGTCTGGCTATGAGTCCTTAATTAGTTGTATCTTTTGCAACTTCTGTACCTTCTCCCATCTGGAGCTTGCCTTAGCACTATCCTAATACTGTCTTTTGATAACATAAAATCTTTGTTTTAATAAAAAAAGTTCCAGTTTTCAATCTTTTATTTTCTGGCCAGTGCTTTTGGTGTCCTATTTAAGAAATTTTGCCCAAACAATGTTCATGAAGACGTTGTTTTCCCTTAGAAGTTTTACTGGTTCACTTTTCACATTTAGGTCTGTAAGTCATCTCAAATTAATTCTTATGTATTGTGTGAGGGTAATGTCAAAAATTTTTAGAAATACAGTTATCTGAAGTTCAACTTACAAAGTCTCTTCTTTCATTTGGTGAAAGGGCTGTGCTAGTGACAGATTTTGTGGTAGGCTTCCTATCTAGGGGTTCCGTCAGCACCCCCAAGCTCACCGCTGGCATGGGATATGGCGGTCCAGGTCAAGATTTCTACCAGATGCCCCTCCACCATCAAAGAGCATTGCCGCTAGCGATAGCCTGCCGCTGGCAGGACCTTCATGCCCAGCTCCACACAGAGGGTGAAGATCTCCAAAGCTTGCGAAACCACCCAATAACACCACTGTTGCCACTAGGCAGGGGCTTTCTACTTGAAACCTTTACTGTTGTTTACTGGCTTTGCTCCCTCAAACCTACATAATTCTCAGGAGCCCAGAGAATTACTGAAGGGACCCTGTAGTCAACATTCAGGCCTCGTCTCTGCGGTCAGGCTGCTCCTGTGGTAACTGGCCAGTTGACCCTGCATGTCCTTTGAAAATCTGGTCCCAACTGCACAGGATTTAGAAGAAATTCTTTGAAGTTTCTGTCATTTGTATGATTTCCTTCCCTTGCTTCCAGTACTGATTTAGGGTTTTACATATTTTAAAGTTGTCTAGGTCATTTTGGATGGGACTGTGAGGCAGGTGGTTCAAATATGTGCCCTCAGCCTCCCGTATTTCCCTTGAAATGTAGTAAGATATTTTATTACTTTTAAGCTTATGGAGATTATAGGGAGAACTCTGTGTTATTTCTAGGAGAAAATATTGTTTATTATTAATACTAAACCATTTGTTAATATTGACAATTAGGATTTAACATACATTAACATATTTATTTGTTGTATATTTCACTCCAGTCTTTTTTTCTAGGCACTTTTTGAAATGTAATTGAGATCTTCCTATATATCAAATTTTATATATCACTTATAAAACTTTTTATTGTTCCATGAGCATATTTCCATGTTATTGAAATTTTTTCTTTTATATATGTGTTATAATCCAATTTTTAAAAATCTTTGTATATTTAAATGCATATCTGTATTTGTAAAGACAAAGGAAAAATTACAGAAAGATATATACCAGACTATAAACCGTTAGGTCTTATACTAGGAGAGGGAGAGTATTACTTTTACTTCATTAACTTCTATGTTGTATAAATAGCTACCATAAAATACTTTTTAAAATAAAATTTTGTTTTTGTCATTTCTTAATTCAACAAATACATCATATTTTATTATCCTTCATATTATGTTGCTGTTTTTCTTAAAATTAAAACATTTCTTTTTCTTACAATGTAAATGTCTTTTTTCTCAAAGCCTCACACACACACACACATATACACATGTAATACTTAGAATTTATTCCTAGAAATGGAATCACTCCATAAGAACATTTATAAGTCAAATCCTTAATCATTTTCCAAAATAATTTTCATTTTCTATTTTACAAGAAGACCATAAAATTACTTGTTTCAATTATAATTAGGTTTGGCAGTTTATAATAAAAAAATAAAAACTAACAGTGGCAAATAAATAAATAAGAAAAGCCACTGTAATAGCTACCTCAAAAAAAAAAAGAAAGAAAAAATCAACAAAACAAAACTAACAGTGCTAAAACAACAAAGGTTGACAAAATTTCATGACTCTAAAGCCCTTGTAGTTTGTTAAGTCCAGCGGTAGCAATACAGGATAATATGGTGCTTCGTGAAATCATTAGACACTCAGCTTCTGTGTACGTTCCATCTTGTATGGAAAACTAGAAGGATCTGTCATAACACAATACCTACCATTCTACTGTTATCATAATTGAATGCTCTCTGGTTTAAATTTGAGCTTTTTTGTTGTTACTAGTGAGGTTCCATAGTTATGTATATATATACATATATGTTGTATGTAGAGTTCTCTAGGATGTAGATCCTGAGATGGAGATTTGTGAGCAGGAAAGTTCCTGGGGAAGAAAGCAGGCCCGGCAGAGGGGTTGTCTCAACAAACGTCTCAGATGAACCATATGGGGTTCTGAACCTGGATGTCTCTTCAGAATTTTTCCAAGCTGGGTGAGGGGAACAGGTTTCTATGCCCTATATTGATTGAAGGTAGTCATTGGGTGAAAGATGAAGAGGAAGAGGAGCATGCCACTGGGCGAAGCAGCTTTCCTCAGCCAAGGCAATTCCTGAAGCTGGGTGAGTATGTCCTTCAGTCTAGTAGGGTAATCTGGGTGTGGTAATTTCATTTCCTCTTTTGTAATTTGTCTGTTCATTTCCTTTGCTCATTATCATAACTTAACATTAAAAAAAAACACCACATGAAACTTCAGTGTCCCTTTTATTTGAATATTCCATGTTTTGATTTGCCCATCAAAATTAGAACCTGAAGAACCCCCTACCCATATTTTACACGTTAACATAAATGCCATATTTGCTTCAAGTTTCTGTCTTCTCTTTTTTAAAAAGAAATAAATCTTTATACAACAAAGTCCCACCTTCAATCTTTCCCATTCTCTAGACATAGCTATTATTATGTTTAATCCCTCCCATACATTTTTTTTTACTTTTAGCACAGTGTGTATCCAATGATTAATTTTATAACTTAATAGATTATTAAGACTTTAATAAATAATTTAGTATCTATCAATGAGGGTTTACAATAAATAGGACATTGTATTTATAAATATTATGTCTAAATTTTCTTGCAACTCATAATGGAAAAGTATTTGTTCCTGAAGCTACATTTGTTGATAAATTCTTATTGTTATCCTTGTCCCTCACTCTCTATTAGAAAAGACTGAAAATCCTCACTTGGTAGAAGTACCAAAGATAGTGGAAGAAATCACTTTAGAGGTCAATGAATGATTATATTCAACCTCTTCCACAGTGATCCTTCTCTTCAATCTCAAACCCAGAGGAGCTAGGGTGAAATGGAGTTCTGGGGGAGCATGAATCATTCCGTATTTGTTAAAAAGCAAGGGTCTTTGACCAAGAAAAAACACAAAAGACTCAAAGTACCAAAATGAAGAATGAAAGGAAGAACATTACTACTGACCTTACAGAAATAAAAAAGGATTATAAGGCAATATAATGAACACTCATAGGCCAACAAATTAGATAGCCTAGGTGAAGTTGACAAATTCATAAACTATTAAAACTGACTCATGAAGACATAGAAAACTTAGACTTATAACAAGCAAAGAATTCACCAATGAAACCATCTGTAATGAAAAAAACTTCTTACAAAGAAAATATCAGGCCTACATGGATTCCTTGGTAATTTTACCATACGTTTAGAGAAGAATTAACACAAACTCTTTCAAAAAATAGAAGAGGAGAGAAAACTTCCTAGCTCATTCTATGAATTCAGTATTGCCCTAATACCAAAACTACAACAAAACATCACAAGGAATGAAAATGAAAGACCAATATCCTTTATAAATATAGATCCAAAAATCTTAGGCACAATACTAGCAAACCAAGTCCAGCAATGTATGAAAATCCAGCAACTATGACCAAGTCATGCAGTCAATCTGGAATGCAAGGCTGGCTCCACATGTGAAATATACTACACCACATTAATAGAATAAAGGACAAAAACCACATGCTCATCACAGTAGATGAAGAAAATGCATTTAACAAAGCCCCCAAACATTTCATGATAAAAACACTCAACAAACTAGAAATCGATGGGATTTCCTCAACCATATAAAGATCATCTATAAAATACCCAGAGCTAACATCATATTTAATAGTGAAAGACTGAAAGCTTTCTTCCTAAGATCCCAACAAGGTTAGGAAGTCTGGGCAAGGTGATGGTAAGTAAATGTTGTACAGACCCCTTTCCACCTGCAAAGACAGTTGGTGCGATAGAAAACCCTGCCTAAAAATTCAAGTTGGCATAAGTATAAACCTGTGAATATAAAGTGTCTTCCAGTTTTTTTCTTTGTTTTTGTTTTTATGTAGTTAAGAATAAAGATCAGGGGGTTAATGAGTCTTCTGTTTGAGCATTTGAGCAGGACTTGTGATGGACAGTGCTTGTCACCTGTACACCCTTGAGCCACAGCCTAAGGCTGGAGATTGAGGAAAGGAAAAGAATAGAGACACTAGGGAATCATGTAAAGGCCTATTTCAGGGTTTATTGAAGGATAAATATTTATAGATTATCAGAGCATTTAGGAAGATTTTTCCACTTAATATGATTTAGATTAGACATTATAATCTCTAAGAATAATTGTCCATCTTTCAGAAGTGTATGGGTGTGTTTTACCGCAGGACACCCAGAGTCAAGAGCTGAAGACCACAAAGAGAATGAAGAGTCGTGTTTCCACTTGGCTCCTGAAAATATTGAGAAATGGATTGGGAAAGGCCATCCTGGACTACTGTTGTTCTAGATAACAATTCCATAGTGGTCATTCTGGGTGAAATTATTCATATTTTGAGAACTAGACTTTTGACAATTGTTGTGTCCTATGAGTTGTTCTGGTTGTTGAGTCCGATTGTAGGACAAGGCATATCATTGTGGCCAGGAGGCTGGGGTTTCTTTAAGTGAATGGAGATTCTCATTGTGAAGAATTGGAATGTGACTCCTACTAGGACATGGAGGGAGTAGACGTGATCCAAAGGTGAAAGAGTCAGACCCAGAACTGAGGTATGCCCATGAAGGTGGCTTCATTCATTTATTTGGATTCCAGAAACAGTTATATATAACATTCATTGCTTTATCTTTTTTTAACATTAAAAAAATTTTGGTATCATTAATATAAAAATCACATGAACAACATTGTAGTTACTAGATTCCCCCCATTATCAAGTCCCCACCACATACCCCATTACAGTCACTGTCCATCAGCATGGTAAGATGCTGTAGAGTCACTACTTGTCTTCTCTGTGCTATACTGTCATGGCTTTATCTTAGTTCTTTTTTCTTTTTTCTTTTTGAGTATATAATAAACAGTCAGTACACATTTAAAAGTTACACAAGGGTATATAGGAGAAGGAAGTCTTTCCCCACCCCTTCAGTCACCCAGAGACATTTCCTCTGATATACCTCAAACCTTGAGTAGAGCACGTTATACCCCACAGTCTCATTCAGTGGAGCTATGAGGAACAGAGGTTGAGACAATGAAGGAAAATGTAGCCTTCCAACCCATCCCTTCCTCTGAAGCCAGCTTGGCAGTGGCAGTGGGGTTAGGGGGAGATAGCTGTAGGAGTCTGAGATAGTGCCAAGCACCAGGGTGAGCATAAGACCATGGAATGGCTTGGAGAAGGTATTAAGGACATAGTGAAGGGGCAGGTGGCAGTGTGCACTGACACTGATCTGATGTGAGGCTTAAATTCCATGTATCCAAATGTATAACTGAAAAGTGACCTGGAAGAAGTGGGGCAAGGGGCAAGCCTCCATCCTCCTCTTACAAGAATGGAGGCGAGCCAATTGTCAAACAGCCAACCTGGGGATCAATCAGCAACCAACATGCTCCCCACAAACATGCACACAAATAAGCATTTGTAAACCAAGGGCTATAAAGTTATTATTTTTTTTACAACCTTTGGCTTTTGTTGGATCTCTCTGTGCTCTTCCACTCTCCTGTCGCCCCATTTTCTCTGTCGTTTTGTCCTCATCCCCTAATTAGGCCAACGCCTGTGCTTTCTTTATTAGAGTATCTTTTATCTCTACTCCAAGAAGAGTGTAATTTTGACAGAAAAGAGAGTTCTCACTTGGCTGTCTAATAATATAATTTGTGACTATTTAAGGCAAGTCATTTAATCTTTCTGAACCTTAATTCCGACATCAGTAAAACTGATGACTACTTACATATTTCCCAGGCTTGCTGAATAAGCAATTTAAAAACACTCAGCAGTGTAAAAAATAATGCAGAGAGGGTTGTTCATTAGTCTGTTCTCTGGACTTGAGACCTCTGCCGACACCTGCTCTCAGCCCTGTGGGTGCTGCAGGCAGAGAGCACCTCAGCTAGTTTGCAGTACAGAACTTAGCCCTACAGAGGACACATTCTTGGAGATTCTTCTGGTCTCACTGCAAGGGTGTAAATCTACAAGAACCCATTTCTTCCAAAGAAAGAAAGAAAAGAAAATGGGAGATTGAGAGCTGTGGCTCGGAAGAGCACGCCACTGGGATGCCAGGGCTGCCTGCCTCACGGTGGCTCTTGGCGCTGGTACTCTCTAGAAGCTAAGCTCTGGGCCTCCATGTGGAGGAGAGTCTGGGACTTTGTGCTGAGACAAGTACTTCAACACAATCAAATGACTTACAGTAACCTCAGAACACGTTTACTATAAAAGAGTTTAAATCCTTATAATGATATAAGCCATATAACCAGGATAAGGATAAAGTAAATAAAAAAGTTGAAATCAAATCTGATCATCTGTATATCACATATTTCATGTATAGGTGACTTTTATTATTTTCCTTCTATTCCAAGTTATCTACAATTAATATGTGTATTTATATAATCAGAAAAAATGAGTTAAAAATTATTTCATGATGAAATCAATCTAATACTCCCAAATAGAGAAACGGTGATATAATTATGAAACTTTAGGAATCATTAAAAAGGATAAAATAAAGAGTATAAAAATTAATATGAAAACATGATTGTGACATAACAAATACAACAAATGCTATTAATATAATAAATACACACTGTGTATATACAGTGTGATTAAAACTATATAAAAAATATAAACACTGGAAGGAAATACAGAAAAATATTAATAGGCAATGTTTTTTGAAGGTTTTTTAAATGTATGAGTAATTTTTAATTTTTTTTTCAAAATGTTAACCTTTCTTCAAGGTTATTTTATTACTCCAAAACTTAAAATATAATTTAAATGGTAAAATCTTTTTTTTTCCTGTTGCCCGTGGATCGAGGACAGTTGTGAACAAAACAATAAATCCAGAATACAAATCATCCACACAGAATGATGTCACCCTGGGGTGGTGGGAGCTAGTAATGGCATCCAGCAAGAGGAAGGAGTTTCAAGACCAAGAATGGAATGTGCTGGGGGTTTCTGCTTCTTTCTTGGGGCCCATGAGGATGAGACGGGTGGTGTGATCAAGAAGAGTTGGGCAGTGTCTTATGAATTTGGGGGCATCATGTTCTCCCAATAGATCCATTTTTTTTGTAATCCCAAGCCTTCGCTGGCTTGTTTTTTGCTTGTTGTAGAGCAAAAAGGGAAGATCTCTGTGGCCATTCTGGGGAGAGGTCCACGGGTGAGCGTGTGTGCCAGAAAAAACTGCAAGGAGAGGGCGAATCTCACAGAAATGGAGGCGGGAACTCTTGACTCAGCTTTTCCTTAGTCCGGTGAGTATCCCCCCAGTGAGTATCTGGAAGCTTTAGTGCTTTATTTTTGCTCTGGTTGCAGGCATTTCCCATCAGCTGTCAGCCTGGAAAACGGGGGTGTAGGAGCCCCAGGAGAGCTCATCTGTAATTGTGGGCTGACGTTGCTAATTTTGCAGCCGTTAAGCGACCAGCACTCCTCAGCAGTCTTTACTTCCGTCCAGTTTCAAAATGATACCCAAGCTGCTCAGCCTCCTTTTAAAAGCCCAGCTCCTTAAGGCAAGACTGAAGATTCGCTATCTGTGTCATTCTCAGTGATGGGTTTTGCACCCCCAGAACCAGATGTTCACTCACTTGCTACATCCTAAGTAGCTCTTTCATGCACCCCCACTTCTCCATTCCTGCTACCACTGCCCTAATTGTTCCATGACTTATATCTAGATTATTGCAATAGCCTTGGAATTGATTTCTCTACCTCTGTTCTTAGGAACCCCACCCCAAAACTACCAGCATGTTGTTTTTAAGCAGTTTTGACCATGTTACTTCCACATTTTAAACTGTCCATGGCTCTTCATGGATTACAGGGTACAGTCTTAAAGTCTTAGTCTGAGATTTAAGACTCTGTAAAATTTCTCACTATCCACATTTCCCACTCCATCTTTTACCATTGGCCCCATGTGCTAGCTGCATAATATTACTTAAAAGTCCTTCTTTCCTTAATTCTTTTTTCTCACCTTCCTTTTCTTTCTTTCTTCTTTCTTTTATTTCTTAAAACAATAGCCACAAGAACAATTAACTTCATAAACACAGGGGAAAAAAACTGAAAGAAAAAATTCACAGTCCAACAAGCCCAGCCCATAATTATTATATTACCCTTTGATAGTAAGCTATTATTTCTTTGTGTGCATAATAATTCTGGGACAGTGCTATTTTCATTATTCCCCTTTTGAAGACAAAGAAGCAAAGATTCAGAGAAATTATGACTAATTTCCTCATTTTTTTGTTAACTTCACAGATCTCACTTATGATTTTTGGGGGGTTATTTTATTATTTTTTTTGGTCACAGGTTAGAAGGTATGAAATTTAATCCTTAGGTGCAGAAGAACAATATAGCTAACTTTCTTTACTTTTTTCTGACTCAGTGTATTAATTTCTGTCTCCAGCCCCATCCTTCTGGGTATGGTGGAAACCTAATTTCAGTTAATTCACCATACCTCTCCCCGTTTGCCTAGGTCACATCTATGTTCTAGGGGGCTTGCGTCAGACCCTCAGTGTCATCCAGCTGCACTGGCATCTGATGAGATGTATATCACCTTGGTTGTTCCTTGAACGCCAATTAATGCCAGTCACTGAAGATACCCCCGTTGGAGCAACCCATGGTGCCTCACCTGACTTCAGGGCTCTCTCTGTGCCATTCCTGGAAATGGGGGGTCGCTGTTGGTCTCTTATGCCACGGCAGGCCTGGGGAGCTCTGCAGGGCTCCCGACCATTCACCATGCCACCACTTCTTCTTTGGGGTCTTGCCTCTTCTCCAGAGCTCAGCCTGTGGAGTAGAGCATAGATGGCTCTCTCTGCTACCTGGCAGTGTCTCTGCACTCTCCTCCTACAGCTCTCCTTCCCAGTCTTTTTCTCGTCTGAAGTCTGAGTCCTTTCTACTCTCCTAAGGAACTAGACTCAAAATTCTGAAAAGACTCCTTTTGTCTGCTTGATGCTATTCTGACCTTTTCCTGACCTGAGGAAGGCCTAATCTGGTGTGAGCAGAGGGAAAGGTCAAGGCAGAAGAGGAAATAGTGAGAAAATTATTAATATTTCAAAAATACTCTTCTGACACAATAGCATAGATAAAATTTTGTCTGCTTTTTTAATTAGCCATGAGCATACCAAGTATTATTACATAGTCTTTAAAAATCATAAAATTGCAATACTTATCTAGTAATATGTGCTTAATTTCCATGAGGGTGTAGGATTTGTTGTGCTCTTCTGCTGTGGGACAGCTGGAGCTGCCGTACCAGAGCCGGCTTCATGAACAGGGTTCCTTAGCAGCTTCTTATTGCTGCTAGCAACAAGACTTCAGGGATATGAACACAAATTAGACATATTTATTTGGGTTTCTATCTCTGTATATATTGAATGAAGAAGTTCTATAATTATGGCCTCCCCAAGAGCCTTGTGCTTTCTGATAGATCAAAATGTAACTCATGTCCTAAAGCAGTTCACAATTGTACTGATAGCATCAAATAAAAGCAATTTGGATACACAGAGAGCTGGAGAAAATAAGTAAAAAGACTCAGTTTGCTGTTTAAAAATTTAGTTTGTGGGCCGTGACACAATAAAAAAGTACACTAGACTTTGAATCCAATCGGTCAAGTTCAGATTTTCATGGCACAGTATTTCGTTTGAATAGAATGTAACACAATGCAAAGCACTGTCATTTCTAGAATTTTTAGGTAGAATGACCTCAAGTGTGGCAACCTTGTTGGAAGGTGAGGGAATCAAGCAAATTATGCTGAGGCAGGGTCTGCATAACAAACACAAGGTTTTTCTTTCTTGAGATTGTGTGTTTGGGCTGATGGACATCGGTGTGTGGGACTGAAGTCCCACTCCATGCCACCTCAGGGCACCATCACTGGTGTTTGGTGCAGGCTGGGAGGATCTGGTGGATCTTGTTATATGATTTTGAGCAATAAACGTCTCTAAGTGTTAATTTTCTCATTTGAAATACTGGTAACCCTATCTACCTCTTAAGGTTATTGCAAGGTTTAGGACAATGTAAAGTGCTTAGCACATAGTAGGTAAAGGGTAACTTTCATTAGTATTATTGCCAGGAGAGGGTCCATGAGCATAAACAGAATGATTATGGAGGAAAGATGAGATTAAAAAGTTTTAACACCAATGTCAAATCCCTTAGCCTGTGAAGCCAGTTCTTTTGGCAATTTTAAAAGCTAATCATTGAAGGGGCATTACAATTAGCAGACGTAATGTTGGGGGGGCGCGGGGAGGGCTGTACAACTCAGAGAAGACAAGTAGTGATTCTACAGCATCTCACTACGCTGATGGACAGTGACTGTAATGGGGTTGGTGGGGGGGACCTGATGAAGGGGGTAGTTTAATAACCATAATATTGCACATGTAATTGTAGATTAATGATACCAAAATAAATTATTTTTAAAAAAGCTAATCATTGCTTGATTTCCATATTAACCATTCCCTCAGCCCCACAAAGTATTGTGTGACATGTTTATTAGTTTAAGTGATTTAGCTTCTTGAGAGTTTAGATTTTGTAACACGCTTTGTGCTACTGAAGTTTCTCTGGGGAGTTACAAAACCAGGATTGAGATTTTCTTTACAGTGTCAACAAAAAAGGAAATAAATAGTTTTCCCTCTTCCTAACACAGATAGGATTGCTCTCTTCCTAATATAAAATAACATCTCTACTAAGTGGCTGGCTTCATACCTAGGCTGAAAACAGAATGCTTTTTAACCACCCTGCTCCTTCCTTCCTTCTTGCTTCTTCCCGCCCCCGCCCCAAATAAGCACTGGAAATTAAAGGCTGCAATTCCACCCTATAGCAATGGGCTTGGTGCATAGGGAGGACATTCAAAGGGCAGGGCAGAGCATGTGCTAGAAATAAGAAGAGAAGGAAAACCCAGAGAGTGAGGACCAGCATTCATAGCATTTGAGGAGCAGCTCTGAGAGAAGAGATAAAAGGGAAATCCTGAAGTGGGTGTGGGAGGTGGTGGGATGTGCTCAAGAACAAAGGGTAACTAACTATGTGACGCAGTGCAGCCTCCTGACACCCCAAGTCATTGGCTCCACTCAGTATCATGCTCAAAACCACTCTTGAATGATTTCTCCAAAAGCGTAAATGTCAACAGAAGTCACCAATCCTATAAAAATGTCGATAATAACTCTTACCTGAGAGTATTCCAGCTACTGTTGAAAACAAGAGTTTCTCAGGAAACCTGAGCGCTCAGCCCAGTTCTGTTAATGATTTGGTAGAGCCCCAGGTCTTCTGACCTCCATGCCTCATTTCTATTCTTATTTTAAGCAAATTTTTGTGTAGCACCTGCCAGCCAGGTAATTGTGATAGATCCTGATGATAAAATGGAGAGCAAGAGAGACATGGTTGTTGACCCTATGGTGCTCATTGTGTAGTGGAAGTAGACCAAAAACAAATAAACAACTAAATGAAATAATTACAAATGATGGAGAGTCCATCAGAGAGGTGGAAAAAGAACATCGAGGCCAAACAGGGCTGCATGATGGACAAACCCAAGCTGGCCAGATAGGTGTGCCTGACGACCGCCAGCAAAAGGAGCCCTGGGGAGCACCAGGGAGGCTGCCCTGCCAAAGATGCTGATAAACAGGTAGGCGTGGGGAGGCCAGGTCATTTGAAGAGCAGTAAAGAGCCCCTGGAGGGTGTTAAGAGGAGATGAGATGATCCAGGCATGGTTTATGAATATTTCTATGTTCCTGTCAGTTTGAAAATTCCATTATTCTGACTATCCCCTTGTGGGTAAAATTGCAGTATTTCCAGAATCTCTTGCTTGGCCTTAGTCCATCTCCATATCAGTAGGTAATTACAAGGGTGAGTGAGGGCATATCTGGACCAGAGAGGTTGGGTGGGGTCCCTTTTTGCAGCCAGGTTGCGAGAAACATGGGAGAGCAGAAGTAGACAATCGCTCGTAAGCAATATATGGGTTTCTCCCACTTTATTTCTCCCTTTGACTGATTTTGGTTTCAAATGTATTTTGCCCCAGGTTGGGAAAATATTTTCCTCCCAGAGTTACACCCCTCTGAGTACTTACAACCAAAGTAGTCCCTTTAATATAAGAGAACATTCCCTAACCTAAAGGACAGTACTTGGATTAGAAAGTACCTTTCAAGGTGCCCACTGGCTTCTCCTCCCACGCCTGTCCCTTTTGCCTGGAATGTCTACCCTTCTACCTGTGTAACAAATTCCCACATCTGAAACTTCTTGGCATCTCCCTGCAAATCCCACATCAGAGACTATCACCTATACCTTACTGACTTAGGATGAACTGTGTTCCAACTTGCCTTCAATTTCCTGTAAGCCTCTAGCCCTAGAATCTTAAACTACAATAATTCTTCTCCATGAAATCATTTACTTTCCCATACCAGTTTCTGGAGAACTGTTTGATAAGCAACTTGTCAAGAAAGAGGGAAGGAATCCAACAAACATTTGTATTGTGTCCTGTGTCTCCCACAAAGATAAAGTTGTTTCCTCCAAATTATGGCCTCTGAAGACATCCTAAACCCTGTAGGCTTAAGTGTTTTAGGATATCCAGTGAGAACTCAGCAAACACCACGTGGCAGGGAACCATAACCACAATGTCTGCTTCTAAGCAATTTAACTCATGGGATCTGAGCAAAGAACTGCTCTTTCAAGACTCCATTTCTCACAGAAGTACATGTAATTTTTTCCTCATGCCTTCATTTAGTTTGGCAATATATTATAGCTTGTGGAGTGTTTGTGTTTCCCAGCTGGACATGAGAGCAGGAGAAGGGAATGGCTCTAATACTTTGGGATTTTGTATGGATTGTTTGTGCCCAAAGTCGACATTTTCCAGCAGCTGGTAAAGAGCTTTAAGTTCCAGAATCCCTTCTTTTTACTTTCATTTGCCTGGAGAACTGTAAATGTCAGTCTTGTAACTTCCTCATAAACAGAGCCCATGGGTAAGTCAGTAAAAGCAAGTGGGATGCACCCTCATGATGAGCGTGTCAAGACACTTCATTACCTTCTTTTCCTGGTCGCAGTGCAAGGACGGCGCAGAAAAGGGCCTGCACAGCTTAAAGATGAACTGCGCTTTTAAAGCTTAGTTGAAAGATACACTTAGCATTCAACTGAAACATGCAAGTCAGATGAAAGAGCTATTTTCATCAGGTTTTCTTATAGTTTTAACAATTTGGAATAATAACAATTTGGATTGTTAGGTTAGTGATGAAGACAATTACAGGGCACAGGCTGTCTTCTCAGGGATGGTTGTGCTGACTGAATAGGAATTTTAAAAAAGCACAATCTTTTTTCTTGCCTTTTGCATTTATGCTCATCTTTTCTAAAAATTCTTACTCTGCCTTTTCCTGGAGGATTATGTCTACGTTGGGGATATTGTAAAATTTCAGTCTCTTCAGTATTATGTTGGTTTGTTTTTTCTCTAGAATGTTAAGTCCTCCTGGCAAAGTCTTATAATCTGTTTTCCTTGAACCTATAAGAACCTTGTTAACTCTGTGATATGGAGTAAACCAAACATGTGTGTAGTGTCTGTCTGCCTAGTAGATAAAACTGCTCTTGCAATTAAAGTCCTGGAAGACATCAATAATCTCCTTCTGCTTTACGCATTTCAGGAAAGTTGCCTCAAAAAAAAAAAAAAGGAAAAGGAAAAGAAAAAAGTTTTATAAACTCTTCGGATGTATGGAGAATCTCAATCTATTGCAGTAAGCTAATGAATATACTCTTGGGGAAATAAAACAATTAAAAAGATGCAGAAATTAAAATGTTGACCATTTTAATTTTCAACAGTAACGTTACAATAAGTATTCTTGTAGATAAAAAATTTTTGATCATGCTTTTAAAATAAAAAGTACTGCTTGATCTAATGTAGCAATCTCTTCATTTTTCTTAGTTTCATGAGTTGAATTTTTCTAAAAAAAAAAACCACAGCTAATTGATTCCACTAAATTGTTAGAAAGAAGCACTGATTTTTAAGAGCATCCTTAGTTTTTGCCAAAGGTTGTGTAAATGACCAGGCTTAATTCTAGATTTTAATAGACTATTTTTCCAAGTGGCTAAAATTCAATTTTAAAGGCTTCTATCATCACTGAGTTTTGCTCCAAACTTTTCTCCAGGGTTATGCCAGTTTGTAAACTATCCTCAGAGCCACAATGACCCACAAATTCCCTTGGAAGATTGAAGTGCTTTGCTTAAGGAGCAAAGGACCTATTTTGTGAAAAATTCTTATATTAAAAAATGCAATTATTATGGCAGAATGATTATAAAGAGTGGCATCTATTGTTTTGTGAGTTCTAGTTTTTTGCTGGTCTAAGATGTATCTCAGTTTCTTCATTTTCTAAATTAGAATCTCTAGTACATTTAATGTATGGTAGGAGTGGTCCGTGTGTATGTGTGTTTATGGGAGGGGATTGTTAGCCTGACTATGATATGGTCAGTGAAGTCTAAGTCATTTGTTTTATTTGAAATGAAAAGAGCATACTGCAACTTGTGAGATGGTCAAATCTGGAAAAGCCAAACCACTGTTTCCCTAATTTAAATGCCCAGCAAGTTGAGTTGGCTGTTATTTATAAGCATCACCTAACATTAATCTAAAATAACCAACATGGACTCTCTGGCACCTTAATTAAAGGTATTCCTTTCTTTTCTTTTCCCTCCTCTCCTGATCTTCCTTAATGTCCATCAGGGAAGACACTACCTTTTATGCAGCTAGTTTCTGCTGACCTGTGACCTACTTTTGAATTTGAAATTAGGTCTTCAAACTGGTACTTACAGTATTTTACCAAGATATTCCACTGATGTGTAATGATTCATTTAATACAAACCGTGAACAGCAAAAAAAGAAAAATTGGTCATAAGCTGAGAAGCATGGATCTAATATCTGAACAGTGGAAGTTGAAGGGTCTCTAACAGCATCAGAAACATATTAGGAGTAGTCCAGAAAGTCATGCTAGTTGTTGCAAGGGTTCAGTGTCAGGCTTGCTTCAGAGGAGCATGAACTAAATGGCTTTTTGTGCTCCTTTGATAGGATTCTGTGGTTCTGAGACCAGGGAGCCTTGGAATTCCTCAGAAGCAGCCATAGGAATTTCTATGTTTTTCTGTAGTGCCCCAGGACAGTTGAAAGTTATCAGTACTCTGGTTCCTGTAGACTGGGGCTAAAAGAAAGAAGGAAGGAAGGAAGGGAAGGGGGGAGGCGGGGAGGAAGGGAGGAAAACAAAGAAAACAGAAATTTGTTTAATATTTAAAGGCCAAAAAGTATGGCATAATTACCTCTGAGCACTTGCTCCTCTAATATGTTATGTGTTTGGGTGAGAGAGAGAGAGAGAGAAGAGGGGAGGGGAGAGGAGAATAGGTACAATTGGCTCTTATTCTAACCTTCATTTCACTGACTACGCACAGTCATCTTGAATCAGGGCTCACTTCCCCCCACCGCCCAGTACTCTTAGATTCAGTGCTCATCCGGCGTGTCCTCAGAAGCATTCCATGACCACCCCAGCCCAGGACAGCTTGCCCCTTTGGTCTCTCACTGACTGTTTGAACTAGCCATTTGGCCTATATCAGTAACAGCCTGGTGGTGCCACTTATCTCGTCCCAAGTATATGCCTTATCTGCCCAATTAGATTCAGAGCTCACAAGAGCAAGAACTACTACCTTGTGTTTTGTTTAAAAATTGTAGCCTACATAGGAGCTTAGCACAGTGCTTTACACATAGTAGTAGGTAGTCAATAAATAGTTGTTGATTGAGTCAACAGTTGAAAAAATAACATGTTTTTCAAGACTACCTTGTTGGCTGAAAGAACAACAAGGTTTAAAAATCTTTATGAGCCAGCAATTTTTCTTTATGGGGAACTGAACTTTAAGGTTCCAATTTGTGTGACTTTAGGTTGAAGGTGATGCCCTTCTGCTCCTGTCATAATGTCTTACATTTAATAGATAAAAGATTCATCCTTGCTGTAGCATCTATTTCAAATTATGTATTTTAACAAAAGAGGATTTTTGAGGAGATCTGTGTCGACCTGGTTAAGTGGAAGAAAGGAACCAGTTGTTTACTGGAGTAGCATTATTTGTGCTTCCTACACCCTCTTAATGTATCAAAATTTCCTTCTTGAATTTCTCTCTTGAAACACCATTTTTCACAGTAGCCAGAGATTTACTTAGGACTAATTTTCCTTCCTGTTTTATTTTTGTCCAGATCAGACCATTCAGCTTAGATCAGAAGTCAGGGGGTATTTTTTTTTTTTTTGTATCCTGGATGGGTCTGAAAATAGAGTTTGTCACAACAAGCAGTAATTATGGAGCACTTAATATTTGTAAAGTGCTTTCCAATCTTTTACCAGCTATTTTTTGAAACAGTATTGTTGATGTAGGCGACTTATCTTTTGAGTTTCCAGATGGAGAAAGGTCAGAGAGGTTAAGTGGCTTGCCTGAAATTTAATAGTATGTTACTAGTAGCGCTGCGGTATTAATGCCCCCCGATTTCTCAGTGAAAAATGTTATCCATGTTTCCTTTCTAATTTTGAAGGAAAATATAATCTTAGAGCTATCCATTAACCACTGATGTGTAGTACGTAGAAGTATTTAGTTTTGGGCTTTTATTTGTGAAGAGATTAGAAAGTACTTTAACAAAATAAGAGTGATTAAAGAAGTTTTAAGTAATGGTGAATGAAGAAAATAATTTTGTGACATAAAGGTGCATATAAAGCTACAATAGGACTCTCTTTTCACCACAGTGGCCAAATAGTCAAAATCTCAGTTTAAAAGCTAGAATAAAGCTCTCCTTCACTAAACATTTTTTAGGCAATTTGCTTTCTCTTTTATTTGAGATTATTTTCACATCAAAAGAAGTGGGGGAATGGGGTCAGACTGCTGGTGTGGGGTGCAGGGTATTGGGGAAGGTAACCAGGTCTTGCCTGATCTCAGTTTCCAAAGGGCAACCTCCAGAACCCCATCCAATTGACTCATCACTCCTGAACTCAGTGAGTGACCTGGAATGGCCTGGAGCCTTAGATATTTTCATGTCTAAATCCATCTAGGTGAATCATAGATGCTCCTTGGCATACAACCAAAGGAAGCTATTGTGGGATGTAAGTTTGCTCTAAGAAGTCCTCTTGGGTTGTGATTGGCTTCCCTTTTAGGGGATGGCCTGCAGCTGGAAAGGTGCACCTGTTAATGAAATGGATTTTACCCAAGTATTTCAATTTGTGGGTCACCTGCACATGGAGCAGGGTCACAGGTCTCTGTATCATTGGTGAAGCATTGTACAACACCCCTGTCAATGTTCAAATTCTTGTGCCACAAGCCAAGCAGAGCTAAGGAATCCCACTCTTTTTTCCAGTCCACTAACCAAGAATCACCATGACCAACCTTTAAAGGAACCTTGTCTTTGGTAGCACTCTGGGAAAGCTGCATGGAGAGTTGTTCTTTTCCCTCTGCTTCTCTATAAATCAAGAAACGTTTTAGAAGAAAGAGAGATTCGCATACCTAGTAACATCTCCACAGTGCAGATATTCTTGGCTTCATCTTTGAAACTGCTCATCAAGTAGGTGTTGGGAATCCTGACATGTTTGGAGAAAAAAAGGTCAGATTAAGTAAACCGCAAAGTCATTCAAAAGTTACTTCTATGGAAGAGGTAAGTGCTTTTACTTGAAGCAACCAGTCTCCTTCATTCTCTGAGAAAAGACTTTCTGGCTACCTTAGTTAAATAAGTTCACAGTGACCCTCAGAATTTATGTGGAAGAAAAAGTAAAAGGACTCGCCTTCAGTCTTTCCGATAGCCACACTCATCTCATGTCTGCATAAAGCCAAATCTTTAGAAATATGGCCTTTCATCCCTGTTACTATATCAATTAAAGTCTAAAAGACTTTATAATCTTAATATTGACTTATTTTTGATTACTGTAATTCTTCCCTTTTTCCCCTATGTATCATTACAGGCTTATTCAAATAGAGAACACTTTCCTGTGCTGGGAGACAGTCAAATGAAAGAGTCATTTTGGAAGTGACATCCCAAAACAATGTCACTGGGACAGTCCAAGGACAGTGTGACCACGGAACACTTTTCTTTTTCATTTCACGGCTGGCATGTTTATTATCTATTTATTTCACTGTTTTTTTCTCTGAAAAAGTTTGACATTAAAGATGTTTTTCCTTTTTTTAAAGTATGTCTTTGGACCGTGAAGAAGGAAACTGAGAACTTATGGTGGGGCATGTGGCTATGTGTACACTAAAAATCCCCAGCATTTTTACCTCTTTGTATCAGTTTATTTAACTTCCTTTTATGGAGGGCCCTGAGGATAAGGATTAGTTAGTTGGACATCTACACTACTACCAGGAAATAATAATAGGTGACATTTATTAGGTTTGGTCTATATCATGGGCAATGCGATGACCCCTTCACTGCTCTGCACATCCCCATGGTAATATGAATACAGCCATGGCAATACAGGGTACTATTATCCTGAGTGGGCAGATAAATGAGTCTGAGCTTGGGGTGGTAGAGAAATGCATGTAGTCACACCACTCAGGGGAAGTAGAACTGGAACCAGAACCTTTGCAGTTTTATCCAGAGTGACAGGTTCCTGGTGCTTCCATGAGCTGCATCTAGCTGCTGTTTGTGGGTTAACACCTGGGGAGGTAGGAGAATATCTTCCCCTAGCTAACAGGATGTGGTCCACTATTTGCTGAGCACTCCTCTATAGAGTACTGGAATTCATAAAGTCAACGATAAAAATATGTCTGCAAAATACTGTGAAAAGAATGAAAATTTGTGATAAGAATACACATATTTGGTAGGCTGAAAGGATCAAGAGAGAAGGACAGATGTTCTTTATTTTGGTGGACTAAAATTATCGTTATTTCTTGCAATTGCTGGTTCAACAGGAAGTGCCAGTCTGCCGATCTCTAGTGCTCGTGACAAGGAGTCCTGGTTGTCTCTCCCCACGCTTACCAGTAAAATGATTTCAGGAAACCATGAGGACTTTGAAACAGGCTGCCACCTTATAGTCAGTAGTTCGGGAACCTAAAGGATGATATAATAACCTTAGGGAAGTTAAGATTTGATAAATTATTAATGTGTTTATGGATTGAGTTACACTGAGAGTCAATGTGCATACATGTACTGGATATATATGTGTGAAAAATGAGTATTGACCCCCTATGTCATATCATACTTAAAAAGCAATTATGGATGTATTATAGAATTAAATATGAAAGGAAAAGTATAAAAAGTTCTGGAAAATAGCATAGGAAAATATCTTTGTGGCCTTATTTAATATTTAAATATTTAAGAGAAATATTTCTTAAAGAGGGCACAAAAACACTAACAATAAGGGAATAGTTTGGCCTATTGGACTTTGATAAAATTAAGGGCTCTGTCATCAAAGGGCACCATTAAGAGAATAACAAAACAAACCACAAAATAGAAGAGTATATTTTCAATACATAGTGCTCACAAATGACTCATAGCCTGAGTATTTGAAGAACATCTATAAAAGAGAAATATTTATATATTTATAGATAGATAGATAAGAAAGAAATACAGCAGACAATGCAGCAAAAACATATGCAGATGACTGGAACAGAGACGTCACAAAACAGATACTCAAATGGACAATAAAAATTATTAGCTATCAGGGAAATACAAATGTGACTGCACTTTACCTTTACTTGAATGGCTAAAATGAAGAGGACTGACAATATCAAGAGCTAGCAATACCGAGAGTTACAGAGTAATGCACGCTGCTCGTAGAAATGTAAGTGGGTACATTCATTCTAGACAAAAGTTTGGCAGTATTTCCTAAAGCAGGACACATGTATATCCTATGGCAAATGATTTCACTCCTAGGTATATAAATAATGGAAATGCATTCCCATGTTTACACAAGATGTGTTCACAGCAACATTATTTATAATAGGCAAAAACTGAGAAAATCCCAGTTGACCATCAACAGGAAAAGGGGAAAATGAACTGTAGGTCTATTCATACAATGGTATACTGCAGCAATAAAAAGGAATGTTCTATCAATACATGTAGTAAGATGGATGAATTTCACAAATGTGATGCTAAATGAGAGAAGCTAGACACAAAAGAATACATACCACAAGGTTTTATTTATATGAAGTTCAAAGACAGGCAAGACTTACTGATGGTAATGGTAATAGAAATCAAAATAGAGGTTACGAAGCATATTCTCAAAAAATGCTACTTTCTCTCTGAAGCTTTACCTAATATTCTCCTTCTACAATTACAAGGGAATATTACTTGTGTTTCTATTTAGAATTTATATCATTCTTCTTTGCTTAATAGTTTTTTTAAATGTCTTCTTTTTTAAGTTGTCTTCTAAGTCCCATTCCATCATATACCTACATACTTACACACTGCCTCAGTTCAATAAATATATATTCAGATAATGATAAAGAAAACAAGGTTGAACTTCTTTAAGGATTTGCCCAATAAATGTTTTAAAAATAGTATTTTTCCTGAAGTATAACATATATATAAATAAGTGCACAAATCATAAGCATACAGATCATTTAATTTTCACAAAGTGAAAAACCTCATGGAATGAACACACAGAACAAAAAATAGCACTTTTTTAGCACCCCAGTTATTACCTCTCCACAAGTAACCAAACCCCCAAAGTATTATGACCATTTCTCAGAAGTAGAACTGCCCCCGGCCAAAGCATTTGATTCGCATGTCAAGACTAATAACACCACACATATACCAAGATGATTTGAGAAGGTTTATCCCATAGAGGAAGCTTTCTGGGGAGAGTAGGGAAAACCTCCCAAGCTAGTCTAAAAAGGACTTGAGAGAACAAGAACAGGAGCGTCCCACTAGAGTCAAAGAAAGGGGCACCCAAAGACTTTTATCCACTTGTGCAGGTGTGGGACAGAAGAGAAAGGGCACAGCTGAAGCTTAAAAGATGTCAGCTGTCCAATATAAAAAAAGAGTCAGACTTTTTATTACATGAAGACAACTGACATTTATTTCTTGCTTATGCCCGTTATGGTTTGAATGGGAGCTCTGGTCCATGATGTCTTTACATGTCCGAGCAACCATTATCTGGATCATTTCTAGTCATTTTAGCCTGCAAAATAAATAAATAATAAATAATAGCCAGTCTAACACTGATTGTAAAGCTTCAGTCCAGAAGTGACATAAGCCCTGTACTTTTAGTTCATTGACCAAAGCAGGTCACATGACTCTTCTGGATGTACAGGGGTAGGAGGAGTGCAACCTACCATGTGTTTAGCAGGAGGATAACAGGAAATGTTTGATGAACATGTTATTGTCTACCCCAGGTGGAACTTCGAGAATGAGTAGGGTATTGCTAGGTGAGGAAGGAACAATGCTGAAACTGAAGGAGTCCCATGAGCAGAGATGCGGAAGGGTGGTAGTGTGGCTCGACCAGAGTATGCCTAAAATGGACATGTGGGAGATGAGGTTAGAAAGAAGGGTTGGGTTCACTGATAGAAAACCTTGAAACTTCAGTGTTTTGGAATTTAATGTGGGATGGAATGAGTGATTTTGAGAGTTACCTAGCATAATTTTCATTAAAATAGTTGAGATAAATAAGAAGTTAGGCAGTTACTGTAATGGTCAGGGATGAGTGGGTGTGGTCTGAACTAGGACGGTGGCAGTGGAGATCGAAAAGTGGGGGCTGGGGTTTCTGGAGGTCCAACTGGATATGAGGTGAAAATAAATAGTGAAAATGATTCCATTTTCTTCCATTCTGGATGACTGGAAGAATGGTGGTGACATTTCATAGGGCACAGGGGACAACATGGGGTAAATTAACAAATGTATTTCTGAAAATGATGAGTTTCAGATGATAGAAGATAGACTGAATATTTGTGCCCTCTCCAAATTCATATGTAGAAATGCTAATGCCCAAGGTGGTGGTATTAGGATGTAGGGCCTTCGGAGAGTGATTAGGTGACAAGCATGGGATCGGTACCCTTACTATCCCTCCTCTTCCCTTTCTGCCATGTGAGGACACAGTGAAAAGAGGCTGTCTGTGAACTGTGAGGTGGGTCTTCACCAGACACTGACTCGGCCAGCACCTTGATGCTGGAATTCCAGCCTGCAGAGCTGTTGTATAAGCCACCAAGTCTGCAGTATTCTGCTATAACAGCCTGAATGGACCAATACAGACATCCAAGTGTAAAGGAATACTAAAAAAAAAATTGTTGTTTAGTACCTAAGGACAGACAGAAGACTGGACTTACAGAGTCACATCAGATGGAGACTTGAGGCCATGGAAGTGGGTCAAGTTGCCCAGTTGAGACTCAAAAGTTAGAGGAAAAGAAGATGGAAGACTGAACTTTGGAGAGCATCTACATTTAAGGAGCATGCTGAACGTAATAGAAGCTAGTAAAGAAAAGCAAGAGGAATCTATCAGAGACAAAGGAGCACAAATTGCAGGGACAGAGATCTAAGAAAAAGGCAAGTGGCTCAGTGTCTAATGTTGCCAAGAGGACAAGCAACAGGAGCCCCAGTAAGATGCCGCTGGGTTTTGCTGCTAAGAGACGACGGTGATATTTGGGACGGCCATTTAGTGAGAAGTGGAATGAGACAGCAGGAGGATTATGGCAAAAAGGGGGAATAAGCAAATACAGATTAGTTTTTGGTGAATTTGGGATTGAAAAGAAAGTGAAATATGTGTGAGAAAATAGCTTGACAGAAAGGCAGAGTTTCTGGAAAGCTTAGCTGTGTAACTTCACATGCCATCTTATACATTTTCTTTAGCATAAAGGTTTAGTTAAAAATAAATTATGCTAACACCTAACTACTAATCTTGGTAAATTCTAAAGTATATCCTCAGTACCTTCTAGGTGTGGCTGAGGAGCATTCCACAGGGGTAGGCACGGGACTCAAGAGGGCCCGAACAGAATCAGTCCCAGAACTCTGTCTGGAGTGACCCATACTTCTTCTGCTGGGTTTGGAAGCTGGTCCAGTGCAAGTGGAAGCTGCCAGTGGCCATCTTTTCCATTACATGGGTTAAGCTTGCTAAGAAAGTTGCCAACACTGAGGAAAACAGAGTGAGAGAGACAGAGAGACCGAGCCTGAAGATAGAAGCCTGGCCCCATGATTCCCCCTCTTCTCGCTGGGCCTGAAGCAAGTTCTAAATCTGTACTTTTCTGTAAGCAAATCAACCCCACATTTTGTTAAAACTAGTTTGAATGGGGTGTTCTACCATTTGCAATTGAGCATATTATCACCTACAGCCATGTACACACACTCCCCACAAGGGCCTTCTACCTCACCAGTGGGATTTGTAAGAGATTACTATTTGTTAAGATCTGTGAAGCTGGGATTATGAGAAATTCTGAATAGAACTGAATGTAACATTTGTATTGCCTCAAAATTTTGATGGGTTTTGCTTTAGGAATAGAAAAAATGTAGTAAGATAAAAACATTAACTTTTGAGTCATCAGTAGACATAGTTTTCTTTGAGATATTATGGAGAGCAGCTGCATCAGCTTATTTAGTTGTTGTTTTCCTCAGATGGGGTCTTTAAAAAAAATAATGACATTACCACTAACAAAAGGATAATTAATATCTTAGATCTTTTTAATGGGAAAAATATTTCCATCTTTATGACATGATTGCAAAGTTCCAAAATCTAAGAGGATCTTTTCCCACACATGCTGCATGAGCTGGTCTTTCTTATTTGTTTTTGGATTAGTTCCCCATTGACATCAGACACTGCAGTAAGACCCTTTTCTCTTTTGTGTGGTACCAGGCAGCATCAATTTGTGAGTTGTAAATACCCAAACTCTGTTCTGAAGATTAGCCTTAACTAAATTGCCCTGGGGACAAGAGATGAGAAATTCCTCCTCCACAAGCAGAATTAAAAAAAAAAATCTAGCTTTCAAAAGGAGCAGGAAGCAGCTTGTCCATAATAAATCACCAGCAAGTAAGCATTCTGAGGAGGAAAAGGTTGATATTAATAGAGGCAGTATTTTTCTTTCACCAGAAAAGATCTTTCAGTGATTTTGGAACTGACAGCCTTGAAAACCTAGACAGCTAAGAATCCAAATGGCACAACTTAAGAAGTGCTATTGTGTTTTATATACTTGAGCATGCCTCTTCCCCTAATTGGAAGGTAGTTGCATTCAAATGTCCAAATCATCTACGGCATTTGTAAGCGGCACACATGTGAGGCTGAGGTTTGCTTTTTGTTTGTACGTCAAGGAGTGTGACTAATCCATTTAATTATCACTGGGAATAAAACATCAATGCGGGTAAAATTGGGGCATGGCAGAGTTGTTCTTTGGACCCTGCATGTAATTATACAGAAATTTTCTTAATACATTATCATTTATTAGAAAGAAAAAGGCAGTAGCCTGGGGGTCAGAAGACTGGTTCCTAGACTCTGGTTTTACTGCTATCAATTTGGATCCATGGATAATTTAGCTAATCTCTCTGGATCTCAGTTTCCTCTGGATCCCTGTTACAGGGGGTTATGGGGGAGGATTCTGTTGAGACTTTGGTTGATGTCCAGCTACTATTGTTAGGTAACAAATGACTCCAAGTTTCCTGGCATAAAATAGCACCCATTTTATTGTGCAGATCCTATGGGTTAGATATTCAGGCAGGGCTCAGCTGGGCAATTCTTCTGCTTCTCGAGGCAATTACTAAGGTCACTCAAAGGTACTAAGCTGGCAGATGAGATGGTCTGGAGGGTTCAAAATAATTTCACTCACATTTCTTGGCAGAGATGAGCTCAGTCTGTTAACTGGAACACCTGCACATGGGTGATCCAACATGCTCGCTTTGCCAGGCAGTCAACGTTCTTACACCACACCTGGCTTCTCAAGAAAAGCAAGTGGTTCCAGCCAAGCCTTGGAAATCACACACCATCTTCTTCAGTGCAGTTTGTCCTGAGGCTGCTGAGACTCAAGGGCAAAGGATATAGATCCCACCTTTTGAAACCACCACACCTACCTACCTTTAAGGTCCCAGATATTATTTCTCATTATTCTTCTCCACACTGTGTCCATTTCCATCTTCCTTCCTTCCTTCCTCAAAAATTTCCTTCCCTACTCTGGGTCAGACATATCAGGCAGCCTACAATAATATTGAAGGAGAAAACCAAAACATAATCCCTGCCCTTATGAAGTTATAGTTTAATGAGAAACACACACATAAATCAAATGCAGTTAAGTATATAGTTACAAAGTCTTTTAAGTGCTATGAAGGAAATGTACAAGGATCTCTGCAGGTCCGTGGCAGAGAGACCTGGTTCAATCAAGGTGGGGAGGCTTCCCTGAGGAAGGAATGTTTACAATGATATCTAAAGAATGTGTTGGACTTGGCTAGGTGAAGAGTTATCGATACATGCCACACCCACAACCCCTTTTTGTTTCCCCGTTGCCCCTAAATCTCCAAATTTAGAAGACCCTTTCTTTCTACCCTACTCGATTTCTCCTTAATAGTCATTCATTACAGAGGTTACTTTGATATTGATATTGAATATGTATCCAGTCTCTTATTGTTCTTGTCAACAACATCTACTGGCTCCCTATTGCTAGCGGAATAGAATCAGTGAGGCTGACATGGCATTGGAGACCATATGTGCCGGCTCCATCCTAACTTCCTGGGTTCATCTCCACTAGCCTTTTTGGATTCCATGCACTAGCCATACCAGTTGGCTTGCTAGTCCTAGGTTGTGAATTAATCTTCACGCCTCTGTTTTTTTTCTCATTGATCTCCCTTTGCCTCCACCATTGAAATGTTTTTCATTTTTCCAGGTGTTGCTCAAGGGCCACCTCCTTTATGAAGACTTTCCTAATCCCTGGGCATAATTACTCTATCCTCTACTCTATTCTCTATAGCCCTTTGCTAATATGGCTTTCACATTCTGCTTTGTCACCTATTTCCTCACTTCCATTAAATTTTAAGATCTTCCAAGACAAGAACCATTAAGAAATCAATCATGCCTCTGTTCTCAAAAGTGCCTACCACAGCACTTTCCCCAGAGGGGGCACTCAATAGTTGTTTGTAGAATGAATGAATGAATGAATATGTATCATTTTGATCAGATTATAGGGCTATAAAGTGCTACTTTTTTGTATACTCAGCATTCAGCATAGTGGATAGTACCCAATATTGATGTTTCACTGTAAATAAGCTTGTAACTTTCACATGTATACTTTTTTACTGATATATCGTTGATAAACAATCTTATATTAGTTTCAAATATACAACACAGTGGTTCAACAGCTACCCATATTATTAAATCCTCACCCCTACTAGTGCAGTTACTATCCGTCAACATAGGAAGATGCTCATATGTACATGTTGTAAGTACCACTGAACCTAGTAAAATATTTTGCACACAATATTGGTTGTATTTGTAAGTACTTCTACTGAAGTATAAATAAATTCTTGGAGGCAAGAATTGTGTTTTCCCTGTACCTGTGTCTTTTTTACTCCCAGATACTTGCTTTATACACTGATAGGAAATAAAAATGCTTGCAAACTATTTCCTAAGTTCAAAAGGTATTCAGATTCTTTCCACATTTATTATACACACATCATTGTGCTAAGTGATATGTGAATATAAGCGTACATCTCCCAATATATTAAAATTGTGTAAACACAGTTTGCAATGGATTTGTATATGCTCTGAAGGAAGTGGTCTATCCTGAAAAGTAACCACATCTAGCAAGTCTTTGCTATATATAACTCAATAATCCTTAAGTAGGTGCCAGTTTTGTCCTTCAATATTGCCTTGATACCAACGTTGCCTCTGTACTTTTTCGCACAATACCTTTTGCTATTTTTGGAAAGCATAGTTAGTGGTGACTATCTGTGTGGGGTGGTGGAGCCAGAGGTTGAAAGTAGAATTAAGTCATAAAATGACAATTAGAGCTAGAAGGGGCTAGAGGACTAGTAAGACAGCTCCTTTATTCTACAGATGGAGAAACTGAGGTTCAAGTTCATACTCTTGCTTTTGTACCCCATAATGCTCAGTTTTTGAGAGCCTGATATAAAAGAGACTTCAGGCATTAGAGGAAGCACAAACTTTATTGACTGTTTTTCTTTAGAGGGTCTTTTCCAAAAAGCACTGTTCTGGGACACACCTGTTGGATCCCAGTCAGAGTTTAGTAAGCGCACACTTATTTATACCACAAATGACACCATCCATCCATCCTGGAAGCTATAGTGCTCACCCCTACGGGTTCTCAGCAGTTGCTAAGATGTCCCCTGATTTCACCGACCTCTGTGTGTCCTGGGGCCTTGACCTTTAAGGCTCCCTGGTGCCAGAATGTCTGCAGCTATAGGATCAAAGACCCTCAGAGGAAAAAATCCACTCTTAACTGAGATGGAAGGGGGTGAGTTATTAGGAAACCTAGCTATATGCCCCAGAACACTCATCATCTGGAAAATGCTTGAACTGTATCCCAAATATAAACATCAGGCCCTAAGACCTAAACACAGCACAAGCCAGAGACAGTCTCCTGCCTGCCCTCCAACAAAGGACTTGATGTGCCCGGCACATGGTAAATGCTTGATGAATAATCTGTGAAATAAACAAATGAATTAGTGGCATGAAGTGAAAGATGCAAATATAGCAAAACTGTTAAATGCAGAAGATCAAGCAACAAGTTAAAAATGTAAAAATAAGGGGTTAGGTATTTAAATATAAGTCCCCTATCTAAATTTGGTCTCCAGCTTCCTGGCAAGCAAGGCAAAAAGGGCAGTACAGTGGTTTCACCCGGTTGTCGTTGTGGAAGAGAACACAACCTGGCAGTGTACCGCGTGTTTCCCTGTCTCTGAGAGGAATGAGTTGCGGGGATCTCTCCACTACACCGAAGTGCCATTTGTGTCTTGAGGACAGGGGGAGATTCTTCCTTGGTTTGCAGCCAAAGTGATTGTTTGCAATAGCTTGGTAATACTATTCCCAAGTGGCGGTTGTCCAAAATATCTACTTAAAGAGAATAACTTCATTTTGGTAACCATCCCCTAGCTGCCTGTAACTGCCGTCTCTTCACAGTTCTTGGCCTACTGTTTGAAGCTGAACCTCAGAGCATTCTTAAAATATTTTCTAAGCTGTCTCCACTTGCTGATGCCCTTCCTCTGTGAGTCGTATAGAGCTAGATGCTAGGATCCTTTCACAGTCTACTATACTTAGCATGGCTTATAATCCTTGCCTATGTTATCTTAGGCGCCCCCTTAAGAATTCCTTAACAAATAAAGTAACCTGAGTAGAATAAAATCCTTGTTGATTGATTGATCTGAGACTCACAGTGCACTCAGCCCAATCTCGCTTTACAGCTCTCTGCTCTGGCTCCCTCCGCCTAGCCTGTTCATTCCGTTTAGATATTTTCTCCTTTTTATGGCCAAGTTCCATATTTTTCCTCCTGCTGTTTGCTTTGTCTATGATAGCATCCATCTCCCTATCTGCAGTCATAACTCAGATTTGAGTTTATCTTCCTCGTGATATTTGCCAAACAAAGCATTTGAGGGTTTGCACACTTTAAATTCACTTGTTAATGTGTCTGGCACATATTTTGTTTAGTCCCAGAATTTTAGATCTAAATAAATTGGATTCTTCATTTTATAGATGAGAAAACAAGACCCAAAAAGGTGAAATGATTTGTTTTTCAGTCCTTAGCCTGGTAAATGTTGAGCCCCTTCAAACTTGTTTGTGGTGTTTATTTCTGTCACCTCTGTTTTGTGACCTAGGAGATTTCATTTTCTAATTCATTGTACTTTGTCCCCTAGAGGTCTGTACATATTCTTCATCAATAAAAAATTAATGACCCAAGTGAATTAGTAATCATTTATTTTATATTCTGTTTCAAATTAAAAGAATTAATGAATTAATAAATAAATTAGAATCACTTTAAAGTAAATATAAAATGCAAAAATTCTGTCTTTTGGTTAGTTCATGGCAGAATTGAAAACAGGTGAGTTTTTTCATTTTTCTGTACCAGTCATCATTATAGCATATCAATTACAAATACCTTTTTAAAAATCTAATTCTGACATTTCTTTCTACTAAAAATATCTGTTTTAAAACTCTGATTTTTAAAAAACCACCACAAAGTAAAGAATCTATCCACACAGGTAAATTCCCTCTTCTACAATGCCAAATGGGCGCAAAGGGTCTTGTTTATAAGAAGTTGATTTATAGAATAGAAAAACAATGCGCTCTTTGCAGAAGCTTCTATAAACAGGAGATGTGAGAAGTGCTCAGACAAAGAAGGGGTCATCCCTAAAAAATACAAGAAGCTTTGATCTTTCTCCCTGCCTAGAGCAAGGTGAAAGGGTAGAGTCTTAAACAAGTCTGATCTGGGTATTTAAGCTAAACAACACTTTCAACATGTATGGGCAAGTGGTAAGTTTACTCAAATGGTGAAAAATACAGGCTCCAGGTTTTGTGGCTATACAAATATACCAAATGTGAAATAAATTCCTTTTTTTTTCCTCATAGGTTTAACCATGGAAAATAATGAGTCCTAAAAAGGAGTGATTAGATAAGAATGCAAATTTGGCAAAGTAATAAACCCCAGTCATTTCAGACATACTACATTTTTGCCCATAATTAAAGTTCTATCCTTCCTTTGAGGCTTCTTATGCTTCCTAGCCTTGTAACCACTGATACGAACTGACAGACCTTGGGAAGGGCGGCTTCTTCCTGAAGACCCACATGGTTGTGAGAACGCCCCAGGACAATGAAGGACAGGTGCTACAGCTGTGCTTACATTTGGACTCAGCCTAGGGGAACATATGAGCCCTTTAGATACTTGCTAATTTTTCCAGAGACAGCCTATATGTCACTGCAAGGTCCATCCAGTAACTGTGTCCTGATTTATAGACACACTCCCTAACCGTGAGCACCGGACAAACAGTGCCTCCGAGCAACCCCGACACTGATCTACTCAATTGCCGTGGAGAGCTAAAATCTGTCCGGCAAACTTAGCACAAAATCTAGAAACACTGCTTCTGGTGTGTACATCCATCAGGGACACCAGGACTTTACCTTTCTGAAGTCACAAACTGCTTGTTTGTTGTAGTGGAAGCATCTCATTCCTGCTTACTCTCTTCCACTGCCAGGAAAGTGACTTAGTATTACTTTTGTTTTGAAATGGACAAAAGAAGTCTCAGGAAGCAGCTCTCTGCTGTCCTATCTGGAGCCATTGCTTGGCAGATTCCACTAACTCTTGGTGTGGAGTCCCAGTGTATTGTCGAGAGCCTTAAATTCTTCCTGACGTGATTCAGATCTCTAGGTCTCAAGGGCTGGAGCAAGTCTGTCTGCAGGTGGAGCCCAGGGCAGGGTTTACCATGTGGGGGGCCAGTTGTGCCACTGTGGCCATGCATTCGCACACAAAAACACCCAGTCAGATTTGAAACCCAGCCTAGAGGTCCACGCCACGGAGCTCACCAAGCTCACCAGGCCATGGGCCTCACACATGGCTCACTGGAAGCACTGGTTATAAATCCACAAAAGGCTCCGCATGTGCAGGGGTTACCCTGCCAGGAGACCCATTTGGCCCAAATTCAGTCAGGCATGTCTTCAAAGGTGCCCTTCTGGAGATACCTCTGAAAATTGTTGCACCTATAATTATGGAGACACGGGATTGAAAACAGAAGGCTGGTTCATCATTCAGTTGAAACTTGTGTCCCAAGACCACCTACCACTGGAGGAGAGACATTTGCGTCCACCAGAAAAACGCAGACACTGCGCAGTAGCAGCCAGCACCGGGCCGTCAGAGAGTGAGCGGCTTTAATCCACGCTCTTCCCTTTGGCCTCCAGGCACGATCATCTCTGGTGGCTCTGTCCATAGGTCACATTTAACAACAGATCTGGAAACTATGGTGTAGAGGCAATATTATGTAATTTCTTGTTTTAAAATGTTAATTCCTTGAACAATCAGAAATTGTCCACCGTGTTTGTAACTGAATCCTAGCACACTTTCATTTGAAGTATATCAGGACTGTTACAAAAGGGAAGCAGCCTGGCTCTCTCCGGCCTCTGAAGAGCCCGGTCAAGGAGCAGGAGAAAGGGAGGCGGGAGCTGGCACGAGGCAGGCCGGACACCTTCCACTGCAAACACGGCTGCTGACTGAGGCTGCCTGTCAGCTCGAACCATTTTTCCCGCAGGAAATGTCATTGCTTCATTGCATTGAAAGAAAATGATGTCATAGCGTGGGCCCGGATCCATTTCCTGACTTTTAACCTGAGTCTTGTAACCTTTTTCAGCTGTTCTGCAACTTGGAGAAAATGAAACACATTGAAATGTAAAAACCAACATGTCTCCTAAAGGCTTTGGAGGCCCCAGGGTGGGGTTAACTTCTGCATATATATTAATGATCAAAACACAGTTTTGTTTGGGTGTCACATCCTGGATATGGCATGGACCCAGTGCCTTGGAAAGCAAATGGAAAGGAAACAGTCTTCAGGATGTGTCTGTAATTTCTTGGCAGAAGCCCTTCCTTCTCCTATATCGGATTTAATTAGTGGGGACAATGTTAAATTTAATTAGAATGCTTGGCTGAGTTTTTGTTGTCGTGGTTTTTGTTGTTAAATTCTTTGTGAAAATGAATAATGGTCCCCGAACTGATATTTTAAATCTTATATTCTGCATAGAATTAGTTACAACCCCCGACTAAATGACATTATTAAGCTATTTCCTGGAATGTCAAAGGCTGAAATTGCCCTGTCAAGAACGACTCTGTTCTTTCAGGGATTTCAGAGAGCAAGGGCTCAGATTGCATTCTTGCTCTGTTATTATAAGTCTTTCCCTGGCAGGAAACCACTGGGTCTCAGAGAATTTGCATATACCCAATGAGAGTGATCCACTGTTCTATGGAGGTTTTGAAGATTGCATGACAACACCGTGGAAGAATCTCATATGGGGAGAGGGGATTTTTTTTCTCTTTTCCTAAGCCCCATTTTAAATAGTTTCCTTCCCACAAGCTGATGTGTCCACATTCAAAGAGTCGTAAGTAACCCAGCCTATTTTCCTGCCTTGGCCACTGTCACAAGACCAGTAATATCAACAGACACACAAAACTGGAAACAGGCTGTTTAAAGTAAAGGTGCCTTATTCCTTCCGGTTTATAAGACAGACTTTTTCGGCATGAGATGGTGAGCCTTAACAATTTAGCTCTCCCAGGCAAGCACAGAGCAAAATGTCTACTCATTTCTTTATGAATGCAAAGGCAAAAAATCACACCATGTATTTCTTGATATCCGAATATAATTTTTAACAGGTTATACATGAGATTCCAGTTAACCTAAAACACTTGGTATTGGATCTACTTCACTTATGCATCCATTTGAAATCTCCAGAATTGTGCACATTTTGCTGAGAGCAAAAGTTCCAGAAGGAGCTGTTGGACTCACTGGTTCTACAGTTGGTGCTGTGTTGGCTAGAACTCCAGTTATTGATAAAATGCCCAACAGTCACATTAAATCTTTCAGAACAGAGTGGGATACATGGGATACAAATAAATAAGCAAAATATAAGTAAATAAATAAACAGCCAGGCTGCTCAATACTGGGTAGGAATGCTCAAATAATATTAAATTAATTCAGAATGTTAAAATTAATTAATGGTGGTATACTGGAAAACCACCAGGCCCAAGACTAGATATCTTATAGCTGCATTAAATGATAAACATCTCATTGAAGAGCTGAGGACTGGCAGGCACCTACAAGACTTCAGATACCAACAACTGAGCTGTGCCATCTTGAGCATGTCACTTAACCTCTCTGAATATCATATTTTTCATGTTATGTCCAAAGTGTCAGAGCTAAAATTTTTATTCTGTACTTGTTCATTCTCAAACGTATGGATAGACAAATGTCTGTAAACGGATATTCATAGATATCTGATAAATGTGTTGAATCAATAACACTAGACACTATTTTTGAGTGCTTAAGATGTATTAGATTTTCCTGTTAAGTGCTTTATCTGTATGAATAGTATAACTGAATTCTCTCAGTAAGCCTGGGAATTAGCTGCCCTCCACTCCACTTGACCAAGAGGCAATTGAGGCTATTGCCTAAAATGACAAGAGGGCCAGGATCTGAATCCAGGTGTTCCTCATTCCAAAGTTCCACCCACTTTCCAGTGCTTCTTAGACTTTAGTATGCATCAGAGTTACCCAGAAGAAGGCTTCCTGAAACAAATTTTGGGACCCAACCCAAGAGCTTCCAGTTCTTAAAAGTTCCCTGTCAAGGCTGATACTGCTCATCTGGGGTCACATTTGAGAACCACTGCATTGTGCTCTTAAGAGCTCCCGGTGCAGGACCAAGACATAGAGAATATAAGAAGCAGATCCCCTGGCCAAATTAAAAAAGACCTTTGACCTTTGGAGCCACTCAACAGCTCAGTGGGGTTGCCTCTTGGGAATGTGATGTTGGGGACACAGAGATCTTAGGACATTTGATGAGAAGTTGGCCTAAAGAACCTCTAAGGTCCCTTCTCACAAACTGTCATGCATGCCAAAAACAAGCTATGGAGAGGCCAGGAGGGATACCCCTATTGCCCCTGCAGGGGACCCTTCTCCTTATGGCTGATATTCAACGTTTTAATTGTGTTCAAAGATCTAGAGTCACTTTGGGAAATCCTGAGGAAAAACGTTTCCTTAATTTAGGTAACGTGGAATCACAGTTTAATGAAACACCACACAAGGAACAAAAGGAATTTAAAGAACATATTCATTCACTGCAAATTTATATTTCAGATTTTTATATTTCTATGACAACAGCGATAGAATTTCAGATTTTTAAATGATAGCATGTAAATCGGAAAAAACAAGGTTAACAATCCAAAAGGGCTGAAGTGTGTAATTATTTCCATTTTTTTAATAAGAACATAGAGGAAGAAGTTTAAAGATCAGAACTATTTTGCAAACATTTCAGGATAATGACCACAAATAGGACAAATTTAAGAGGAACATTGCTTCAAATTTATTGTCCATTCTTTTGACCCTAGGAAGAAAAAAAAAAGTAGTGTTTATTTCTACAATTTATCAAAGAAAATAGAGTGTCACTTCTGACATTTAATTTGGACCTTTTTATGTCACAGGGACCCAGTGAAGGATGACTCAAGTAACAGCACTGTGGTACCACTTAAGGATTTAAGAGGAACCACCAGAGAGGACAAAATTGGTGATGCTGGGGTGGGGGGATGGCAGGAAGATATAAAAAAGAAATACACGTGTAATAAAATATCTGGCATAAGCATAAAACACTCCAGAAGAACCATTACGTTTGCGGGTAGGGCTGTCTACAAAGTGAGGAATCTCTGTTGAAGATCTCTTTTGGTCACTTGCTGTTTGTTTTGTCTGGTTTGGGGATTTTCAAAAATTAAGAGAAGGTTAAAGGGCACTTTCTAAAATCTTTGAATGAGCCAAGAATTTAAATTTGATTAGAAGCAAGGGCAAGATAGCAAACATGTCTTGAGTACCTATCAAGGGCCAAGCCGGGCTCTTTATAGTCATGATATCATTTCATTTTGCAACATGTGAGGTAGGTGTTATCTATGCTTTACAAATGAAGAGTCTTGGGCCCAGAGAGGCTCAGAATTGACTTGCTCAAGGCTACTCAGATGGTAGGTGATAGAAGAAACAATTGGCCCTCAAACTGTCTCACTTTAAAAGCACCATGGCATTTCAGGCTCCCCATGTGTCATAAACACTGCTGAAAGCAATTCTTCTACTCCTTGGTATGGAGATTCAAATCTACTTCATCTGGGTATTCTTCTTGGGTTTCATAACCATATTAAATTCCCCCATGACATGTGAATTGTTTTTAAATTTGAAATATTTCTGCTGTAGGTTTAGGTAAGATTTTTAACTACGGCTAGGAAGACATGAAAATGACACCTAGTACTGCCACTACTACTCTGCTACTTTTGACTTACACACTCCCAGTTCCGCCTTCTGTGCTTACCATAGACAGTCCTTGTCCTCAAGGAGCTCACATTCTTGGAAGGGAGCTGAATACATGTGGATGTCACCTGCAGAGAGTTGGCTGTGTCCTGAGCTTGAGGGGAAGCCACAAAGGATGTAAAGCAGGGGAGGAATAAGAGATTTCAACTCCAGAGAGCTCATATCACACACAGCGTGTGTGGAGGATACTTTTTAAGAAAGACAAGACTGGAAGCAAAGAAGTCTAAGTGAGAGGAGATGGAGGGCTGACCCAGGGCCATCACTCTCAGGACAAAGAAAGGGAGACACAATGGAGAAATGTTTAAGAGGTGCAGTTGTCAGGATCTAGTGATATACTCAGGTGAGTCAAGGATGACTCTAGGTCTTGGGCTTGTCCTCAGTGTCATGAGTGCTGGCAACTGAGCTGGAAATACAGGAAGAAGAGCAGGCATCAGGGACAAGGAGATGATCAACTTCATTATGAACGTCTTGTGTTTGATGTGTCTTTGGAACACCCATGAGAGTGAGCAGAAAAGAGTCAGATGTAGCGCTCATTAGAGCAGGAGAAGGGGCTGGGCTACTGCAGACGGGATGTGTGAGGCATCACCTCCAAGGTGGTAACTGAATCCAGTAGTTTTTAAGGGGTGAGCAAAGTAAAGGAGCCTTCAGAGGCAACAAAGGAGGAAATCCATGGAGAAGGACGAGCCCCAAAGTAAATGGTACATGGAAGTCAAAAGGGAGGGGACTTCATAGAGAAAGTGGTTAATAGTTTCAAAGACTGTGAAAAGGTCAAGGAAGATGCGGATAAAAAAGCCCACTGGGCTTGGCTGTCTGTAGGTCATTCATGGACAACCTCTGCCATGGGAGATTCAGTAGAAGAAAATAAAAGTTAAATTGTTAAATAAATATGGCTATGGCCTACATTGAAACTTTCTTATAGCCCAGGCCTTTTAACACTAGGTTTATGATGAACTCAAAGTAAAGCATCATTTGTATCTGATCTGTGGCAAACTAAAGCCATGGAGTGTCAAATGACAAGCTTCAGTACCTCACTGGCTAGAATCCCAGGCAGAAAGTCTCTGATTTCTTCTATTAAGCTCTTAAAATGGCTTTTATTAATGATGAGATGTGAAACTCTTTTTGCAAATAAACTAAAGTAAGGTCCTTACTTATTCAATAATATAATAGCAAGTGTTTAAAAAGACACCCAACAAGATAATTCTGGTTGGTTTGACATGACTGATGGAATATTGAGCAAGGAAAGGTGTTCTTCTAAAGTGGGTAAAGTGATCTGTGAATCTGTGTCAACTCTCATGTCTTGTTTGAGTAACATTGCTGGTGTATATTACTTCTTGAGCTAGCATAATAAGGCCATGTGGTCCTAGAGATGAGGGAGCCCAAGTCCACAGCCACTGGTGTGTGCGGGGGTGAATTGACTGCTGCCATGTCCACCGTCCCGCCGGCTCGCAGAGCTGATCTGGGAGAGGAAGTGTCACTGGGTCACTCCTCACCTCCCATACCCCCATTGTGTTTCACCTGAATTACTTCCTCTGTTTCTTTCCCTTCTTTCCTAGAGGAGTGGACGCAGGCATCCAATCGTAGCCGTCAAGTATTCTCCTCTTTAATAAAATTTAAAGTATCCAAATAACATTGTTACATTCCTAAATGGGTTTGTATTCACGTATTAGCACCATTATAGTCATTCTGAAATATTCACTAGTATAATTCATTTTTATTTGTTGAAAACTGAATTTATATGATTATAGAGAATGAAGGCTTCTGATTTCTACTCATTTCTGCCCTTTTATGAAACAAAATTTTCTTCTTTGTTTTAAATATATTTATTTGTTTAATTATAACAGTTAAAACTTGTTTAAAAATACATTCATAATAATAACATTTTAGATTATGAGTAGGGAGCAAAGAAAAATACACCACTAGAAGATTTTATATTAAAAGATTATATTGACTACATGTCAAAAGGAGAATATCTTGAAACTCACAATAATGTATGAAGTAAAAATTGGCAAAAAGCAGTTCTCGGATTACTGACTCCTCCCTAACTACTGGTCCCTCTTTGACAAAAATTCCAAGTTTATTTTAATACATTACAATAGACACTTTAATCTCATTTCCTCTCTTAGCAAGTTGCTATCACCCTTGGCATGGTCTCACTGATTAAATGAAATGAAAATATCCTGGAAAAAATAACTTCCATTTCTAAAACATGAGTTATTTTTTGCCTGTGAGACTCATAAGTAAGACTGTTCTCGAAAAGGATGACGGTGCAAAGTCCCTCGGAGTGTGTAAAACTGGAGCTACACCACCTAAGAGATGTGGCGCAGTGGCAAGGAGCCTGACCTCTGGACCCCGAGACACCTGGGAGCAAATGCTGACTCCACACAGTGGCCCAATGTCCTCATCTATGGATGGGGAGATGGAGCTGACAGGAGGTAAAGTGCCTGACAAATAGTAGCTGCCCAATCAACAGCCCCTGCAGTTACTCTCCTCTTACCCAGTTTGAGGTCACTATTATCATTCCAGAGAAATTAATGAGCGAAAAAGACTGGCAGCGCCCTGAACTGAGATTATTTTTCTAGATTCTGATTTTTCTACTGACCAATTTGAGGAGACCACATCACGGAACTTGTGAGGGAGCTGTATGACGGGCTCTCACTGTGGTGTGGCCCTGCTTGAGTCTTAACTTGAATCTGCGCAAAGGGATTTAGTTCCCAGAAGCCCCAGAAAGACCTTGCTATAGCGCAACATGAAGCCTCAGACCTTTAAGATGGGAGTCATAGTTGGATTTGTTCAAAACACATTTCAGTGGCTAATGATGTAGGGTATGTCCGCTGGAAGATTAGGAGTCAATATGTTGCTGCTGATTTGTTTTTTGCTTGGAGGAAGAGGATCCTCCACTGAAATATTCCGTCCCCGGTATGTTTTTGAACTTTATTTAAGGGGCTTACCCATTTTTCAATTCATTGGAAAAGAAAAAAACAAAAACAAAACCCACCACTGGTCACGTGATAAAGGAGGAACTATTTTCTTTCCCCGTTCCTCCTTTCATTAAAAACAAACAACCCAATCATAACAAGGACTAATGCAAGGGAAGCAGATGAAGCCATTCCTTTCCATGGAGGAGGGGCGGCATGGCTGCAGGAGACAGCTGCAGCGTGTCTGCTGTCCTGATGCTTTCCTTTCCCATCACGTTATTACCCTTGGACCAAGAATGCAGACGATCTTGGCTATGGTTGTTTTGCAGTGGAGTTCCTTGACTTAATTCTGCATTGTGCTCATTTGCCCCCTGCACAGAGTTCTAGGCCGACTGGATCACTTCAGCCGGTTGTGTGGAACCACCCACACAGGGGCTCTTATTCCTCTGCCAGCTCCTTGCCTTCCCACAAGGCCCTTGACATTTGGAAGGGCTCACTGGCTTAGTCACGTAGGGCCGCCATATCAAACTACCACAGACTCGGTGGTTTAAACAGCAAATATTTCTCATAGTTCTGGAGGCTGGAAGTCCAAGATTAAGGTGTCAACTGATTCAGTGTCTGGTGAGATCCCACCTCCTAGTTTGCAGGTGGCTACCTTCTTGCTGTATTCTCACACGGTAGAGAAAGGGAGAACTCTGGTCTCTTTCTCTTCTTCTAAGGGCACAAACCCCATCACGGGGGCTTCATCTACATGGCGTCATATAAACTTAATACCTTCCCAAGCCTCACCTCCTTATGTTATCATGGTGGGGTTAGGACTTCAGCATAAGAACTTTGGATGTGACACAAATACTCTATCTGTACTACTCACACGATGCCTTTGGAGTGTTTGTCAAAATCATCACACCCTCTGCTCCCCTTTCAAGCATTTCCCACTGTGGGTTTTGCTGGGTGACAGTCGACTGCCTGCTCACACACCATCACTGTGTCACCTTCAACAGGATGCGATTAACTGTGTCCCCCTTCACAAATCCATATGTTGGAGCCCTGGTCCCCACTACCATGGTATTTGGAGAGCAATCCTTTGGGAGGTAACTAAACTTAGATGAGGTCATGAGGGTGAGGCCCCACGATGGGAGTAGTGCCCTTCTGAGAAGAAGTGACAGGGGGAACTTCCTCTTTCTAAGAGAAGGTATAAGAAAGGCCCCGTGAGCACAGTGAGTGGCCATCCAGACACCAAGAAAAGGCCTCACCAGAACCCATCTGGCCTGGCACCTTGACCTTGGACTTCCAGCCTCTAAAACCATGAGAAAAAATGTATGTTGGTTAAGTCACCCAGTCTGTAGTGTTTTGTACCAGTTGTTGAGGACTGGGACACAAGATGATTTCAATTCTACTAAACTGAAAAGGCACAGAGAGGAAAGAAATACTGAATGTGGTGATTCCTAAGGGGGTGCTTGACTCATTTCTGGTGTGTTTTTGAGCTTACAGAGAAAATTCTTAGAAGTGGATATTTTCCATCATAATATTGACTATTAAGGATGTGAAAAAAAATATTTTGTTCTACAATACGATTCAGCTACAATTTCCCCCACATCTTCCTTCAAACCATCGTTTTTTTCATTTTTACAAACTTTTGTAGCTCTTGAGTTTCCTGATATGTACTATATTTACATAAGAAAATTCTAATTTTCAGGCAAACCCTTAAAAATGCATCTTTTAAAAGCATTGTCAGTGTTTTGTTTATGTATAAAAGAAGTGTGCTATTTTTAAAAGTTTATTATAGCTTTTAATAAAAATTTTAAAATATTATTCATCCCGTTTAGCATGCAGGGAATCTAACAACATAACTATACCGGGGTTCATTAATTGTAGAATCACTATGTAGAATGTTGCAACCCAATAAAGGATCCACCTTTCCTTCTAAGAAAGTTGTGTGTTTTCTAGATTTTGATAAAGAACACATTTATTTCACTACAGGAAACTGTGCCAAATACGGCTTAGGTTTCTACATGGTAGCAGAGCTTTGCTCAAGCTGCCTGTGCTGTCTGTGGGCTTAGGGCAGTGGTGTATTAATATAGAACGTCATATCCCAGTATGTGAGCTATGAATCCTTGCTAATGAAATATGCTCTGCCACCGTTATGGAGTAAGTGGTGTCAAGTCATCCAAAAACTCTCACCAAAGACAGGCTGCTTATTCAATTTATCTACAACACGTATCCAAACTAGTACAGCATTTGATGTAGGTGGAAAACTTATTCTATCCAGAAGTGACACTAAGAGAATCTTATGCTTGGAAAAGAATTTTCACCAGAATCTCTTGAGGCTCTGCTAAAAATGCACACTCCCAGCCTCCCACCCCAGAGTTTCTGACATAGTAGGAATGGGCCAGGATAGGATATAGAAATCTTGTTTAACAAAAACCATGGGTGATTCTGATGTTATTGATCCACTTTGAGAAACATGTTGTAGTTGGGATGGGTCCTATTCCTAGTTTATAAATCATATACCAAGAAACTGTGTTCTGAGCAAGATGGGCAAAGGCAAAACTCTGAAGCTGGAAACCCTGCTCTGTTTTCAATTAATGCTCTCTCTCCAGGACCTTTAGGTGGCCTCACTATTGCCCTCCACCCTATGTTAACCTAGATGCTCTGGGTGTCATGTCTGAGATGACAGCCAGATGTCTAATTAACTATCTGTGCTGAGGGGTTATGACTGCCAGTGATGTAATGTGTGGTTCTTCCAGGCATATATTCCTTTTAACAAAAGGCTCTAGGAAGTTGGGATGTCCTCCACAAGGAAGCAATCTCAAATACTAAACTTCTAGATACCCTGGTAGTACAGCAGGGGAGGTCATTTTAGTCTGCTTGCCTCAGTTCTCAGCAGGCCTCCTTCTGAAATCAACTCTGTTCCTAGGAATGTACAGAATTTCCTTTGCAGCCTTATGCAGAAGTTGAAGAGGATGAGACTGACCACAAAGCCATTGAGAATGCCAGATTTTGTCTTCCAGCTCTGCTGGTTGTTTGGATCAAACTGGAAAAGAAATGGGCCAACCACAACCCAAATTCACCTGACCCTTGTATAATACTAACTGAAATCAGAAAGCCAGTGTAAGAGTCTACAGTGGGAAATACCCCTTTCCAGAGGGAGGCTGTCAGCCCACAAAGGAGTGACCCGGTATCAGCCATGGGGATTTGGAATCAGAAATCTGTGCTGTTCTCCCAGTGACTGCTCCAATCCTCCTGGAGGCCAGAGCCATGTGTCTTAATGGTCCAGCAGAGAAAAGGGTGCAAAGTGGGTGGTGAGGGCACCCAGGGTAAATCTGGCCTGATTAAGAGAAGTAGCTCTGGGTCTGAATCTGGTCCTACTACCCATTAGCTGTCTGACCTTGGGCAAGTTTATATGTGCTTTAGCCTCAGTTTACTATCTGTAAAATGGGAAGCACATTGACACATAGTAAATACTGAGTTCATATTTCTATCACTACCATATCATTAATGTTATATCAGCCCTCCTGGGAAATCTTAGAATGCTAAATTTGACGCTGCTGGCATACATTAGCATCTCTGCTAGGGCAGGAGTAGAAAGAGTGAGGGAATTTTGGTTATACAAGATACAGTAATAAATAAGACAGATTATGTATTAATATTCTAGACTTTTCATTTTAGTATTCAGGGGAGAACAAGAACTGGCTCCCTCTTCCTGGAGACTTACATTTATGTGTCCATTCTAGATGAGCCGCGCAGAAAGCTTGCTGAGCGTTGCCAGGGGCACACAGAACACGGCAAAACTCAGGCCCAGGCCAAAGGCCTGAAGCGCCAGGTGGACTCTTCGCAGTGTGGTGGGTCCGCACAGACTGGTGGGAATTTTGCATATGGAAACGGGAAGACAACTGTATAACCAAGGTAATTGGCCCCCGCAGTTCCTAAGAATGAGTGGAAGCAGTATGGGCCGAGGAGGGCAGATCCCAAGGCCATGCACACTGAAGTGAGCATCCCATGATGCTCAGAACCAAGACGGTGAAGCTAGCTTCCCATGGAAAATAAAACAGAAGGGTAAACTGTTAAAAAATAAATTGTTACTTTGGGAACTAAATTTTTCAAAAGCTTTTTAGTGATATGAAGAACGAGATGCTGGGCGTTAACTTCTGGGAAGTGATGGAGAAACAGGTTACAACTTTCTCTTCAGGCCCTTTTGTCTTATGGTATCTACACGGAGAGAATAACAGCCAACTGGGCGAAAATGAAATCAATCCCATTCAACAAACGTTTATTTATTCACCTGCTGTCATGTGTGTAGAACCAGTCTGGACTGGGAAAAAACAAAGATGAGAAAACAGAATTCTGGCCTTACTCCAGGGCCTTGCTGATTAGGGTGTGGCTCATGGTCCAGGGGCACACTGACTCCCGCGGGGCTTGTTAGAAATGCAGGCTCTCAGGCCTTGTCCAGGTCTGCTGAGTCAGAATGTGCACTTTAGCCAGGTGAGGTCACACCTGCGTTTAAGCCTGAGGGGCACTGTGGTAGCCATGGGAAGACCTCTAACCAGATCAAGGTGGCCTTCCTGGGATTAGAGCCATGGGATTACTTGGCTCTATACTGCTGAAATGCAAGACATCATAGACATCTCATTCTTTTTTAGGGGGAGTGATAACAGGGAGATTGAAAGGAGACTTCAGATTGAAGAGTTGAGATTTGAGAATACTTTTATTAAGAACAGAGGAGCCCATAGATCCATTTCTTCAAAGTGAAATTTGGGAACACTCATACTGGTTCTGTCCTCCCCAAGTTTCAATACATAAACACCTGCGAGAAGCACAGGAACTTGTAGAAAATATTTTGAGCAGGAGTCAGATGAACGTCATTCATTTAAAACAATTTATTGCCGAAATCCATTAGAGTAAGGCATCAGTTAGAATTCAGTTATAATTGGATATCACATTCTCTATGTTCCGTCCTGAACTGGCAGAGATTTGACCTTCAGACCCACTTTACCTTCCTATGTGTTTACCGGGTATCTCTGGGTCCACTCGTGAGCTGACAGAAGCACACCAGGAGTGATGGCCTGTGAAAGGAAAATGGAGAAATAATATCCATGACAGAAGGTACCTCTGCAGAGTTCAACCTGTCTCACAGTTTGACAACTTTATCACGAATGAGAAGGAACAGCAAATGGCTAAATGGATTTATGGCTCTGATCTCCTCTTCATCCGTGATGCCAATGAGGAAAAGAAGCCATCGGGGTCACAAAGACGTGATTCATACAAGCTCAATTTTTGATTTTCTGTGTTGCCATGACAATTATAACCTCCCCTACTGTAAAGTGTCACTACAATAAAAGCTTGGCTTTATAACCTTTGCCATATGTTTTATTTTGATTAATTGTCTATTGCTCATCTTTCTCACAAATTGCTAAAATTATAAGTGGGAGGCCCTGGAGTGGAAATGTGTCACAGAACCCTGAAAACCCTGCTGGCAGCAGTATTATCTTTTACTATTTGCTTTCTTTTGAGATTCTGCAACCTCAGCCTGATGGTGGGATACAAATCCCCATTCCCCTTTCTCAAGTAACAAAGATTATCTTTAGAATGAATGCGTGATGGGCCATTTATTGTTCTGGGTGCAGTGGTGTCTAGCTTCTCAAAATAGGGTTCTTCATAGTCTCTGTGGATGGGAAAACAGCCCCAAGTGTGGAGTGAAAATAGTTAAACAAAGGAGAGAAGGGTGTCACCAGAATGGAGCAATAGATAATTAAAAAAAAATTCTGGGCTCATCTTTGATTTGGCACCAGGTCTGATGAAGGAGAACTTTGTGGTCACCGAGGCTGGAAATCGCTTATTCCCAACCCATAAATCATGTGTTCGTGATCAAGGAATGTTTTGAGGTTGAGAGAGAAACCAGGGAGAGAGATGTGCCTGAAATAAGATACAGAGTGAGGACAAGACTAAAAATAGTTACAATTTAGGTTTTTGATAGAGAAATAAACATGACTGTATAGAGTACCAACAAATTTAAGGGGGAAATAATCAGAGCTTTAACCAATGTGGTTTTGTGGTTTTGCTGCCTTTGGGGCTCTGGATCTGACCTATTTATTGTTTTGAGACCTAGCTTTTCATTTTCCTGGCATATTTTGTCTTGAATATTGGACTTATAGCATTTGAGAGAGAAGGGGGAGAAGCACACCCTTGTACACTCACACAGAACTTCTCATGTAGCTATGCCTGAAATTCCAGACGTGGCATCACCACCATACCATAAAACTCTCATGGATAAAAACAGAACCATCTGTAGTTAAAGGAGGCTGGCTTGACTCTGCAGGAGGAGTTTCCAAGGGACCATGTGGAGGGTGAGCCAGCATAAATAGTACCACAAAACAGGAGAATTATTAAGAGCAACTGTGACACTGGTGCGAAGCCTGGGGCCAGTCTGTGCTTTCAGCAGCGAGGCACTCAACGAACACGTCACTTCTCTGTGAGAGAGACACTGAAGCGAACGAGATAAAAGCAAAGGAGCCGTCCCTCTGCTGGTTTAACTCCAAGCAGATAGCTGACATTATCAGATGCTGAGATTCCAGGTTGCCTTAACTACTTTGGCATGAACCATTTCTTTCCTTTCGAAAGTTGAAAAATGCTACAGAATTGAAGTTGCCTGTTATTTCTGTTGTAGCTGCCAGCTTGAATTTGGTTTTGTTTACACAAAACTTTGAAAAAGATCTTTCATGGAAGGGGCTGACATATGAATGCCACTCAGTAACTTGTTAAATCCACCCTGGGGACGGTGGCTCACCCAGCTTTACTGGTGCCCCCTGGCTGCACATGGGAGAGGGTCAGCCTTCACCTTTTCTTGCTTTCATTCCTTTTCCAAGTTCTGTGTTTAGAGATAGAAGAGGAACACAATTTTTAAAAGAGGAAGAGATTTGAGGGTAGAGAAAAGAAGTCAAGTGGGGAAAGAAAATATGAGGGCTCCTGAGAGGTGAGAAGTGGGGCAGGAGGGCAGTCAGGCTGCTGGAAGGACGGAGCAGGCTGGGCCTGGGGAGGCTGTGGGAGCAGAGGAGACGCGCATCCATGCGCATCCTGCATTCTCCTCCCTCAGGTCCTCCGGACACGCCATTGGCTTGCTCTGTGGGCGGTTCCAGGAGCAGCGCTTGGGGTTTGCAGCAGTTGCTGCTAATACTCTAAGTACATGAAAACGGTGATCCTCCCACTCAATCTCTAAATTGCCCAAGTAAAGGATCCAGTTTCCAGAAGCAGATGAATTGTAGGAAGCAAGGAAGAGTCACAACAGAAATAGAAACTTGTAGAGGAATCATTTTAATATTGGCTCCTTTATTCACTTACAAACATCTCTTGTGGTTCTACTCTGAACAAGGGATGTGATTGGCACTATGCAAATAGAATATTGATAATAACAGTCAACACTTATTGAGTCCTTACTCTATGCCGGGTACTATATTGAACACTTTACGTGGGTTAACTCATTTAATTCTCATAATGGCCCTATATATAGATCTTCTTTTTAAGTGAGACTCAGAGAAGCTACCTGTTAATCCCTCTCCTCCAACACCAAACTCAATGGTGCACTTTTTCCTTACATATATGTATAACAGTAACAATATTATACCCAGCAGTAATAGTAGTATAACTCCATCTGGGTTCCAGGACCCAATTCCAATGTGTGTAAGTATGTGGGAGGGGGTCTTCCCACACATACTAACACCAAGCAATTCTTGAACACCAGTAAGGGGTCTGAGAACTCAGTTCAATTCTGATGCTATATGCCTGAGACAGACAGCACCAGATTCCCCAGGTTAAGGTCTCCGTCCTACAAGACTGCCCTCCAGTTGGTAGTCGCAAGTCCCACACAACTAGTTACCTGTGCATCTGACCTACAAACTGGAGGTTCCCACAACATCTTCCTTAGGTTTGATTCATTTGCTAGAGCAGCTCACAGAACTCAGGAGAACACTTAGGTTTACCAGTTTAATAAAGGCTACAAGTTAACAGCCAGATGAAGAGATACATAGGGCAAGGTCCCAAATAAAGGAGCTTCTGTCCTCGTGGAGCTTGGGGCCTGGCTCGGATCCCAGCTTAAACCAAAATAAATGACTGAGCCTCATCTTATGACTAATGAATTAAAGTACCTGGGCCCTTCAACCTGAGTGGCACAGTGAGATCCAGCTTTTCCTATGTGTAAAAAATAATTACCTTCCATGGACAACTCACAATAGTCATTATTCTAAGGAGGAGAAGCCGGGGAAGGAGGGTTACATTTTTTTACTGAATCCTCTTACTGTATTTGAATTTTTAAGTTTGTCCATGTATTTTCTGTTTCTTTTTTAAACTGACAAAAAATAAAGCTAAACAAAACCTTCCTAGTACATTTCCCCTCATCTTCAGTGCTGAAAATGGAATATAATCGGGCAGAAACCTATTCTTGTTTTCAATGAAGCTTTTCACCCCTTAGTCATGTATTTCCCTGAAACAAGCCAAGAAAGAACTGTGACCAGGCCAGCCACCGTAGAACTGTAGCATCGAGGTCGGCGAAGGTCAGTGGTGAAGCTAGCCCAGATCTGCTCCAGTGAGCACCTGGCTCCAGGGCTGCTGCTGTAGATTTCTTGGTAGTCTACATGCCCCAACCCCAGAGTCCAGGAGGGCTGGTCTTCCTGCAGAAAACAAACCTTCACTTGAAAGAGGACAGGCCTCGTGGGCAGTGAGCTGGTGTGGGTTCAGCAGGTCTGATTCACTGCCCCCAGCCTGATGTTCCTGTGTGGGTGAAGTTCCCTGACTTTCTGCTTTACGTGGCCTTTTAGTCAGATTCCTTCTTTCCTGAACCATGGCCAAACCTCTACTGATTTTCTGGCAAGGAAGTGTAGTATAGTGGAAAGAGCCTAGGTTTTGAGGCCAAATTGGCTTCAAGATAATTCCTTATGATATCATGCCTTATGGGGCTTTTTTTGAGGATTAAAGATGATGTTTGGGAAATGACAGACATATAGTAGACAGTCTAACAATCATGGCCTTTCTGTTATCTTTGCTGTGACTTAACTTGGCATGTATTTAGGTTGGCATACAGGGTATTTTCTAATCCCCTTTATGGTAGAGAGGATTACTTATCACATACTTTTCATAAATTAACTTCCTACTCAGGGCACAACAGAAACCAGCTAAACACTGGCTCTGCCAACCTCCTCTTCCTTCTTTATTCTGGATGGAAAAGTAGTTCCTCCATTTTAATGTACTTGTACCATGTTTTTGTTTGTTTTACCTTTTCTAATGCTGTGTATTAGTTATCTCTTGCTTCATAACAAATTACTCCATAACTTGGCCGCTTAAAACAAGTGTTTATTACGTTCACTCAGTTTCTGAGGGTCCCGAGTCCCAGCAGATTCTCTCACAAGGTTGTAGTAAGTTGTCAGCCAGGCCGCACACTCTGAAGACTGGGGCTGGAAGCCTGGCTTCCAAGCTTACCCATGAGGTTGTTGGCAGGAGGCTTCAGTTTCTTTTCACACGGGCCTTTCCAAAGGCTGTTTGCTACATGGCTTCCTCAGCATGAGTGATGTAGGCGACTGTGAGGGCATATCCGGAATGGAAACTGCACTGTTCTATAACCTAATGTTAAAAGTGACATGCCATGGTGTCTGCCATATGCTACTGGTTACACAGACCAGCCCTAGTTCAGTGTGGGAGGAGACCACATGAGCTAAGATATGAATACCAGAGGCGGGGATCACTGGGGGCGGCTTGGAGGCTGACTCCCACAGTCTGGGTTAGAAAAATACTCACTGTGGACTCTGCCACCCCCTTCACCTCCCCTACTAGCATCATCTTTTCCTCCCATTTTCTTATTATGACCTACATCCTGCTTCCCCTGAGGCTGGAGCCGGAGCGCTCATCAGCCCTGTGCCCGGCGCCAGGGCGGCCTTAGGGTCGTCTAGGCCTAGCACCCTTTCAACCACTGCAGTTTCTGTTTCATTTGCCAGCGCCCTCAGTGTATCGTTATTAAATATTTAACTATCATTTCTGACTCCTCTAACTCATAAGGATGTTTCCTTCTAGAGCTTCTCAACACAATGCCCAGTGTCTTAGTCTGTTCAGGCTGCTACAATAGAAGTCACAGGCTTGGTGGCTTATAAACAACAGAAATTTGTGTCTCACAGTTTTGCAGGCTGGAAGTCTTAGATCAGGGCACCAGCATGGTCTGGCAAAGGCCCTCTTCTGGGTCACAGACTTCCAACTTCTTGTTGTGTCTTCACACATCACCCAGTGGAATGGTTTAAGGCACTCCCTGGGGTCTCTCTTATAAGGGCACTGATCCCATTCATGAGAGCTCTGCCCTCAGGACCTACTCACTTGGTGAAGGGCCCACCTCCTTAAGCAATCCCACTGGGTATTAGGATTTCAACATGAGAATTGGGGGGCGATGCAGACATTCAGACCACAGCCCCTAGGTTCCTCTACAGTTGTGAAATTGCAGCATAGTGTTTCACAGCAGTAACCTAAAGGCTTTCAGGTTAAGGTATTACTCTCCAGATGGTAATAGTCTCTGTCTCTCCTCCTCCATCATTCCCTCACTCCCCACCCCTTCCTTTATTTCTCTCTCTTCCTCTCCTTTAGCTAGGTATGTTCTAAAATTTATTACATTTAAAATTTTTTGTATGTGTTAAATAATTTGA